>OY735231.1:27856500-27886500 GCA_963457665.1 Thysanoteuthis rhombus | reverse complement strand
TCTTCTGGATATTTGATGTTGAGGAGTAGGATTCAAGATAACGTTTGGGGACAAAATTCAAATAGATTAAATTAGTATATCATTTTTTCCAATAAATATTGTTTGAATCAACAAATGTAAAGTAATTTACTCCACGGCAAATTATCTGGTGACCAATTTGCAGGCAATGAATAGTCCAAGTATACTGTTCAGACTATTGATCTCATTGTTTTTATTACTTCTCTTGTTACTTCAAGGTTTCAACCAATCTACTCTATAACCTTTTTGGCGCATACAATCCATATGGAAAGAAGTGGGAAGGTCTCTTTTTCAGGTCATGTAAACCAGAAAACAGGTAGTCAATAAGAGAAAATGGTGGCAGATATATTAATCAGACCAAAATATTATGCAAACCAAATAACATAACTTGTTGCAGTAGAATTCGGGCCTCAACCAAACTTGAAATTTGCAAGGATCACTAAGATGACATATACAACCTGACCTGCAGACTCCATCGGAAGTTGCCTCTTGAAAGACAGGATGCTTTACCTTATTTTTAACAACAACATAAATTTTGTTTTTCTCATCATACATGAAGTTTGTCTCCAATCTTTTTCTTGCTGGAGGATGTGAAAATTGAAAGCTGTGCGCATTAGTAAACATTTGACATCCATTTTCTGCTTTTGTCCAGGGTTGCCTCGAGAGGCTGGTATTGAATCTGTGCCTTCAGACTCACTTAATTTCCAAATTGAACGCAATATTCCAATGCCGTTGTTAGGTAAGTGCGAGATGAGACTTGGATTATCTCCCCCTTCAGACAAACACTGGAATTAGCCAGCTTTTGGCCACCATTTTCTGGTTTGCTTTACCGGAGGAAAAAACGATCCATATGTATTGAACACCTGAAATGGATTAGGTGAAACATTGTGGTCGTAACAAAAGCAAGGAAAAGAATGAAATCAATAGTCTGAATAACTCTTAGAATTATACAGAGATTACTCTGGAACAAGATGTTACATTTGCTTGTCTCAATCTGATTTTGAATTGTTGTAACCACTTTGTAAAAATTAATACTCCTTAATGTTCAACAAAATCTTTTACATCTGACACAGTCCCACGATCAGTTTGAAATTTAAATCTTACTGTACAACCATGGTACTGGTGTGGATGTTTCAAGAAAATCATTCTTTTCTTCATTTTCTTCTGCATTCTTTCTCTTGTTGTGCTATTTTTGTCAAGCAAATAAATTTGGATTGGATGGTGAAGTTATTTAAGCAAATATTTTGATCCCTATCAAATAATTGGCTTGAAAGAGATATATGTATATATGTCTGTCTGTTTGTCAAGACAATACGTCCAAAAGTTTTCCATGAATTTTGATGACATTTTGTGAAAAGGTGGTACATAGATCAAAGAAAAGATAGATTAAACTTTGAGGCACATTAGATATCCAAAAAAAAATGTTTCATAACTAATGACGTCTTTTTAGTTTAGTTTATTTATTTAGTTAATATCCAGTACAGTTAATAACCTCAGATCATAAGGTATGATTTCTTCTACAATGATATTATTCCATCCACAAAATATCCTGTAATTTGATTAGCTCATTTTTCAACCAATGACACTGATTGCAAATTTTTTGCATTAAATTGATCAAAAAAAAAATATCAAAATGCTGGTAGCCATTTTTAATAATTGAAAATGGCTATATTTATCTAAAATGGCTAGAAAATAGGAAAAATCACTGGAAAATACAGCTAAAAGTAGAGTTAAATGTTGAAATGTTGACTGACCACTCCATGTTGGTATACTAATGGTCGATTGCACCAGTCCTATACATAAAATTCATTTGCAACATTTTAGCGATTATTTTTGTTTATTTCAGTAGATGAAGTATTATAAAACATCATAAGTTGATTTTTGTAACTATCTACCTTCATCTTAGTGATGATAAAAGCAAAGTAACTGTTTTTTTACACAATGGGAGATAAACATTCATTAAATACCTCAAGATTACTCTCCTTACATCACAGCCTCCCGTTCACCAACACAACCAGCAGGGATATATCTCATTATGTATATGCAAATATTCCCAAATCCCCAAAATACTAAAATCCAAATCTCGTCTGGTCCCAAGAATTTCAGATAAGGGGTATACAACCTGTATCAGATAACCTTCTGCTCAATATATTGACTCTGAAATGTATTTTCCTAATTGTAGTTCCACCTCCTAAGTACTCATTTTTTACTAACATCAAATGACCCGCTCATTCTGGATATTGTTTCCATTGGCTGAAATCTGATTTGTTTGAAAATTCATTTGCCACAATTGTTAGTGCCTGGGGAGATCTGAGACCAGACCAAAATATATCTCATATTCCGCTGATGATGTTGACGAAAGGTTTATGTAAGGCGTTCAGGACAAACATAGCAAGGTAGGTTTTAGTTGAATAATGGAGTAGCTGCAATACAAGTATGCTGATTGGTTAGATTTACCTAGAGAAATACAAATTACTGCATTATCTGCAGGAATCAAGAAGCATGGACTATCAGTCTTGAGCCTAGAGGTATTTAAAACTGTAATGATGCACATTGTCCAGAATAACAATTTCTCCACCAGACCAGCTCAACTTCAGATGAAATTCAAAGAAAGAATGACAGATCAGATAGAGAAAGGTCAAATTGTTCAATCAGCTGCTCAAGAAGAAGCATAAAGATTCAAGTCGATAGTGTAAGATAGTTGAGCATTCAAATATCTGAAACTCAAAGACTAATACACGAATCTAAGTGAAATTGTCTGTAAAACTTTCTGGTTGATCAGAAAAGCTAGTTTAGTTAGTGGGATTAAGGTTGATAGTTAATTGTCACTCTTGTTTTTCACTAACTATACCTGTACCTCACAGGAAGAATCACCATAGGCTTTGCATGCACTATAACTATTTATCTTAAAGAATTATTATTAAAAATAGATCTTTTATCAAAAAATATCAAAAAAATAGATCTTTTATCAAAATTATATAAAAAGAAAATACCAGCACAAGATTTGGGCATTGTTGGTTCAGAATGATAATAGAAACCCCAAAAAGCAAGAAAAAAAACATTCTTAGATGATACCTACTGGTCTACTCGTGTGAATTTTCATGGTTGTAGTCCCAAAAATATCACCAGGGGTGCCTCAAATCATGCACATAGACAGATAGACGAGCAAAGAGAGAGAAATCTACAGCCAACTTGGCTGGCTGGCTGGCTGGCTGGTCGGTCAAGCAGCCCATTTGTTGGACTGAGATGAACAAAGAAATAAACTCACTGCTTAAGGCGTTGGTTATAAATGACTTTTCTGATTGATTAACTCATTATGGACAAAACTTACAAAATCAATCAAAAAGAGTTATCAATCAAGTGGAAATAAACTAAACTGAACTCGAAATTTTATAATGAAAATAATATTAAGTTCTTTGGAAAATGATGGCTATTTTTTTGTTTTCAATGGTCCCTGAGTTCATGTGGAGCCCATTTATCAAGCCTTTTCACTTTATCAAGATGGTCCAATATTGTCACAATGCCAACATCCAGTATCTGTGACAATTTTCTGGCAGTTTGGTGTGGATTTTATTCAACCATCATCTTCAGTTGTTCATTTTCAATTGCAAATGGACGTCTGCAGTCCTTTTAATCTTAGACACACAAATCTCCACTTTGGAACTAATGCCCCACTGTGCGATTATAGTGGTCTCTTCAACCCATGCTAGGTTTATATTGAAAGCTATTTCAGATGCATTGTGACTAATTTCATGCCAGTGCAAGAGGGTTATGCATAACTCTACTTTATTCATCGTTGGGTCTAAGGGTCTACACCATCTACAGAGAACTCAGAAAATATACAATATTAGCAAAAGACCATATTTTAATCCTTAAAACAACCTATATATATTGATATAATATACAATTGTAAGTTCATAATACGCAACTAATTGGTATGAAAAATCAGCCATTATTTTCTGACCAACCTAATATTTTTTGGTTTGATTAAAGGTACCATGAATTAAAGAAACACTTTTCACCAGATTATCTTTCATATGTGCTTTCGCATATAACCGTGTATATTTTTTAATCTTGTGATTGGATCTGTATTAATTGATAAGAATGGTGAGTACTTTCTTTTTGGGGGCCTCAAATATGAATTTCTATTTTTTAAATCTTTTAGTTATTCGACCCAACAATTATGATTTTGATTACAAGCCCCATTTAAATACCATAACAAGTGAAGGAAAATTAGTCGGGTGATTATTAGAAACTGTCAACTAAAACTGTCAGTTTTTCGAGTTAGTTTATCTATCTTTATCTTGCACACAGGCCATACCAATTGATTTAGAGGACTGAAAATTCAAATATTTACTTCCTATGTTTAGAATTAACACCATCCGAAGGGTTTTTTTTCAAGTCCTCTCATTTGCAATGTAAGTTTATGCTAAATTTGTTTCTTAGTATGTATCCAGCAGTGTTCACACTTGTTTTTTGAAAATTCATACTTGTTTCGTGATCATTGCCTCACAAAAGGCTAGAAAAGTAATTAATCCATTCAACACCCCTTTTTCCAATCTTTTAATTTGAAAATGTCTTGAAAAAACTTTTTTGTTGCTTTTTTTATATCCTCCCCCAAATAGGTTTTTCGTTTTGGAGTCAATTTACAATCTAAGTTTATTCTAAACTGGCCCCTCTTGGTTTTTGTCCTGCTGCATCCATGCTTGTTTGTTTTTTTTTAAATTTGACTTTTTTCAGTGATCAATGCCCAACAAAAGGCAAGAGAAGTAATATATTCATTGATCAACCCTTTCCTCAATTTCTTAATTGATCACCACCAACAGGTCATGCTGTTGGTCACATGACAGATTCTATTGACTGACTAAACCAACCCATTCTTTTACAGACTTTGATAAGACTTTTACTTTTAATCCCAAGTTGGGCCATTAAGCTTGAAAAATAAGTGAAAGATTTGGAGAAAACTCAACAGTATGAATAAGCAAGGGATGGGCATATATGTTCTTGGTAGATATTCTTTCCTTTTTTGATTTTGTTTTGTTTTGTTTCAAATTTACGGCAATAGATAATAAAAAAATTTCCGTTCTAGCCTTGCCGATCTCTTCAGGTGAGGAAAAGAGAGAGGCGGGGAGAGAAACAGAAAGACAGGGAGATATCTTTACCAATGGAATTCAGAGTTGAATTTTAGCAAAATATTATAAAATATGATTTGAAAATAAAGTCAAGATCAAGTAGTTCTTATCTGCATCGGACTAGGGTTTGGGGTTGAAGGAGGAGTGATTATCTATACAACAGTCAGATTTCGAAGTTTTTAGAATTCAACCATTCGTTACTTTGTCAAGGAGCTTCACCATGCCTTTCAACCTTACTTGGATCAAATAAGGAAAATACTCCATCTCGAAACCTCAAAAAACAAAACCTTTCAATTATCACTACTACTACTACTGCTATAGTTAATCAATGAACAAAATGGTGTTGAAAAATTACAAGGAACATGTAGTAAAATGAATATAGATAAAAGCCATGAATTGAGCATTAAATGATTGTGAGTTATTAGATTATATGAAAGATATTGAAGATAACTTATATTTTCATTCAGGACATGCAGTACAGAAAAACCAGAATCAATTGCTGTCTGTCCAATCTGAATGAAAATTTAGATCTAAAAATGAAAGTTCAAAGATTATTTTTTCTAATGAAAAAAAGATGCTGAGTAGTGTAATGGTAACCAGAAATGGAAAAAGAATCAGTGAATTGTGTTCGAGTTTCAACTGAGTCTTTTTGAGCTGTAGAATGAATCGAGATAAGCCTTGCTTGATCATGTAATTTTCTTTGGCTAAATTAGCTGGGATCAACAAGAATTCAGAGGAACGTTATGGAGATTTCAGGGAAGGTTGAGACTGCCCAGACCTAAATAATTGTTCTTGTAATAATATATAATACCTATTAAAAATGGCAGAAGTGATTAATCTTAATTTGGTGTGCTGTGAAACTAATGTCTTTTTCTTGGTTAATAATGCAGCATTGAATGAAATGTAGGGCTGTGCGTCCTACAGAATGAAGTGGCATTTAATAATTGTGAGTTATTAGGTTATTTGAAAGATCTGGAAGATAACCTACATTTTCATTCAGGAGAGAAAAACGAAAATCAATTGCTGACTGTCTGTTCTCAATGAACGTTTGGATCTATGCTGGACGAAGAATCTAGTTAAAAAAAATGAAAGTTTAAAGATTATTATTAAAATGTAAAAACATCAGCAATCTCTTAGTTTAGTGTCCCAAATTATCATGGCTGCTGGTGATTGCATTTTAGTTAGTTACAGCAGAATGCAAACTAAGCAGATATCAATTTTAATAAAAATAAAGTGTTAGAAAAATCCAAAAGTAAAGTAAAGGTAACAACTGCAATAGCTATTTCTTCTTCTTCTTCTTCTTCTTCTTCTTCTTCTTCTTCTTCTTCTTCTTCTTCTTCTTCTTCTTCTTCTTCTTCTTCTTCTTGATTGTTGTCATTGTCATCATCATCATCATCATCATCATCATCCTCTTCCATCATCACCATCATCATCATTCATCATTGGACAAAGATCTTCCCCAAGATTTGCCAGATTTGATCTTGGAAATCACAGAACCAGTACTTTCAGAACTTGTCTTGTTCATTAGGCCATTTTATTTTTTGCCGGCCACAATTTTGCTCATGATCTCTGAGGATCCAAGTTGTGAGTTGTTGTATCCAGTGGTTGTCTGCCATTCTAGCAACATGGCCAGCAAATCGCCATTCAAATTTTCTTAGGGTTTCTTTTGGCCAAATCTGCAGACCCTTTGACTGGGTTCCTTCATAACAACCAGGAAAATTTGAGACAACACAAAATTGATAAAAGAATTCTATTCTATAAGAATTAAAACAAATATTTCAGAGATAAGTATTGGAGAGGGAAATTTTTCTTAAAAATGTAAGGAGAAGGGCAATGTCCTTTGGATTCTAAAGGCATGAAATTTATTCATAAGAAACTATCAACCAAAACTGCCAACAGAAACGTAATCAGTATTAATCAAGATGGGTTATTTTTTTTCAATTGTCTAGTGGTTTGGGGGATTATTTCTCTTGAATGCCCCCAAAATAGGTTTCAAGTGAAGGGTTCAATTTACAACGTAAGTTCTTCTTAAATTGGTCCTTTAGTCTATGTCTTGTCTTCATGCTTGTTTTTTGGAAGTTCGTACTTTTTTAGTGATCACCACCAAACAAAAAAGTAAGACCAGTAATATTCAACGATCACTCCTTTTTTCCAATTTTTTCAAATAATCATCCCCAACACAATATGCTGCCAATAGACATTGGTCACATGAAAGTTTCTGTTGAACCACTTACTAGCCCTGCTCAGTTTAAATCCAATTTAGAATGGGAAAAAGAATTATTTTTATAGTGGAGGATATTTTTGTGAAACATCAAATCTCGTCAGCCATTCCAGGACAATCATTGCTTTCATTTTGTTTATCACCATTTATGAATCGTCTTTATTCGCTATCTGACAGAAAAGACCAACTGATTGGCAGCTGCCATATCTTTTTCCAAGTCCAGTTGAGAAGTGGGGAGGGTTGGACAATAGATAAGCACCCAAGCCCTATAAAAAAAAAACCTACAATTTCTACAGAAACAATAAATAGATCTCAGACAAACAAATCCCAAATTCAAAATGGAGACGAATACTTCCAAGATGCTTTATCGCATTGAAGGACCTTCGTTACTGTGTGTCGTTGTTCACCTATGTGTTATTTTTTGCCAAAAAGATTCCATCTTGGTTCTCTTTCTGGTTCTCATACCAAATCACCTACCTTATAAAAACAACGTAGACACATTATTATTCCTGTGTGAAGATAACGGATTTATTATGGATCTAAAACAGATACAGGCCCTGGTCAGTCAATCAATAGAAACCATCACTGGATCAATATCTTTTGGCAGCATGATGTGTTGAGGGTGATCGATGGAAGAATTTGGGAGAAAAAGGGGTGATCAATGAATGAGTTACTTCTCTCGCAGTCTACTCAGCAGTGATTACTAAAAAAAAGTCTGAATTTTCCCTAAAAAACAAGGACCAATTCAGAAGAAATTTACGTTGCATTGCAAATTGCCCCCCCCCGCACTCTCTACAAACCTATTTTTCCAGCAAATGTTTACATTTTCAGTCCTCTAGCTCCATTGGTGTAGCCTGTACTTACAATGTATACGTGCATAGCAAGCTAGCCAGACTTTCTTGAAAACTATCTTGACACTTTGGGCGACAGTTTTGGTTGACGGTTTCTAATAACACAGAGCCATTATTATTTCTGTGCAAAGAGGAAAGATTTATTATGAACATGAAACAGATATAAATGTAAATAAGTAACAATGAAATATGAATGGACAGAGAAGGGAATTATTACCAAATGTCTGAAGTCTCATATTGTCTTTCTTTGCAGTTTTTAGTGTTCATTCAGTCTATTCCTGTTTGTCCCTCAATTTCAAACTTTTTTTATTCATATTCATATATATATATATATATATATATATATATATATATGTATATGTGTGTATATATATATATATATATATATATATATATATATATATACTGGCAACATCAGCAGCACCAGCCATTGAACAATCATCCTTAAATATAAACTTTCTCCCGAATCTGCCAGACCACTAAATCATGGGCGTCACACTGCCAATACCTTGTGAGCTTGTCTTAAACATTATGGCATCTTGCTTTTTGCCAGCCCCCAATTTACATATGATCTCTAGGGGATTCATGTTGTGAGTTATGATATCCAGCGGTTGTCTGGCATTTCTGACATGTTGCTGGCCCATTGCTATTTGTACTCTGATACAATGTGCTGTTTTGTGAGCCCTCCATATGATGTTAGGCATGATCCACTCCTGTATATGTTGCATGGTTCTCAGTTTGAGACCCAATATTGTGGCACAGTATCAGTCAAACATGTCAGCATTATTCTCACATGGATCAATACTTCTGCCTAGAATCAGGGTATCTGTGCACTCTGCACAGGATTAAAATATTATTTCCTGGCCCACTGCTAGGATCTGAGTGCAGTGTCTGCTTGCAGTACATGCTTTGATAGCTTTGCAGCAATGCAATGACGTTGCCAATAATGGCCGAATGAGGCTCGGTATTTCTAAGCGAAAGAGGCCGAGAATTCGTCCTGTGGCCTCAAAATTCAACTCTGCTCGGTCTGGGAGGATCAGTAAGCCCTGGGGCAGCACCTTCTCATTGCACTAAAAGGCAAGGGTCGGACTTGTCCTGACACTTTCGCAACACCAATTGCAAGGATTGGTGCAATTTTTTAAGCCTTCCATATGGAACCCCTTATTAAACCAACCATGTGTTACATCTTGCTCTCATGGGGAGGTGAGTAAATATAGATCAGAATGCAGTTTATGTGCACTCTGCCTGGGATCAAAAGTGTGGCTCCTTTACACTGCTGTCTAGGATCAAAGTGTAGTATCAGTGCACCCATTGAAATGTTACGCTCAAAATTAACATATATAGATATGGGTTTCATATATATGGATTTATCAAATGAAACTTGGTACTGCACAAGTTTTGTAACCATACAGTATGGCAGTCCACTCAGTTGGTTGTCCACTCATAGTGTAATGGTTAGCATGTCTGCCTCATACGCAGAAGGTCCAGGGTTCGATTCCCAGTATGAGTGAAGAGTGTGGAAAATTCTTCTATTAGGACAAATTTCCCTGTGCACACAGCAGCCAATTGAGTACACCTTAAACTATGTGTTTAGGATGGAAGTATCTCTTTGATAGACTTGCATTCTGTCCAGGGGCTGGTCATAAAAACTTGTAGATATGAAGTCCTGGTTTCAACCAGTCTTGAGATCACTTAGTTGACACATGCACCAGAAACCGGGAGTTTATTGATTCATATTTTCTAAGCTTTACTTAGAACAACACAAGATGACAAGTGGTTAGCACCCGGTGAAAATCAAACTCATTCCAGTAGTGATGGTCAGCAAGAAGAGGTTGCTAATCATTAATCTGCAGTAAGGCACTTAGGTCAATTTGCCGATTAATATTCATAACATTTTACTTAATACAACACAAGGCCAATCAAACTCACTTCAGCAGTAATAGCTTTCGAGACAAGTTTACCAAGCTTTACCCAAGGCAAGGTGTCCAGATCAATTTGCTTATCAGTTGAGAAAACTCTCACCTTCTGTGTTGAAGGATTTTTTATTCATGATAAAAGATGTTTTATGGTAAACTATGATTTTTTCTGAAAATACTAAAACATAACTTTAGCAATTAATGGTCAGGCGTTGTCTGCTATATGTATTATAATACCATTCTCATCCTGATCTTTTCTAAAAGGAGAATGAAAAAAAAAGAAGTTTTTTAAAAGGCTAAAAACATATCCAATGATTTGGTAGTGAATCAATCTTCAGCCTATTTATTATTGACATCTGTAGCCCTGTTTGATGGAGAAGAAGAAAATCTATCATTCACAGATATGTTCAGATTATTATCCTCATCTTGGTTGTTATTGCCACAATGCTTCCTCAACTGTACTTTTCAACCTTCTTCAAGTGTCAGTTGTACTCGGTAACCTTTTGGGATTTTCAAACTGAATCCTTTGTTCAATCCACGGGGATAGACTGTTGCCATTCTTTTGTCAATGCCAATTCCCAGATGATTACCGAGTGCAACATACACCTAAAGAAGACTGCAGCACACAGTGGCTGAAATATTGCAGCAATAACAATCAAGATGAAGATACTAATCTCGATATATATGTGAATAAGGACGATAATTTCTCATCTAAAAAATTCAGGATGAAAGGGAGAAAATCTATATCTCTTTTGTTTCTTTGTGTCCACAGGAAGTGAGCTATACTCAGCATTCGGTTCTTGGCTATAATATTACATACAAAGAGAATTTTCTTTCATGTGTACATTGGATGCTACTACAAAAGATTGTGACAGAAATAAAGATAAGACATTTTCTTCCATTTTGTGTAAAGTAAGAAGTCTGTGTCATTATGTAAATGGATAACCAATAAGCAGAAATAGAAGTAATTTTACTTTGTACATCTTTGTTCTATCACATCTGTTACCAATATTCATATCCTCGATTTACTGCTGATTTTAGAACCATAAAAAAATGTCATTCCTGAAAAAAATGTCTGCTTCGAATGGGTTGAGGTAAAATAAGAGAAGCAACTCTCAACTCTAACCTATTTAGTTATTACCCATAAACTTCAGCACAAAAGCTTTTGAAAAATTAAATTTCCTTTGCTTCTTGTTATGATAATAAAAAGTTGATAATATCAGACACAGTTGACCCTAACAGTTAACTTCGTATTCTTCAATATTTAAACCGAGTATATATCATGTATACAGGCCATAACAACATGGCTAAAATCCGAAACACAAATATGTCAACATTTACTCCTTATTATGTCAAGGAAAGACTTTTTTTTGTTTTTTCAAAATTCAATTTACAATGAAATTTTATGCTATGTTGGTCCTTAGTTTGTGTCCAACTGGACTTGTGCTTTTTTTTTGCATCATAAAATTCATTTTTTTATGTCGAACAAAAGGTGAGAGGAGTAACTAATTTGTTGATCACCTTTTTTTTTTCAAATTTTAATTGATCACCCTGCACAGCAAGCAGCCAGAATATGCTGATCATGTGACAGTTTCTATGTAGTGATCGACCAAACCGGTTTTTCATTTCATTTGTTTTACGGCATTATCTGTGATTATAATAAATAGTTTTCTCTGTATGTAAAAATATGACTCCATAAGAAATTTTTTAACCAAAAAGATATCTTAGCTAGAGTCCGTTTAACAAAGGGTCTCAACATGCATAACAGAGTCATGGTCTGTGTCATGAAGAATCACCCTGTAGCAAGAAGGCCACCCTCTTTATAGTCTCCATAACTCCTTTATACCTTTAGTACCTCTGTAAGAAAATTACCAGATCGTAACCGGCATTTATAGTCTTCACACTTCCTTTTTGGGGTGCACTTCTATTAGAACATTACAGATGTGTGCCAGAAACTGTTGTATGACATTGCACAGTGAACCATTGATTTTATATATACAATGCTGGTCAGGATTATTGGTATTCTTTTTTTTTTGTATAACATGTATAATATCTTCAGAAATAAGTGGGGATCTACCAAATTTTTATCGTCAGATTATTTCAATAGGATATCCAAAGTAATCAAACAAAAAGCTTATTTTTTAATTTACATGTTGTAATTTCAAAGAAGAAATAGGAAATATGACCTGGACAATAATAGTATTGTCACCTTTTCTATATATTTGGTTGTATATCCAGTCTGACAATGAAGAATGCCTCCAAAACATTTCTTGCAGCCATCTTTAATCTTCTTGCATTTGTAAGCTGGTAGTTCTTCCAATCTTTCTTTTCAATTCGTTCAAGCTCTTAAATGATTGCAGCATACCTGAAGTGTATGGTATGTGTTGAAAACATGACTCGAGATTCCCATTCTAGCCCAAGTAAACGAACAGGATTTTGAATGCTGACTTTCCAGGCAATTAGGCCATCCCTGCTTGTAAGACTGGCATAATGCAATGTTCCTACGCACAAGTAATGATCTGTGAGATTAGTTCGCTAACCAAGATACCACTATTAGGAACCAATAACCTACAGTGAATACCAATAAGAAAAAAGTGCAAAAAACTGATAATGATAAATCATTTTGAAACATATAACATGTAGTATTCCTACGCGTCTATTTTTTTAATGGAGGTATAAGAATTAGCTCCTTTCATTGAAATAAAAAAAGAAAAAGAAACCCCTGCTGCCGACTACGGAAACTGTGGAGGAAGCAGAATATGATCTTGTCAGTGTGTTTCTTGAATTGTACAAAAGAGATTGATTGACATTTCGTTTGATACGAGAGAAGATACTTTGATTTAACATGAGGCAGGTAACACGAATAAGATCTCATTATTCACGCTCACTAAATATGACCTGATTCTCACTTAACCCTCTCACTAATTCTCTTTCACTCTCTCCTTTTCCCTCTCTCTCTCTCTCTCTCTCCCCTTCTCTCTATTTCTCCCCCTAATCTCCTCCTGGTCTTTTATCCATTTCTGCTTTTCTCTCTCTCTCTCCTACTTTACTCTTCTCTATCTCCTGCTCTCTTTTTTCCTTTCTACTCTTTCCTTCCCTTTTCTTTCTTTTTCCCTTTTTTTTTTTTCATTTTCCTTTTCTCTATTTCCTCTATTAAAAAAAGATTTCCATTTCTTTCGTAAGGAATAAAAGAATTTTCATTCAAGAATTAATTCATTCATTTGATTATTAAATGGTGTTCCCATTTCAGGAAAAAATCTTTTAGTAAAAAAAAATCTTTCCTCAAAAGAAAAAACATCTTTCATAAAAAATATTCATTCATTAAATTCATAAAATTATCATTTTGATCTTATTTGCTTTGAATATATATCAGAAAAAAATGATTAAAAGTAGGTCTGGTTAATCGCTTAATAGAAAGCATCACATTGCCAATGTTTGTTTGCAGCATGCCTTGTTGGGAGTGATCAATCAAAAAATTGGAAAAATCAATTATCAATAAATAAGTAACCTCTCTCACTTTTTGTTGGGCCATGATCACTGAAAAAGTCAGAATTAAAAGAAAAACAGTGTGAATACTGTTGGATGCAAAGAGAAAATTTAGCATAAACTTACATTGTAAATTCAAATATGCACTAAAAAGAAAAAAAGTGTGTGGGGGGAGTATTTTTTTTCGAGACATGATAAGGAGTAAATGTTTGAATTTCCAGCCTTCTAACTCCATTGGTGTGGCTTATACATATGATACATACATGGCCAGCCAGATCAACTTAAAAACAGATGAAACCTATGCTGATATTGACTTTGTTGATGGTGACAGTTTTGGTTGATGGTTTCCAATAGATTATATTCAATGGCGTTCCTATTCTAATATTTTTGGCATGCTTTTTATTCTCATAGATTCACGCATAAATTTAGATGTATCCAAGATTCCATAGTTGATTTTGTCAATGTTTCAAGGGTGTGGTGACTTGAAATGAAAAAATACCTGATGATCTGAAGGAGAAACGTCAGGTGAATATTAAAGATACTGCAAGACTTCATATACCAATTCTCTAAGCTTATACACAGTCAGCTGAGTAATGTAAGGTCATGCACTGTTATGGAGCATTTGATTCACTTACTGTGTGATCCATTTTCCCCAACTTTTTAACCTTTCCTATTGCCTTGAGAAGTAATATGGTTGCTCCAAAAGGCTCCAAAAGTGCCAGAATTGAGCCTCCCTCAAGGTTTATTATTGGTATCTAAACCAATGCTAAACAATTCAAACTTATTTAGTGTTTACTCCAAATGCTTTGTTGACATTATCAGCAGCTTAAGCAACATTGAGTCTTAATTTGAAATCATATTTGCAGAAGAAATACATTTGAAAATATTTCTCTTTTAGTTTAATTCTCTTGACAGTTCTGTCTGTCTCATGAGACAATGGATGCACCCGGTTAAGGACTCAGTTGGATGCTGAATAGTCTTGGCTACAACTGAACAAACCGATTCTTGAATAGCAGTCCATGGTACAGCTGCTGCATATGAAGGCTGATGGCTGTGGCTGGGTGGTCACTGCTGCAGCCATCTCTTCTCTCTCCTCTGTCCAACTACATTCAAGATTGTTTCCCCTCCACAGTGGTGATGTTTGGACGTACAATATATCAACAGGCATAACGATCCACAGCTGTCTCCTCGCAAGTGTCTACACAAATATCAGCAGACTTCAGGTCATTTGTGAATGTCTTTGTATCGTAACAGCTTTCACACTGCGAACTGGGACCCCACAGCGAGCTCCTGGTATGAAGTATCTTTTGTGATGTGGCCACCAAGTCGGCACTGCCACTACAGCGAGGAGAGGGCATACATGTTTGGCATACTGGCTCCTTCCGCAACGTCTCTGTTTGGCATGCAGTCTCTCCGGAAACTGACCAAGATCCGGTGCAAGCACCACAGGCAGTAGCTATTATTCTCTATGACGTAAAATAATGACATCCACCTTTAGCAATTCAAAAAGTCTGGTTAGTCACTCAAAAGAAACTGTCACATGACCAGCATCTTTTGGCGGCATACTGTGTTGGGGAAGATCAATTAAAAAATTGGAAAAAGTGACAATCTATCGATACATTACTTCTCTCACCTTTTGTTAGGGATGATCATAACAAAAGTCCGAAATTTTTAAAGGGTGAATGCCGCTAAACACAAACTAAGGGACCAATTTAGTATGGACTTACATTGTAAACTGACCCCCCCCCCCCACTAAAAATGTTTTTTCTGGAGGTTATAAGGAGTTAATGTTCAAGTTTTCCACTCTGTAGCTCCATTGGTTTGGCCTGTATACACAATACATATACAGCCAATTAGCCAGCCAAACCCTCTTATAAAGTGAAGAAACCTATGTTGACAGTTCTGGTTGATAGTTGCTAATACATCAGTTCACATACATAGAAAATAAGTTTCTTTTCTTTTCTATGATTTTTTCTCTATTGCAAATATACCATATCTCTCCCTCTGTTATAAACAAGATAACATTACCATTGATAGTGAGCGTTATTCACCTCTGCCAACCAAGTTGGAGGAGGTATATGTATTCACTCGTGTCTATCTATCTCCTGATTGGTCTGTCTCTTTGTCCTCCTTATATCTCCAGAAGTTCTCAATGAATCCTAATGACATTTTGTGGAAGGATGAACCATGGGGTACGGAAGATTAGATCAAATTTTGGGATTGATCTAGGAATTTCCACCATTACCTCTCCTACATCGTAGCTATATGTCCTTACAATATCTCAAAGAGTTCCTTTTTTAAAGGATGAGCAATGGACTACCAAAGAAAAGATAAAATTTCAGGGCAGATCCAGGATGTTTTACCGTCAACTCCCCTGCCTCATAGTTATAAAACTTTCCATACAATATTCCCAAAAGTTCCCAATTAATTTTTTTCCAAATTTTCTAGAAGGTTCAGCAATAGGGTAAGGAAAATTTATTGAATTTTTGAACAGATCCAGAATTTATTTTCAATTGAGAGAAACTTCTACACTTTTCCTTCATACGTTTATGCAATCACTCACATTCGTCCATACAAAATCTTCAAAAACTCTCAATGTATTCAAATGATTTGTTTGACTTTGTTAATCTCCAATGTTTGTGGGAAGGTAAGTCATAGGCAAAGGAAGAATGGGTTAAATTTCGAAGCAAATCCAGGAATTTTTTCAAAGTCACATTCCTTGCACCGTTGCTATATATGAACTGATTTTCATTCAGTTTTTAATTGGAGCATTTTGTTGGCAGAGGTATGCACTCTCTGAGTGCTTCTTTATTTTTTTTTTCAACTCCATGTGGATAACATCTGTCCCTCAGTTACGAACGTGGCAACGTTGCCATAGAAACAAAAGTATGTTTAAATTAAATTGCTATGATGACCTTTAAAGATATGCTTTTCTCATTGGTCTATTTTCCACAAAAGACCACTGGGTTAACCCGATTCTTCATTCAGAGGGAACTTTACAGGACAGGGCATTTGTTTCTGGTTATGTGTCGATCTATTTATATACACATGCAGCAATCGGGTTTCATGCCGAGCTAAAAATCTAGCATTTCAAATGCTGATTTTCAAAACAAGCAAACTTTTGCCTCTTGAAGCATTGGTTCAACACATTCATCATACCCCATTTTCTCTACTTGGCTTTATTCTAGACTGAGCTAAGCTTAGCAAATATCAAAAGCCAGGGTTTCAAATGCTGATTTCCAAAGCAGGCCATCCTCCCCTTACTTGGAAGGCTCTTTCTGTTTGGCCTTCAGGCACACTCAGCTGACCTAAGTAAATATCTGGAGTTTCCTTGGTGGATCAGATGGTTGCATACCTATTACAGGCATACCTCCGATTTTCCGGCAACTGACACAGCTCTTTCTTAATCCAGACAAATTTACAAGCTGACACTGGAATTTCTTACGGCTCTCACGTTGGAAGTGGCAGTACTTCAAAATTCTTTGTAAGTACAGTTCTGTATTTGTTTTTGTTGTATGTTTCATTTATATTAATAAAAAGTGTTATTTGTATCAAGTTGCAGCTTTGGTGGCCATCAACCTTGATTTAAAGTCACTTCATACTTACATAATCTATATTTCCTTCTCACTCTGGAGATGTTCAGCCCTTTTCTCATCTGTCAATTCTCCCCTCCTCCTTCCAACTATTTTCCTCTGATTCCAAGGACATTTAGCCTTTCCCTGATATGCCTCTTCTCTCCTCCATGTTGACCTTTCACTCTAAATCTGGAGTTGTTCAGCTCATTCCTTATCTGTCTTTTCTTGCTTGTTCATATTTTTTTAACAGTCCTTGTCCACTAATTTCCTCTTTTTTTTACCTCGACAAGGCATAGTCTAGAAGAGAAATGGCTGAAAATGACAAAAGAACAACATATTGTTGGAATGATTTGGATCAAGAACAAAGCTGAGTAGAAATTGAAAACTGTTTAGGTTATGAATAACATACATTCAACCTGAAAATAATACATTAATTCAACTCAGCTTATCATACACTTACCTTCAAGCTATTAGTTTGTAAATGGTTAAAACTTTTTGAAGACTTCATTTCTGTCCAACACTTTTGGAGCATGTATAAAGCCATTTAAATCAAAATTTAAAATTGAAAAAGAAATATTTGAAAACCACAAAGTCAATAATTGTGGCTGGTATTTGAGATCAGGTGAAAGCCACGATTTTAAATGCTGATTTTCAAGCCAAGCAAACCTTCCCAACTTGAAAGATTGGTGCAACATAATCTTCCTACCACCAATATCTACCATCTGTTCTTGTGCCACACCTAGCTAAGTAAATATCTATATCAACACAGATATTTTTATACAGGTCTACTTTGATAGGTGCAATTAATTCATTCCAAAACTTGTCCACACTGTTCAAAACTGCTCTGTTCAAGGTCTTACTATAATTCAAAATGTTTGTTTGTTCTTTTCAACTTATACCTAGGGACATTAATTTGCACAGCAATACCATTACTGAACTACATTAAAACCCACACTAATTAAAACCATACTATTCAAAGTATTCCTGTATATTCACACTATGATGTCTATCATATACATGGAGAGAGAGAGAGAGACTTATTCATATTCTTTTGCATGGTACTTGGAGAGGAGATGGGCATTGCCAAATAGCCCCATTTCCCGAGGGAATGGTAAGAAGGACCAAGCATGATATCCTGACAATCTGCTAGGGCGTATGATAATTCGATCATTTCTCTCTTAAATTGTGCCATGTTGTTATATGATAAACTAATTCGTCACTTTGTCCTGTAGGTGAACAAAATAGAGGGGGATGGGGGTGAGAATCTATGGACAGAATGGATATTTGAAAAGAGAGTGAGAAAGTGAGAGAGAAGAAGATTGAGATTGGGAGAGAAAGAAAGAAAGAAAGAAAGAAGATTGAGGTGGGAAAGGAAGGAAAGAAGGAAGAAAAAAAGAAGATTTAGGTAAAAAAAGGAAGGAAGAAGATTGAGGTGGGAAAAAAGGAGGGAAGAAAGGAAGGAAGGAAAGACAGAATGAGAGAAAGAAGATCCATGTTGAAAGGAGAGAAAGAAAGAATTGAAAAAAAAGAAAATTCTGTTTGGAAAGAGAGAAAGAAAGAAAGAAAGAAAGAAAGAAGATCCAGTTCAGAAAGAAAGAAAGGAGATTCAGTTGGGAAAGAAAGAAAGGAGATTCAGTTGGGAAAGAAAGAAAGGAGATTCAGTTGGGAAAGAAAGAAAGAAAGAAAGAAAGAAGAAAGAGATGTTTGAAGAGGAGAAAGTGAACCAAGTTTGATATTCTTTCCTTCTTCCTAGAAATCAATAATGTATAATAAAAAAACAAGAAACATTAAAAATGCATCTCTATAGGAGAGAGCTTCATATGCTTCATTAATATTGATTTTTTCCTTTCTTTTTTTAGTTGCACGTATAGATTATTTTTAAATATAATTGTATCACATCAGGACGACCCAAAACTACTTGAATTTCCTTATATACATATATATATATATATATATATATATATATATATATATATATATACACACACACACACACACACACACATACATATATATATATATAGAACTGAAATAAAATAAAAGTACATACTAAATACTCTTGGGGGAAGTCCTCTCTATCCATACAGAGAAAAAGAAAAGAAAGGAAGCTTAAAAATCTTAATAGGACAACTAAAATCAGAAAACTCATGCTGGAAAATACAGCAAACATTCGTTTTAACGGCATTATTTAATGACACACGCGTTCTAACGGCATAGGGGTTATTTTTACGTTTTTTTTCCGGTTTTTTTTTTTGTTTTTTTATAAGACTATATTGACAGATACTATACCTTTCCCCGAGCAGATTAAAAAGTAAATAATTTGTTGGCAGTATCTATTAATTTGCATACCTTATTTTCAATCCACCCATTATAACGACTAATTCTTTATAGTTGCTGTAACAACGGGAGTCTAGCGTAATTAGTCCCGTTTTTAAGCAAGTCGCTGAAAGCTGATTTGGCACAGAGTGTAAGGGAGGTAACTCGTGTCAACACTGCATGTGGTTCGACGTCTAGCAGACGGAAGGAATACCAATGGTGGAACATACTAAATTCTTCTGGCATAACAAGGGACTACGAACTGCTACCAGATTGTTTCTGGTCCACTCCGATACCAATTTGCAGAAGATTACTGATCGTTAATTCTACTTCATTGTGGATTTACTGACTTTATTCAACATTATATTCATTCCTTTTTTAGCTCACTATCACACTGTAATATATATCTGCTACTCATTGTTGGCACTTTAAATAATGATATAATAATCAGATATTGTATATTTTTGGTCCGACGTTCTTACTATACCTTTTCTAAAGAAAACATCTAAATCATTTAGCTTGTCCATTTTCAAACACCACCTGCTACTCTCTGACATTCCTGACATAATATTTGTGTGCTAAAGTTTTCTTCCTGCTTGGTAATCATTAAGGGAGCCCACTTAAATGTTGTAATTAAATATACTTACATGACGTTTGCAGGGAGTTATGTGATCTTGTTTCGTTGTTGGTTGCTTATAAGTAGAAACCGTTTAGGACCAACATCGGTTTAAAGCTATAGACTTTATAAATTCTACACACACACACACACACACATGCATAAACAAACAAGTAGTCTTTATATGCAAAAAGGCCTGTTGCTGCATTCTGCAATAGGAAGAAAAGAAAAGAAAAATGCATGATTTTTTAAAAGTAATTTTATCTCTAACTGAAGTATTTACATATTTTTTCTATTGACAGAACAAAGAAAGAAAGAAGAAAAAGTGCATAATTTAAACATATTTTTCTAGATAATTTAAACATCTTTTTTTTATTGATAGAACAAATTTGTAAATTCTTTAGAGCAAATATTCATATTCACAAGCAGACACTTGCAGACTTTTTTTCTTCTTTCACTCAACAAAGAAACTCCAGTAGCAAACTAAGTTATTGGGAGGAAAAAGAGAAGATAGCCCAATCATAAATAATGCAAGTTTTTTAGATACTCTCAAGTGTAATGATTTTTCTATTCATAAATATGGGAGTTTTATCTGAAAAAACCTTTACCTGCATCTACAATAATTTACCATTTTTTTTTTTTCATAAACAAAAATATCTAATTTCAGTACACTAAATCACATAATAAAAGAAAGTATAAAAGATAGCATGGATTAAATTTACATAATAGGTCTGCCACAAAGGCCGTGACAGTTCTTCTTTATTTATAACTCAAAATTTTTTTTCTGGACAATTAAGCATTTTTAAATTAAAAAAAGGAAAAAAGATTTGCTATTATATTAATCTAGTATTATTAATTGTCTCTGACCATTTGTACCTATTAAGCAAATAAAATGTATAAAGAGAATAAATATGCTCCTAGCATCATAGTTAAAAATGATCATAACAACACAATCAATATCCACAAGTGACAATGATAGATACAGTCAAATTTGAGCTCTCTAGTTTTTGCAGTAAAAAAATATGATGAAAGCTATGCCTGAATGTGGAATATGTTTGGTGAAAATAACAGTAATATAAATAGTAAAAATGACACTTGATATTCAAAATCTTGGCTTTTGCTATAGATTTTTCCATTTTTATTTCAACTGAAAGAAATCTTTCAATTTGTTTGAATGACTTGACTCTTTCCAACCATGGCAAATTCTATAACAAATTGATTTTTTTGCTTGTAAACACCAGTTAAAAACAAACTGACAGTTTTAGCTTAGACTCTACAACTGAGAACTGTTTTGTTGGAAGCTACTAATATTTTTTCATACACTAATCAGGAACTTTCAACTATTGTTTTTTTTAACTCAATAGTTATTATGCATATGGTTCTATTCATCTATTCATGAAAATGACAATTCATTTACATACCTACCTCAAATATACACTTGTAATTTCTTCCCACACTTTAGACTTGTATTAGCATCGTACCCCTAAAAAGGAATGGTTGATTATCTAACGGACCAGTAGTTCTAGGATCAGAGTATCTGTGCACTTTTCCTAGGATCTAAGTGCTATTGCCTGATACCTCCACCTAAGATCAGAGTGTAGTATTATGCACTCTTTGAAAAGTTGTACACACACAGAAAGTCTATGAATATGTGGATACACATTGAAGTTTATACATGTCGATATGCGTATATAAATATGCAGACATACAAATTTCGTATGATAGAAATTTAAAATTACCTTATACTAATGGACATTATGAGGGACCAATAATTTTCATCTCATTTTCAATCAAAAATTCAGAATTAATCTCTTTACCTATGAAACTGTATCATTATGGATTTCAACCTCATCGCGTAGATAAACTCTGCAATTCTCATCTAAAATAATTTTAGGTGCAGTTCAAAAGAGAGGAGTGTCACTAAAATTAGGATCAGATGTTTGGCCAATTAAATTATCAACTGCATTTGAGAAATACCAGAAAACAATAATACTGGAAAAGAAACTTGTATTTTGTTTATTTTGTAATTATTCCAAACTCAACCAAATAAACTCAAGTCAACTCAAATATACAGTCACACATTTCCCTACAAGTCATAATTATGCACACACGTATAAATATAGAGACATGTACATTTTATTTCTAAAAAACCTAAAACTGACCACAAATTATTGACTGTTCTCTGCTGTTAGCCTATATATCAGCAGCCTGCTATTAAAGATAATAGCAAAATAATAGCATTGGTATATACAAAATTATTTGCTCGGCCTGAAGACTTTTATTGACCAATATATGAGAAGAGAAGGAGAGCTATTGGTAAAAAGTGAGAGTTCTAGGATATACATTTCCGTTTTGATGTTTTCTTTGAGAGGATTTTTCAAGCCGGAATTGGTAAGTTGAAATTTATTATGTCAATAGAAGCAATTTTGAAAGAAATGTCAATCATGCAGGGGCAGATCCAGGATTTTGAGCAGGGTGGGGTCCGAACGGGAAAATTCATATATACAAATAAATATGTGAAAAATAAAATAAGGAAGTGATACATAATCCAGCATTTTTCACTTACACTTGAGTAGTAGCTTTTTGGGCAATAGAATTGAGAAATGAGTAGAATTAAAGATTTAACCAAAAAAATTTACCTCAGAATCAATGAATAAAATCTTTTTTAAGAGTTTGACAGAAAACATCTTACTTATATTAGATGAAAAATAAAACAATACATTTTTGTTCTCAAGATTCATATATGATTACTTGGGATTATTTGGGTTTTTAATTCATAAAATTGAAAAAAAAATTAATTGTGCTTATCCCAAACAGGGATAGGGTGCACAACCACTGGACCAGCCCCTGGATCTGCCCCTGTAGAGGAATTAAAGCTTACGAAGACATTTATTTGGTTGTTTACATAGGATGTAATTAGGTCAATCAATCACTGACTGGCCAAATATATTTGAAACATTACAGCATGTTCCTAAATCTAACTTCCGAAAAATCCAAGTTCCATTTTGATATTTCAAATTGGAAAAAATTAGTCATTTTTACACACACTTTTTAAAATCTCATCAAAATTAGACTGTCACAGGTTCTTTAAATGATAAATGTGTAGAAAGCATAGTGGAGTACCATGTGGGTTAAGAAGCTAAGATTCAAAGAAGTGTTTGTCACATTATCAAGTAATCATTACAAAAGGTAGAAAAATATGATATATATATATATTAACCTTATTCTGTCAATAACATTTGCTTCAATTCCTTTCCCTAAAAAATATTTCTCCAGATTTCCAAAACATTTCTTCAGTCAAATTATTTGCAATACTTTTTTATAGAATATCTTCACCTAGGCATTCACATCATACGTATAATAACCCTATTCTGTCAGTAATACTTACATCAATTTCTGACCACTGACAATCCTTTTCTTCCAGATTTTTAATACATTTCTATAAGAAAATCATTGACAATGAATTTAGGTTATTCATATATTAGCCCTATTCTGTCAGTAACACTTGCTTTTATTCCTGACCACTGACTATCCTTTTCTTTCTGATTCAAATTGAATTTCTATAATCAAATCATTCGCAATGCATTTCTCAAGTAATATTTCTACAATGCATTTCCATAGTAGAACCATTTACTATGCATGTATATATATTATACATAGAATAGACCAACTCTGTTGGTAACACTTGGACTAATTCTTGACTACTGATGATCACTTTTTTGTTTTAGAGACTGTAAACCAAAACATTCGACATGGTTTTCTTCAGCTTTCAAGTTGGTCTGGCTGGCTCTATATGTATCATACATACAGACTGCACCAATGGAGTTAAAGTTGAATTTAAACGTTTACTCCTTATTTTGTATTTTTTTTGGTGGGGGGAATTCTTTCCCAAAATTTACAATGTAAGTGTATGCTAAATTGGTCCCTTAGTTCACGCTTTTTTGCTACGAAAATTCAGACTTTTTCTGTGATCTTCACTGGTCAAAGGGCGTGAGAAGTAATGTATTCATTGATCACCTCTTTTTCTTAATTTTCAGTTGATCACCCCCAACACAGCATGCTGCCTAACCTGTTTTTCAATACACACATTTCTATTGTAAAATCATTTGCAGTACATTTTTATTACGCATAAAATATGTCTATAATTTCTGTGACACCTGCATTAATTCCAGACCATTGACAATGCCTTTTCTCCAGATTTCAGTTCACAATATACAGAATGAGAGCTGAGAATCGGGTCAACAAATATTTTGGTCTAAAATGAAAAGATTCGAAGCTTAACAATCCAATTGTTTTGATTACTTTCCTGCTGCCAGAAATCTTCCCTTTTTTTAGTGTAGAATCAAAGCAAAGTGTTGAGTAGTGGTAAAGTCAGTGGGCAGCTATAGTAAAAGCTGAAACCTAGCTAAATAGTTTCATGCTGATCATATTACAAATTGAGGAAAAGAAAAATATGCAAAGGGATGTATTTTTTTTTTCCAAATTTGTGCAGAAGTATATAGTTATAACACATAAATATTGTTGCTTTTTCATCTTAGAGAATAATTCTGGTATAATCGCATTTTCCAACAAATTCACTGTATTGGAGACTTTAAAGTCCTCAACAGCAATGTTTTCTTACCAAGAGGTTTTTCTAATTTTTAAGCACTATTTCAAATTAGAACATAATCCTGCACAAGCTGCTGATAATGTCAACGGAGCATTAAGAGTGAACACAACATCAGTGCGAACTGTTCAGTGCTGGTTCAATATTTTTAGGTCTGAAAGTATGAATACCATTAATAAATCTAAGAGAGGCCCAAGCTTATTCCTAATAACCAATGACCAACAAGATACTATTCCAGCACTTTCTGGAGACTTCAAGTCTTCAACAGTGCCCGTATCATGTCATCTCAAGGCAATAAATAAGTTCAAAAAGGTTAAAGAATGGGCTCCATATGAACTGAATGAAATGCTCCATGACATTGTTAGAACCTACACCTGTGAGCTGACTGTTTGCAACCTTCAAGAATTCGGATAGTAAGTCTTGCAGTTTCCCCCATATTCACCTGACATTTCTCCCACAGATTATTATCTGTCCAAACATTTTTAACCTCATATCTGTAATAAAAGGCTTCAATAATAGGGAAGCCATAATTTGTGCTTTTACTAAATCTGTAATCACTAAATGTAATGAATTTTATAGAGATAGCATATTATCATTAGATTATCGTCCAAAAAAATTAAATGGAATGGCTGTCAGAAATAGACTGAAATATTTACATACACATTATTAGTGCCTTTTCCATTTTTCATTACTATGGTATTGAATCTCCTTCACTTCACTTTATCTACTGTCCAACCATTCGTCTACATCTACTCACAAGCATTTTTATAAATAAAAAAGTCACATTTTGAGAGGACACTTTTTTAAAAAAATGGCCTCTTATGAGCTATGTAATAATAATATTCTGTTCATTTTATTCTCTATTCCTTCTCGTTTCATGCAGAACTTCTTTTATTCCCCACACACACACACACACACACACACACACACACACACCTGCATGCATGCTTGGATGCACAAATAAGATAGATTAAATCAGAAAAGTTAAATTCTTCCCGACTGATGCAGATCGATTAATCTCTACGGCAAGTATTTGTCTAAGGGAAATAACCCTTACTAAACTCACTCTGCATTCCACAACTGAGTGGCTTCCCTTGCATCAGGCAATGCGACATTTCCACTTGAACAAGCAAAAAATAATTACCTGACACAGGAGTAAATGTGTTTATGACCAACTTGACGTAGCTGTGATTGTACTGGTAGTGAGGGTCAATGAGATGTGGCGTGACATTACGTAAGGAAATACTATGCTTATGCCCTAATTTGAAATTGTACTTGGATGACAAGCCTTCGAAAATCGTGTTTAGCACTCGGCTTGAGATTAAGTTGAGCTTGCTCTAATGTCTTCGCGACGCAAGCTGCAATAACAAGAGCTATTTTTTGATCAGCCAGGACCTCACCCTAAGCTTGACTTCATGTCAAACTTGCCTCTGTGGGGAGGCGAGTGAACAACATCTGCAATTGAAAATTGTGTAAAAGGACTGTCACATTTGAAGAAATTTCACACATGAACTTATTTTACTTGATGCTAGCCACTTTTTTTCTTTCACAATTTTTTCTTTGTTGGCTCCAAAATCCGTATTTTGACTAATGATTCATCTATCAAGATGCTTGATGCCTGAAGTTTTTGTTATCAATATCAATAAAACATTGGGAACTATCCTAGGAATTAAATCTACTTCTATTTATCTAATTTTTCTTCTGAATTTTTATCATGTACTAAAGGAGTTATGATGAGGTAGAGACGGAAATTGTATTATTTTCTGAGTCTATTTTTATTGGAAGCCATTCACCACCAACTGAAACTGTCCACTGGTCAAGATAGGTGTCTTAAATGGTTCTGACTGGCTGGGTACCTATCTATGTATGTGTCATGTATGCAGGCCGCACAAATTGAGCAATTTGGCCAAAACTGTAAACATTTACTCATTACGTCCAGAAAAAAGCTCTTTTTATTTTGTTTCTATTTAGTGGTTCCTGTCAAACAGGTTGGTATGTTACTGCACACACGATACTTGCAGATGCACACATCACTGCTCAACTGGGGCAACACCTAATGCATACTATTCCCTCATGCACACATTCTGAACATGCTTCACTAATGGAGCTAGAAAGCTAAAAATTTCAGCATTTGCTCCATATTTTTCAATTGATCTCCCCAACAAAGCATGCAGCCAAAAGATGTTGGTCATGTGATGATTTTGAGTGACTAACCAGACCTGTTCTTCATTTTATTTGAGACGATTCCTCTCTCGGCTCACCAAAGCTTCACTGGAACCCCGTTAACCGCACATTTTTGGGAACTCTTTCCCTACTTTTTCTGTTGCAAGCCTCTCACAACAATGGGTTAAGGGTTGGACTTTTCCTGGTTCAAATTCAGGGTTTTCCCTCTCCAAGACTGGTTGCCAACCAGGGCTACAGGGGCCTAGTCTGCCCTTTTATTTGCCTATAACTAGGGGAGGAGAGATGGATTCATGCTTTTCCTAAGGGCATCAGGGTAAAGTCAATGCAAACAGTCTCAGCCTGAACTCAGTTCATTGATTCTATTTCCTGATCACTAATTGTTTGGCCACCTGCTCCTTCACATTTATTAAACGCTAAGAATATATCTTGTTGTCAGGTTCTTAGATGACAACAAAGTCTACCTTAAAACAGGTCTGGTTAGTCACTTGATAGAAACTGTCACATGGTTAATGCCTTTTGGCAGTACATCTTGTTGAGGGTGATCAATTGAGAAATAGGAAAAAGAGGTGACCAATGAATTAGTTACTTCTCTTGCATTTAGTTGGGCAATGATCACTAAAAAGGTCAAAGTTTTCAAAAAGCAAGAGTGAATGCTGCTGGAGACTAGCAAGGGTTCGATTTAGCATAAACTTACATTGCAAATTGAACCCATCACAGAAAACCTATATAGGTGGGAAATTTTGAAGAGAAAAAACATTTTTAGAAATGAGTAAATGCTTAAATTTTGAGCCATATAGCTCCATTGGTTATACATATCTATATAGCCAGTCAGCCAGACCATCTTGAAAACTGAAGAAACCTGTTGATAGTTTTGGTGTGAGTATTGGTCGATAGTTTTTATGTAGCAATGTTTATATTAGAATATAAGCTTGGAATCGTCATCGATATCTATCAGGGTCAGATTGTATTGAGAAATATTTTCTTCTCTTATAAAACCGGTTACTCTACTGATGGTTATTAAGCAAACAACAATAAGCTTGGATGATAATATGAGTATGACAGTCAGGAATAAGGAAGGGGAGAAAAGAAAGGCAGTTTAATAAGAGGGTAGGAAGGGAGAGGAGTTGATGGCTGTTACTAATACTATATAGGTTTGAAATACACGGCTCATTATATATACATGATTTTCTTCTCGAGACAACATTATTTAAAATTCATAAATGCAAAGTATCACATTTACACTGCTTTTTCAAAAGTGAAAACATAAGTTTTCAACCACAGTTACATCAGAGCTAATATTGTTTAAAAAAAAGATTAAAATTTTCTTCGATCTTTCTAATTAACAATACAAAGAACATCTGCTCAAAGTTCTGGAGGGAAGACAACAAACGAAAAAAATTGACATAATGACTAAGACTTATCAACATTCCTTATTCAGTATAGACTGGCTGTCATCTACTTACAAGCTGTGCAAAATTGCAGCCAAAATAAACAAAAAAAATGACAAAAAAAGAAACAAGCAAAATTCTTCCTATTGAAAATAAGTTTTTTCTGTCTGGAGATTGAAGTTGCCTGATGACGTCACACTTTTTCACTCTTGCATCTATGAAACTATCAGAATAACGTACCTCCAAAGTTTATTCCAAACTAGTTATCCCCGAAGGTAAAAAAAATCCATGGATATATTTGAATTCCAATGAGAATATTTTTTTTAGAAAAGAAACTATTCAACTCATTTCAGTGAAAATTTGAAGTCATGCAAAAGAATTCCAAGGAATAAATATGATCATTTTATTTATCACATCACAGGCATTTTCCCTTGGAAAGCATCTAGAAATATCTAGATTCTGTAGGATCCAGATGTTATAAGCAACTGACCAAAATCATCATCATCAGTCTTTGGACATAGACCTTCCCCAGGATTCACCACAGTTCTCTATCAAGGGCGTCGCGGAGCCAATATTTCCTAAATTTGTCTAGTTCATCTCTTCATCTTGTGTTCTGTCAGCCTCGTTTTTCATGTGATCTCTGGGGATTCATGTTGTGAGTCATGATGTCCATCAGTTGTCTTTCATTCTTGCAACATGGCCTGCCCATTGCCATTTGAGTTTTTTAATAGTTTCTATAATGTCACGGACTCCCGTTTTCTTCCTTAAGGCCTCAAAAAATGTAGAAAAAAAAGTTTTTTTTCCAAAAATTAAAAACATGTTGTAGGAGTGGAATTCTGATACCAATTTTCAAGTCTGTAGACAGAACAGTATGACCAGGAGCACTTGATCTCAAATAAATGGACATATCACAAGGGATAGAACCTTTCACCATCTTTGATGGCTATGATGGTTCAATTTGTATTGATATTTTGCTGTGAGTGAACAAATAAAAATTGCAGATCTCCAGAACCCTTCTTATCTTCAGTGACTGAATTCAGAATCATAGCCGCAGGTTTCCATTTTTCAATATCTGTGTACCAACCTGAATAATATATCTCCTAAGTTTGATTCAAATTCATCCACTTGGGCACTTAGATAAAGTGTTTTGTACACTTATGGATATAAATGATATTGGAATGGTATTTTGCTTCCAATAAGTAAAGAAATCAGTGTTCGTTTGTATGTACCTAAATATTCTAGATATTTCACAAGTTATAAATGTAGTTTCATCACTCTTCAAGAGACTTCAGGTCATTTTTTGATTGATAAATTCAAGAAAAAACAGACCACAGGATTCAATTGTTACTGATACTTAAAAGCAGATGAAGCTATATATATATATATATATATATATATATAAGCTTTTTAGAACAAGTAGTATTCCATCTTACATATTTTGTGAATCTATACTATCAAAATATTGAAGGATAACATGAAATATACATATATTTTATACCAAAAACTGGTTCTTAAGTTATAGGAATGGTCCATCAGGGTGGCGAAATTGGTAAGATTTTTCAACAATTCAATAAAGCCATGACCAGATATTCTGATCCCTTGGAAACTTATCAGTTTGACCCCGGTGGAATAATAGCAAAAATTGAAGAATATGTTAACAAGAGTATAAAAAAAGTAGAAGAAATTAATAG
>OY735231.1:27841500-27851500 GCA_963457665.1 Thysanoteuthis rhombus | reverse complement strand
GGCCTCAACTCCCTTGTGATAAACAATACAAACATTTGCCTAATTCTTCATTCGGACACACCCATTCACCACACACATAGACTTGGAGACATTTCTCTTTGTATGGAAATCTACTAATATAATAAACTTCTTGATAACTTCCAAGTAGCACCTCAAAATGTTGTACTTTAGTTTAATAAATACATCTCTCATTATCTATCATGATACACATGTCTTCTTTGTTTTGACATCGCTCGTTTGTCCACTCTTTTCAGCTTTCTCACATTTCATTCCTACACACTACAGACATTATTGATACAACAACTGGCCCCTTTTCTTGCCTACTCAATCAGTCAGCCACACTGCACAACTGCTGCTAATAGTACTTACACACTAAAAGTAATTTACAAAGTTTGAGGAACAGTATTATGCTCCTCTGAGGAGCACAGTTTTTCCTATTAGTGGCAGATATTGGTTCAATCACATTTCATCTATTTAATTAATTGGAATCAGATATGCAATAAGCACAATCTTCAAACAAATTCCATTACGAATACAAACAAAAGATTTGAAAATTAAAGGTGTTTCCTCAAAATGTTTGCCATGTTTGCTCACAGACGATTGTTTGAATGTGCGCCAGAATTTGAGGGAATACATTCAAAATGACTCACAGATAATTTCCAGAGAGAGAGAGAGAGAGTGAAAGAGATGTACATCTTTATATATATATATATATATATATATATATATATATATATATATATATATATATATATATATATATATATATATAAGTTCACTTTCAGGCAAATCAAACCAGTTTTTAACAATCCTAGGAGTGTAAATGGGAAAGTGTGTTTGCACCATAGGATGCAACGTATCAGCCAAAATTGACAGATGGTCTTTGGAGTTCATCCTGTCATGCAGAGCTACTGCTGGACTTGAAGAATTCTATGATATTGCCACCCAAATCATCACCAGTCCATCTCTATGCTTCACTGTTGGAGTGAGACAGTCAGGATCATAAGCTTCTTTAGGCTGCCTCCAGACATTAACACAGAACATGGAAAAAATGTAAAGGAAGATTTGTTTGAGTAAATCACATTTTTCTTTTGGTCCATTGTCCAATTCTTATGGTCATTACACCACTTTTCAAGGCATTCCATGTGGATTTGCAAAAGCAAAGGTTTGGCTATTGCAGCACTTACATAGTTTCCAACTCAATAAAGCTCTCAATAAACCAACCTGAGGGTTGTGGAAGAACCTAATATGTAATAATCTGCAAAACATTCAAAGAGGTTTTCTAGTCATTCGCAGTTGTATGTACAATTAATGTTGTCCAGAAATTCAACAAGTGGAATCAACAGATGTTGCCATTATTTTGTCCAACCCTTGTATATATAATATTTGAAATGCAGTCTTCCTTCCTAAATATTTTTTCTTGTTTCTTGCACTTGATCTGAATGAAATAAAAAAGTTATCGCTTTAGGAGAAAAAATAAAAATTTTTCCTTTAATTTTTTTCTCAAATAAAATGCCACCAGTATTAGTAATCAATGCTTTAATGTGTCGCCCAGGGGTTAATTGATATTTTTACATGGTATGATTTTTTTTACTTGATGAATTTCTTTGCAGTTGTCCATACAGAAAAATAAATTCATACAATTACAGATGACTGGGCCTGTGTGTAGAGCCAATACAAGGGTTCTGTGCGTCTTAAATGAGACTTTCATCTTGGTTTTATTCTAACACCTATTTTTTCTGTTTGGAGTGTGCCCTTAGGACTTTTGTGCCCTAGGCAACCACCTTGGTTTGTCTAAAGGACAGGCTGGCCCTGCTTGTGAATACTGCAGAAGTCCACTCTATATTGCTTTTCAGTGCATTGAAACAAGCATTACTGACATGTTTGATAATTAGCATTGCTAATGATTTTTCTGTAAACATGCATTACAAAGAATGCAATGAAAATGAGGAAATGAGTGATTGTCAGAGGTAAGTGATTAATTCAAGTCTTACTGACAGTCAGAGTAGGGCTATGATACTTATAATGTAAATGCATTGCAAATTAATTCACTTCGGAAGATGTATTGAAAATCAGGAAGAAGCTAAGTGAGCCATAGATTCTTTTCTCTCAGCTTGTCTGTCTTTTCCCGTTTAATCAATGGTCATTGGTCAAGAGCTGCTCCATCTGACATCTGGATCAGAAGACTGAAATTGATCTAAACATTGATATTTTTAGTGTTGATGTTAGTAATTGTCAACACAGGTTTCTTCATTTATTTTAAGTTGGTTTGGCTGGCTGGTTGGCTATCTATGTTTTTTTTCCATATATCATACATACAGGCTGCACCAATAGGGCTAGAGGACTGAAAATTTTAAGAGTTTACTCTTTATTATGTCTAGAAAGAAACTTTTTTTAAAACCCCCAAACCTAACCCTGCGTAGGTTTTCAGTGAAAGGTTTAATTTGCAATTTAAGTTTATGCTAAATTGATCCCTTAGTTTGTGTCAGGCATCATTCATGCTTTCTTTTAAGAATTTGGATTTTGTAGTGTCCACTGCTCCACAGAAGGTAAAGGAAGTAATTCATTCATTGACCATCTCTTTTTCAAATTTTTCACTTGATCATTCCCAACACATCACACTGCCAAAAGATGTTGGTCACATGATGGTTTCTATAGAGTGACTAACCAAACCTGTTTTTTTACATAATTTCATATTAGTTCAGCACAGTCCTCATATTGTTCAATCACAAGTGTCCGCTTAGGAGGAGGGGGCAGTTAAATGGGGCATTTGTCCTTCTCCCGGTCAAGCCCTCTTATCAAGAGCAAGAAGTTTTAGAGTCGGAACCTTATAGCCATTAAAAGATAATGGTGCAGAACACTTGTTTTATGTAACCCCAACTTGATGTTCACACATAAAAAGACAATTATTTTTCGCTAGTGCTCACTCTATCGGGTCACTCTGGGGTTAGTTCATGCATCTCTGTCAATGGTTGAGTGCTTCATCAACATGGATGGGTCTTACTTGCCTACAATACAATTGGTGGGAAGAATGTCTATCCTGTGACAAGATTGCCACAAAGATATATTCCAAATATACACTTTTGCCCCAAATCCTGGAAATATATTCTTTTGCCCCAAACCCTGGAAATACATACTTTACCCCCACCCCTGGAAATACATTCTTTTACCCCCCCCCCTCCTGAAATACATTCTTTTGCCCCAAATCCTAGAAATACATTCTTTTGCCTCCAACCTAGGAAATACATTCTTTTGCACCACTACCCTCTGGAAATACATTCTTTTGCCCTCCAGCCTAGGAAATACATTCTTTTGCCTCCAACCTAGGAAATACATTCTTTTGCACCACTACCCTCTGGAAATACATTCTTTTGCCCTCCAGCCTAGGAAATACATTCTTTTGTACCACCACCCTCTGGAAGTACATTCTTTTGCAACCCCCCCCCCCCTGGAAATACATTCTTTTGCCTCCCACCCTGGAAATACATTCCTTTGTCCCCCCCTCGAAATACATTCTTTTGTCCCCCACCCTACTTTGAAGAGGGGCAATGGATGTTCATGTATTCAATATCTAGTTTTGTCCCTTTGCAGCTCAAGTGTGTTATTACCTATCAAAATCTTTGACATTTGAAACTGATTTTGACGTATCTTTTACACTTGAACTCAGATAACATTTTCTAAACTCAAGGTTGGTTTCTGTGACAATATATAAAGAAAAAAAGTGGATTTAAAAATCAGCATATATTTATTATCAAATACACCAGCATAGGTTAGCAATTAGAGATTCAATCCTTTAGTATAAATGCTAAAATATATGGTTAAAGTATTTCTTTGTTTTATTTTTTAAAACTTGAGTATGCTAAAGACAATCTATCAATATACTATGCAACAGACAAGTAGTAATTTTTAGAAATTGTATACCAATATTACCTGTATTAGAAACCATCAACCAAAACTGTCAACATTGGTTTCTTCAGTTTTTAAATCTAGCTGGTTAGTTATGAATGTATGCATCATGTACAAATGCCACATTAATACAGCTGGAAGGCTGATGATTTAAGCATTTACTTCTTATTATGTCTAGAAAAAAAAACTATTTGTTTGTTTTTTTAATCCCCCACCCAATTTGGTTTTTAGTTGGAGTTTCAATTTGCAATGTAAATTTATGCAAAATTGGTCGTTTAGTTTGTGTGCATCAGCATTCATACTTGATTTTGAAAATTTAGACCTTTTTAGGAATCACTGCCCAACGAAAGTCAAGTGAAGTTAACATATTCATTGTACAACCCTTTTTTCCAATTTTTTAATTCATCACCCCAACACAGCATGTTGCCTAAAGACTTTGTACTCATGACAGTTTCCATTGAGTGACTAACCAGACCAGTTTTCCGTCTCATCAAATGACCTTAAGATAAAAGAGGTAAAACTGCAATACATTAAATAGGTTAAAAGGTTTGAACTGAAATATCATGTGCAGCTCTACCAGTTGGCTCGTCGTAAACTCCAGGTGTAAACTTATCATGTTTCTGCATCGCAAGAGAAGAAAAGAGCAAGCTATAAGGGGTCAGAAGGATCTACATATTGCTAAGCTACCCACAAAACATCTTGGCAAGGTACGTGAAAGTACTGAGAATTCAATCTTATGATTATTCTTGTTGAATAAATCTCCCAAAATCGAGTTATCTCCCTTACAAGGAATAGTTCATTTCTATTAACTTCGAGTAAGCGAGCTGCCATATTATTGGAAAATGGGGTGAACCAACTCACACATGTTTTGGCTGATAATAAAGAGGTGTAAGAAGAGTAATTTTCTACTGTCAAGTCATTTTTATACTAACGATTCTGTTTTTTTTTTCAATTTTGCAAGTCAAAATTTGGTTGTGTCCTTGAGGCCTGAGAATCCTAAACACTGGAAAATGCTGTAATTACTCCAACAACTTATGCCTCATAAAGGCTATAGCCCAAAGTAAACTCAACTCTTAAATTCATATAAGAAAATTCAAATGAAAACATCGAGGGAATAACTAAAGTTACCTCCCTTGTGGCCCCAGGTGAATTTTTAAAATCGATTTTCTGTTTTATATCATTATAATTTTAACAAAATCTATTTCTGGTAAATGTCATCAAAGCTGGTTAACTAGGCAGATGAATTTATCACCTGTCTGAGGTTGATCTAGTGTCGTGGGCTTCGGCACTTTTGAAGGTTGTCAATGCAGCCACCCCTAGTGAGGCAGTACCTTCACCAGTCTGTTCGATCAAGTGCTAGCCCCTCCCAGATGTCAGTGGAAATGTTGCAACCCAAGGTTGAATTTTAAGCTGTCCCAGTGCTGCTTCGACGACCAGTCATTTGTTAGCTCCCATTAAAAGAAAGCTTTTGGCAGCACTTTATTTGACTGATGTGTTCCATTCAGCTTGAGGTACCATCATTTACATGTTTATACAATTCGGGTGCCAGCATTATCAAACTCTGTGGCAGTATTCGGTATTAATCAAGAACAGAAAGTGTCATGTCAACATGAATATTGGAGATACACAAAAGTTTAAAAAGCAGAGAGGTGTCTGAGACTTTCTGTCTTTAATAAGTTGGGAAAGAAAACAAATGTCAGCACATGCTGGAGAAACAGAAATTTGGCTAAACCAATATTAGAGTCCGAAAATTTTTCAAGTCGCTATCAGTCCTTGCAATTTTCCATTGTTCTCTTGCTCACTACCTGGTGTGAAAAATTCAGTTTCTTTTTGTGTTACTTATTATCCATCTCCTTCGTCAGAATTTTGAATATTAACCTGGACTACTTGTCACATAATTCTTTCTCCCAACGGCTTTCTTTTCACCTTGTATTTCATCTGGCATCTCTCATTTTGCCAATTCACTTTCCATTTCTTCCCTGGTCTTTAGATTCTTCTTAGTGAATCCCCAAATATGTTCCATGCTTCATCATATATACTAGAACTGTCAACATGGGTTTCTTCAGTTTTTAAGTCTGGTTGGTTAGATATGAATGTATGCATCGCGTGTACAGGCCACATCAGTACAGCTGGAGGGCTGCTGATTTAAGCATTTACTTATTATTATTCCTAAAAAAAATGCTTTGCTTGTTTTTTAATCATCTCTCCCAAATAGGTATTTAATGGGGGCTTGAATTTGCAATGTAAATTTATCTTAAATTGGTCCCTTAGTTTGCGCTCATCAACATTCATATTTGATTTTGAAAATACTGACTTTTCTGTAAGCACTGCAGCATTTACGCTTACTTTTTGAAAATTTAGACCTTTTTTTTTGCTAGCCATTGCCATGAAATGAGATGAGGTATTTAGTGAAAATAAATAGCACAAGGCCAATACTATGGGACACACAGTGAGGAATCAACTTTTGGCTGTAGTAATGGTCTACAAAATTATCTTAACCATTACAAGAAGAGAAGGCAGTCAGTTAGTTTGCCTTCATTGATGCATCTTCTGTTATAACACAGGTGTTGAGGTCCAAAAAAAACCAAACCCATGTTACAACCTGGTCATTATAAAAATCTAGCTATTTAGGAGCTGGATCAAGCTATTTTGAAGCTAAATTTAGTTATTTTGGAGCTACGTTAATGTTTTGGGGCCCACCATCTTCCCGTGTTATAACACAAACTGTGTTATAACAGGGGAGGCCTGTATTAGAATTACTATGGATTTTTTCCATAAGGGTTTTTCATTCTACAGAGGAAGCCACTTACTGTGATAACTTTGGGGCAGAATCTTTCAGATAACAATAACTGGCTAATGACATTAAGCAAAGGATATAAAAACATGTCAGGTTAGTCACTCAATAGAAACCATCACATCACCAAAGTCTACTTAGCACCATTATGTGTTGGGGATGATCAGTTTGAAAATTGAGAAAAGGGGTGAATAAGTTACTTCACTCGCCTACTGATGAATCACTAGAAAGTCTGAATTTTTAAAAAAAAGGACTTGCGTGCAATCAAATTTGTCAAAAATTTAGCATAAACTGAGATTGTAAATTAATCCCCCCCCCCATAAAGCCTATTTTGTGAGGAATTTAAAAAAACAGATACATTTTTTCTAGACATGATACAATGTTGTTTCATTAAAACGTCATTGAGAAAAAAGATATAGACATATGATGATATAAAATATTGTGGGTAGAAATGCTAATTAAGTGATTTCTCTGATAGACATAAGTTAGTTACTAAATTCCAACATTATAATAAATTAGATAAACCCTGTTTATATAATTGTTTCCATGGCAAAATTGGTTTCGCTTAACAATGTTTGAGTTAACGTTGTGATCTTCATCAACCTAACCTCAGATTTATCAGGGAGTTCCTACATTAACCTACAGTTACTTATGATGAATATTTGTTTAATTAACCTGTCAACATAGGTTTCTCCAGTCTTCAAGTTGGTGCAGCTGGCTGGCTTGCCGGCTGGCTATGTATGTATGTATGTATGTATGTATGTATGTAAGTATGTATGTGTCATGCATACAGGCCACAGATAGAGACTGGGAAATTATATATTTATTCATTATGTCAGCAAAAACAGTATGTTTTTTTTTTGTTAAATACCCACCCTCAAATATTTGTTTAGTGTTTGTAATGTAAGTTTATGCTATATTGGTCTCTAGTTTTTGCCTGCTTGATTTTTGAGAATTCAGACTTCAGTGAAAAGGCGAGAAGATTGATCATCCTCTACTTATTCCAATGTTTGAATTGATCACCTCTAACATGGCATGCTGCCAAAGGATATTGGTCAAGTAACAGTTTCTGTTAAACGATTAACCAGAATTGATTTATTACAGTTTATGGCCTGTTGGTTGGATAATTAAACTAATGCAGTGATGCAATTATTGGTTGCAAGTATCACCAAATCTAGCATTGTGACTTCATCGATAAAAGATTTAGTATTATCCAACAAATATTGACTTTCTCTCCGCTTAACTCTATGCCTCTGGGAAATTAGGTACTGTTTTCTTTTTTTGGTGAAGATGAATATTGTGGTCTTGAATAAAGAAACATAAGAAAGCTGATACTGGCAAATCATTCTGTAATTACAGACTGATTATCCTGTTTGATACTTATTTACACAGATCATCATCATCATCATTGTCAGTCATTTGTCTAGCTCATCTCTCCATCTAATGCTCTGCCAGCCTCAGTTGCACATGTGATCTCCTCAGATCCATGTCATGAGTCGCAATGTCCATCGGTTGTCTGCCATTCTTGCAACATAACCTGCTCATTGCCACTTGAGTTTTCCCAGACTAGTCTTCTCTTGGATGTATTGTGCTGTCTTCTGGTTGCTCCAAGTTAGGTTGAGCATAGTTCTTTCACGTGCACATTGCATGCTTCTCAATTTGAAGGTCTGTGTCTTGGTTGGGTTCCATGTTTCAGCTTCATAAGTGATTATCGGGAGGATGCATCGGTTGTATACTCTTCTTTTTAGGATCAGTGGGATATTCTTGTTTTTGAGGGTTGAGCTTTCTCTGCCAAAGGCTTGGCATCCTAGTGTGATTCTTCGTTTGATTTCTTTTTCTTTTAAGGGTTTCATAGAGATTCATTGTCCTAGGTAGATGTAGTGATCTACTCTCCAGCTTCATGTTCTCAATTTTGATAGTTATGTTTTTATTTCTGACAAGATTGTTGCACATGACCTTTGTTTTGCTGAAGTTCATGTGCAGGCCGACTTTCTTGCTTTCTTTGTTTACTTCATCTAGCATTAGTTGGAGGTTGTGTAGGTTTTCTGTGAAAAGGGCAATCTCGTCTGCAAATCTGTGGTTGCTCAGATATTCACTGTCTATTTCAATTCATTTATTCTCCCAATCTAGATTTTGGAAGATCATCTTGAGGCAGGCTGTGAAGAGTTTAGGTGAGCTAGTATCACCTTGTCTTACTCCTTTTTGGTGCTAAAAGGACTCTGAGTCTTTTTTTATCCCAATAAAGGAGCTGCTGTGACAGTATATATGTTGCAGCACTTCAACAAATACTGGATCTACACCTTGTAGCGTTATGGCCTCCATGACCAAAAGGATTTCCACAGAGTCATAGGCCTTTTTGAAATCGATAAATGGTACAGCGAGTGGTAGCTTAAATTCAGCTGCTTTTTCTTTCAGCTGAGTCATCAAATACAGGTGGTCCATGGTTAAGTAGTTTCTTATAAAGTCAGCTTGCTCTCGTGGTTGGTTTTCATCTAGTATTTTTGTGATTTAGTTGGTGATGATTTTTATGAAAAGTTAGTTGATGCAGTTGAGTAGGCTTATAGGCCTGTATTTGTTGAGGTTTTGGGGTTTCCTTATTTATATAAAAGCATTATAATTGCTGTGTTCCAATCATCTGGGACTTTACTTTGTTTTAGGCACAAGTTGGATAGGATGGCCAGTTTCCGAGTGATTATCTTACCCGCTTTCCTGAGTAGGTTGATGGTGATCTTGTCTGATCCAGAGGACTTTCCTTTCTTTGTCTGTTTGATGGCTTGTTTCACCTCCCATAGGGTTATTTCTGGGAAATCCTCCAGTTGATTGCTCACATCTTGCATATCCTGTTCATTGTTTTGTAGTCCTTGTTTAGATAAATAAAGTTTTTGGAAAAATTCTTTTGCACATTCAACAATCTTCTCTCTGTCTGTTGTTAGGTCTCCATTTTCCTCGAGTGTGCTGGTTATTTGCTTCCGTCCATGAATTGAGACCTTTGTTTATAGCTTTGAAGCCCCAACCTTTTTCAAGAGATGATTCAATGACTACCATTGTGAATCTTCTTCTGTCTTCTCTTCGTTTCTTCCTGATTATTCTATCTTGTTCAGTCCCTTCAATTTTCTCTCTTGTTGTTGTCGGTGGCTTGAGGTTTCTGTGTTTTTTCTTGAGATTTCTGGTTTCATCTGAGATTTTACTAATAGTTTGTGTGCTTGTTGGTTTAAATATAGTGTCCACTTCTATTACAGACGCTGTCATTTTGTTATTCAGTTTATTGCGTTGGTGCTGTCCTGTTCAGTGAGAATTCTA
>OY735231.1:27556500-27836500 GCA_963457665.1 Thysanoteuthis rhombus | reverse complement strand
ACATCACATGAATGAATCACTATAGCTTGACAGAATAGCAGAAGTAATTATCTAGAAAATAATCTAAAATAAATAGATCTTTTATCTAGAATTATCTGAAGATTACCAGCCAAGATTTGGGTATTGCTGGTCTCATAATGACCTTTGAGACCAAAAAGACACTTCTTTGAAAAAAAAAAAACAACAATAAAAAGAACATTTTTAGAGGACATCTAGTGATTCACTCATGCAAATTTTCAAGGTTTTAGCTCCCAAAATGTGACCAGGTACTTCCTGAGACACACACACACATATAGATAAACAGAAATTCAGAGAGAGAAGAATCTGTAGACCACTTAGCTGGTTGGTTGGGAAGGCCATTTGTGAGACTACAGTGATTCAATACTAGAATGTTGTCCCTCACATGAAGGTGTTTTAATGTTAGGAATATTTTTTTCGCTATTGTGGGTAATATCAGGTTTTGTCACTTTTGATCATCCATACTTCAGCTGTTCCATGAGATGCTTGTTTTGACACACTTTACCTTTTATATGCATTGACAAGCAACAGACACCTGCTGTAAACAAATGTATTTTCCGCTATATTTTGAATAAAAAGTGAGTTATTCTTTTCCCAAATCCTGTTAAGTAATTATCAAATTAACTGATTTTCATTGGATCTTAAACTTCTATAATGGTTATTACATTTAGGGAGATTTTCTTTTTTTTAAGAATACATATTTATATTATATGCACTCACTCAAGTGCCTCTCTTAGTGACCATTATACTAAACGTCAAGTAACTTCCTATTTATAAAATTTGGCTGTACTGATCATTAATCTTCCGAGAGGTTAAGACACACTTGCTTTGTAAATGAATATCAGAAATTCTGGCTTTTATCTGGCCCCTGACACCAACTTCTGGCACTCACATAATTCATATTTATCTCTGTAGATTCCTATTGTAGTCTTACTCTAATTCACCAAATGTCTGTCCATCAATTTCTATGTGATTGCATAATTCTTAGTTCTAGCTCTATGTGACCACATAACTCTCAGTTCTATCTTTATGTGACTGCATATCTCTCAGTTCTATCTTTATGTGACTGCATAACTCTCAGTTCTATCTCTATATGACTGCATATCTCTCAGTTCTATCTCTATGTGACTGCATAACTCACAGTTCTATCTCTATGTGACTGTATAACTCTCAGTTCTATCTCTATGTGACTGCATAACTCTTAGTTCTTCTTAGTTCTTAGTGCCCTTAGCTAGCTACCTTTTGAAAATTCTCCAAAATCAAATATGATCTGAGAGTTCATGGTGGGGATGATTTTCAAATAAGGTATGATTCAATGAATACATAGTTCAAAATCCATCATCTCTTATTTAGGCCAAAGGCTCTATTTAGACCATCTGCTGGAACTAAAATCTCACCCACAGACAAGAATAAACAAACATAGTGCCTATATTTTTGAAAAGATTCATAACTATTGCAAGAGTTATTCTGACTGTTGAACTCATTCTTTGTATTATCTTTGTTGTTGCTGCAACATTCAAGGGAAATCATTCTGAAGCTTTCTTTAGGTGTACAATTCAAGGTCCCAAATCTCTAGATATGTCACTGAGTGCTACTGTTGTTTTCTTTTTCAACGGAACAGTTTTTATATATAGAAGAGGCTCTTTTCATTTTGTAACAATTTATACAGGTATATATAGGGGGAGGATCAATGAGTCTGTAGCCTGACACAATTCCAAGTAATAGCTCAGGTTTACAGTGAACTTTGGAACAGATGAGCACAACTATGATTAAAAACGATACACTTTTTCATGACGTCATAATTATTACAGGTGTGTTCAACTGAGCATTCAGTCTTCAGAAATTATTAAAAAAATAAACACCTAATAAAAATCTGGTCATACCTAATAGCTGAATTTTGATCTGAAGATCTCACCTGTTGACAAGAATGAATAAACTTATTGTCTGTAATTTTCAAAAGAGTCAATTATCATTGCAAGTGTTGCTCTTACCGTTGAATTCATTCTTTGTGTTATTTTTGCTGTTACTGAAACATTCCCGTAAAACCATTCTGTAGCTCCCTTCAGGTGTATAACTCATATGGAAAAATACTTCCAACAGTTTTGAGAAGAACCATTATCATTGCAAGAGTTATTTCGACTACAGACTCATTGTCTGTGTTACTATTACCATTACTAAAATGTTTCAGCAAATTCATTCAACAGACTTTTTCAAACAAACAATCCATTCATAAAGAGAAGAGTCTCTTTTCTACAGAAATTGATGACAAACAGGAAAGAAATGGTGGCCAACATAACGAATGGCTAAACCCATTATCAGCAACAAGAATTCAATATTCTTTAAGATGAATTTTTGTTGTATTAGTAAGATTTCTGATATATTATTTTTTTGCCTGCCAACAAAATTAGAGAAGTATATGTGTTTAGCCATATCTCTCCATCTTTCCGGCCACAAGATATCTTTGAAAATGCTAAATAGTAATTGGATAGTTTACCTAAGGCAATAGCACCTTAGTCGTTTCGAAGTACTCCCTTGGGACCTCTCATGCTTATCCTAGCATCTCTACCACTTCTTGAAACAGTCTACTAAGTTCTCTGTCTGTATCATCATTAGCTGAATCGATGTCGTCGTCGTTGTCGTCGTCGTTGTCGTCGTCGTCATCATCACCATCATCATCATCATCATCATCATCATCATCAGTCTTTTAGCGTCCGTCGTTGGACATAGACCTTCCCCAGGATTTGCCACGCTTCTCTATCATGGGCGTCGCAGAGCCAGTACTTCCTGAACCTGTCTAGCTTGTCTCTCCATCTAATATTTTGCCGGCCTTGGTTGCGCATGTGGTCTCGGGGGGGGTCCATGTTGTGAGTCGCGATGTCAATCGATTGTCTGCCATTCTTGTAACATGGCCAGCCCACGGCTATTTGAGATTTTCAATGGATTCTATGATGTCCCTAACTCTTGTCTTTTCTCGGATGTACTGTGCTGTCTTGTGGTCTCTCCATGTGAGGCCTAGCATTATTCTCTCATGTGCACGTTGCATGGTTCTCAATTTGCGGGTATAAGACTATAAATAAATGAAAATTTGTAGTCTTGTGTCAAACTTTACACAACCAACTTTTATACAATACATATATGTATAATACATAGATATTTTTTTCATGTTGTGTACTGCTTTCATTTCTCAGACATTTCTGTCTTTCCTCGTATGAAACTCAGTAGAACAAAATTAGATTTATTAGTTCCTTGTTGGCAACCATCTTTTCTGTGAAGCCTTCCAAAACTAACCTATTAATTTGAATAATGTCTGAAATAAAACGTCCCAGTAGACTTTTAAAAGAGATCTAGGCAGCATATACATATCCTAGCAGTCATTGAAACCACGGGATATATGCATCCCAGGAGTCTCGAATGGGTATTCTTGTTCATTCACAACATATATGATATTATAAGCAATATTATCAATCAGATTCTCTGATAAATTCTGTCTGTCTGATTATTTAATCTTATATGGTTAAAAGAGGAAAACATAGATCATTTGTAAAAATTGAATACAGTTCTCTTTGGTTATAATGCGGATGTTGGGGTCCAAGAAAGTTATATCCAAGCAGTGATCAATTTAGCTATACATTTTGGAGCTAGATCTAGCTACATAGGAGCTAGATTTTGTTGTCTACCATCTACATTAAAACAAACCAAACTGCAATCAATTTAGCTACATATTTTGGAGCTAGATCTAGCTCTTTTGAGTTAAATCTTGTTATTTTGGAGTTTTTTCTGCCAGGGACAAAAATGTGTATCATATTAGAAACATGTTTTATTTCATTTAGTGTGAGAACCTTGCGGTGAAATAGTTGCAAATATTCTAGTCAAGCGGACCATTACTATTGTAGACACTTTGATGCTCACTAAGTGTCACACATTTATATCCTTGTCACACTCATGGAATGGTCAGCATTCGATAAATTAGCTGAAAAAAAAGCAGCAGAATATAAGCTACCACTCTCTGTAGCATTTATCGATTTCAAATGATCTTCCGAAACCTAGACTGGGAGAATAAAGGAAGCAAAATAGACGGCGAATATCTGAGCAACCTCAGATTTGCAGATGACATTGCCCTTTTGCAGAAAACCTAAACAACCTCCAACTAATGCTAAATGAACTAAATGAAGAAAGCACGAGAGTCGGCTTGCACATGAACTTCCAAAAAACAAAGGTCATGAGCAAAAAATCACATCAGAAATAAGAACATAACTATCTAAATTGAGAAAACGAATCTGGAGAAAGTAGGCCACTACATCTACCTAGGACAACGAATCTCCATGAAACCCTCAAAAGAAGAAGAAATCAAGCAAAGAATCACTCTAGGATGGCAAGTTTTCAGTAGAGCAGGCTCAACCTTCGAAAACAAGAAGATCCCATGAGTCTTAAAAAGAAGGGTATAAAACTGATGCATCCTCCCAATAGTCACCAATAGAGCTGAAACATGGAACCTAATCAAGATACTGACCCGCAGACTGAGAAGCATGCCAACAACAATTGATGACATAAAAGCAGCCATCGGAAGAGAATGCACTTGAACCCCAAAGGGACTGATATGTGATGTTTGCAACTCTATGGAACCGTGTTATCATCAGTGTATGTTCCAGAAAGGCAATCAGTTTGAACACATGCAATATTTCAAATTAATTACACATCTGTCCCCTTTAATTTGAATTGTAAATCTACAGCGTATCGTAATTGACATTGTATAAATAGATATTCAATGTGTGTATACATTTTTTGCAACACCTTGTACACTCTGCTGAAATAGCGCTTCTAATATAGACTTCTTAAAATGAAGATTCTGAGGTCTTGTATGATTTTAGAGCCTGAACATCATTACCATTAATGCAGAGTGACTCTCCATCATCTCATAGCGACACCAAACTTTGTCAGTTGACTTCTAGTAATTTGTCTCGTAATAAGATAGACAAAACTCACCGAACATGGTCTTTGCCAGGATTTAAAGCTTTGCAGCTTTTTTTTCTTTTTGTCTGGAAAAACTTCCACGCTCCAAGTTAAAGTTACTTGGAAACCATGATGTCTAACTAGGATGATGAATTAGCTCCTCAGCCATTTCCTTGACCCTTTCATTTCAGATCATTGTAAGTTTTTTCCAACTGGGTATTTTTTGAAGAAATGGCCTCTTAGGTTCACATAAGACTGGCTGAACACATACACACACACACACATATATATATATCTACAGGCAGATCTAATATGCACTGTTTCAATCATCATGAGATTCAGTAATTATTCAGTAACCACAATCTGAAAGAATAGAGATTCATTGTAATCATTCCCATTGGTTCTATTAATCGTTTTACACATATTCATCATATAGGAGTAAAAATTAAGACTGATCATTCATATAAAACAGGCTTGCATATATATATATATATATATATATATATATATATATATGTATATTATAATAATTAAATATTTGTGTCATCCAGAGACAGCTGTTTTGTTGTATTACAACTTTTCAGTGTGGCTAAAGACTATCCATTATCCCATCTAGTACCACGAGATGGAATTAAAACCTTTGCTTCAGATCCAGAAGCTGGCATCTTATCTCTGCCCTACGCAGAACTGGACGGTCAGTAAGGTTGAATTTAAGTAATATATTCACTCACATGTAATTCCCCATCCACCAGAGTGCTCTATTCCTAAGTTGGAAGAGCATTGCATAAGCTTAAAATATATATATATATATATATATATATATATATATATATATATATATATATGTATAACTTGAAGTCCGTAGCATGCAGCCCTCTTCATTAGATTTGAAAATGCCAAAATTGACCTGACACTTACTTAATCTTTAGGGGTCACCACCATCCTTATATATAAATTTGCAGCCTATAGAATGCACCTACTGTCCTTACATTTGAAAATGTCAAAATAGACCTGACGCTAAATTGACTTTTGTTGGTCACTGGAGGCCATCGCCACCTATCCTATTTTCATCCTGAAATCAAGTTTCCCAAGTACAGAAATTTGCAGCCTTTGGGGTGTAGCCATCTCTATTATACTGGAAAATGAAAAATTGACCTGACTCCACCAAAATTAATTTGATCATAAGAGGTCTCCAGAAGTAATCACTACCAATCTTATGGTCATCAATTTACCCTAGTAATCAAATTTGTGGCCTTTAAGATGCAGCCATCTCATTTGGAAATGCCAAAATTGACCTTTAGGGATCACTAGAGGTTATCGCCACCTATCCTTTGTTGATCCTGGGATCAGGTTATCCTTGCAATGATTTGGAATTTATCAAACATATGGTTAGAAACTAACAACCATATGTTGTCTGTATTGTATTAGATATATGCAACATTAAATGGTGGTAATTTTTCATTTATATTCATATTTACAGTCAAATGAAATTTATGTTATATACATGCATATTGCAATTTTCTCAATCTGTGTTAAAATATATAAATCAGTAAAAACTAGTATTTTTAGCTTGAGTGCATTTATGATTTCCAGTTTTTAATCTATCTCCGAACATTTTATTTTTTTGAAACTATTTATCAAAATTTACAGTAACATCAGTTTCTACTATTTTTAAGTGGATATGGCTTGTTACCTGGCTATGTATGCATCGTGCAATGGAGCTAGAGTGCTTAAAATTTAAATATTTGCTTATTATCTCTAGAAATAAAGTTTTTGTTTTTTTTCAATCCACCCCCCCAAGAAGTTTTTAGTGGTTGGTTTACAATGTAATTTCAAGTTGAATTCGGCCCTACTTTGTGTCCAGCAGTGTTCATGCTTGTTTTGTTTTTTTAATAGACCAATTTAGTGATCACCGCCTAACAAGAGTTGAATAGGACACCTTATTCACTGATCATCTGTTTTTCCATTTTTCTGGAAAGAAAAATATCTCTTGAGTCTTTGATCCGCCCCCAAATTTTGCTGCCTTTTTTTCGTCCCATTTTCCACCCTTCCACAAAATTTCATTGAAATTCGTTCAGTAGTTTCAGAGATATCATGTGTACAGACAAACAAACAGACAAACAGACAAACAGACAAACAAATGTGACCGAATATATGTACCTCTCCCCAACTTTGTTGACAGTTATGTGATAGTGCATATCTATTTACTTATTTTTATTTGTATTTACTATTTATTTATGTTATATTTATATTTATATTTATATATTTGTATATATATATATATATATATACATATATATATATATATATATATATATACATATATATGTATATATATATATATATACATACATGTATACATATATGTACATATATATATATATTTATATATATATATATATATATAATATAAATATAATATATCATAAATATATCATATGAATATAAATGTATTATATAAATTTAAATATAAATATAGATAAATAAATATTTTATAAATATAATATATAAATATATATGTATAAATGTATATATTTATATGTTATATTTATATGTTAAGTGATAGTGTGTAACTATTTATTGTAAATTTTCCTTTTTCATCATAACTCACTGCTGGAGGGGACCCCTCAAGGAAACAAGCCATTCAAGCCCATGTATTACTTGCTAAATCATTGAGTTACTATAGTTTTTAGTCAACAGATCATTTTTTATAAATTGAAAAAATCCTTTTCATTTTCTGATAATTTATGTAGTTATGTATGGAGTCTCTATGTGTTACTATAGTTTTTATTCACAGGTCAGTTTTTATAAATTTTAAAAAAATCCTTTTCATTTTCTATAGATTTATGCAGTTATCTTTTAGAGTCTGTAGCCTGACATAATTATTATTAGGTGTGTGAAAAAATTTCCCAGGGGAAAAATATTTTTTAACTTTGTAATTAGTCTTAAGTTTTCAAAAAATAAAAGGGGGCCAGTTTGGCATAAACTTACATTGTGAATTGAACCTCCCTAAAACTTATCTAGGTGAGAAAGTTTGAGAAAAACACTATTTTTTTCTAGACATAATAAGGAGTTGATGTTTAAATTCTCAGCCCCCTAGCTACCTGTAACCTGTACCCATGATACATACATACATACATAGCCAGACAGCCAGACCAGCTTGAAAACTGAAGAAACCTATGGTGACAATTTCTAATACTCTCTTGAACTTGGAAGGACTATCTTTTCTATCTTACAATCAAATATGTCATACTAGCTCTGGATTTGAGGTATGTATATCAAAAATACAGAAGGTGTCTTTGTACACCTGATGAGGACCATAGAAACAATTAGTCAAAACAATGTGGTAACAATAAAAGCAGCTATAAGAATGAGATCAATGATTTGAATAACTATTGTGATGATAATGGCTCATTTCAAAAATACAGAATGTCTCTTTTTTGTCTGACTCTTATCATTGTAGAATTTAGACTTTATTTCCATTTGTCACAACAATAACAATGACCTTACCAAGAATCTTATGCAAAAACTGATGACAAAGACAAATTCACTATCTCAACTCGGTTGACTTGTTTTATTACAGGAACTACTAATAAAGGAGTTGGAATGGGACACATAGTTTTGGGATATCATTTTATCGAGAAATGAATTCTGTTTTGTTTACCTTTTAGATGTTGATCAAGAAGGCTGTTCGACCTCAGTACAGCACAACTTGTATATGTCTGTTTTTTCAATTAGTATTACAGCTGGTAGAAAAAAAATCATGAAAAAATTCTCGAGTTTTCGTCAGTGAGCATGAAAAGCTATGATTTTTTCTGGCAGAAAACCAATAAATCTTTTGATTATCATCATGCTCAACTTGTGGAATGCACTTACAAACATTTCTTTGGAAGATCTCACTTTCATTGAATTCTTTAAAGGCCCTTAACTGGAGAAGATACACCATACATCTTGGAGAAAAATTATTCTTTGAAAGTTAACTTCTGCCAGATGTGTGCATTCAAAATAGTTCATTGATTTATCGGCAAAGAATATCACAGGTAGTACATACCAATGTACTTGCTGTATATGGATTGACTAGAATGTAGCCCATCATTTGATGGTGTTTGAATGTTGGGAATATACTTTCACCACTGAAGAAGATATTCAAATTATTGCAATATATAATAATTTTTTATAAACAACTTTATGATCATTATCATAATTTGTAATTTTTTTAGAACTTATCAAGTTATGATAAGCAACATATAAATGTACGAGAATTCCAAGGGAAATTATGAATCACCACCACCTTTATATGCTGCTTTTTACCTGGTAAATTAAGCAGTGGTGGTGGTGATATAATTAAGTTACCTTGAAGAAAATACTACCAGTATGGTTTGAATCATAGATTAATGATAATGGTAATCATTCAATCGGATGATCAATTAAAAAAATTGAAAAAAAGGGGTGATCAATGTACAAGCTACTTTTCTTGCTTTTTGAGGCTATTATCACTAGAAAATACAATTTATAAAAGAAAAAACATAAATGCTGATAAATGAAACCTAAAGGACCTATTTGGCATAAATTTTCATTGTAAATTGAATCCCCCAATAGAAACTTATTGGGGGTGGGGATTAAAAAAAAATAAGAAGACATTTTCCTTATTTATTGAGACTGGGCAAAGTCCAAATAGATCAATTCATATGAATGTCAAAACACATGAATAACCTAAACCCAGCAAATGATTAAACCAGTCTGTGGTGGCTTGCAGTGATTAATAAGTCATCTCATAAGTAACGCTTGAATTTAGAGTCAGAAAAGAAGAAATATAAAAGATTTCATGTTTAGATAAAATCTTATTTTCACTTATTTGATTAGATTAGATATTGTAAATCATTATCATTCAATTTTATTTACTGTTTTACTGTCATCTTAATTGTTGTTGCTTTTAATCTTTAGTGAATCTAGGCTGGGTTCCATTCAGCTGTGAGTAAATAAATTAACGGTGTGGATCGGAATAAAGGATAAGTTTTAAGTAAGAATCAAATTCACTGTTGCGAATCAGTTAACCAGTCAAAATTGCTTGAAAGTAGCAAGATACTACTAATGGGAGGAAACTATAACTACTAAGCACTGTCTTTCAGACTGGCCTATGAGTTTTTTTCCTTCTCTCTTTACAACCTACCTTGAGATCATCTTCTGAGGCCTAGACAGGGAATACAAAGGAATCAGAATGGAGGGCAGATATATAAGTAACCACAGAATTGCTGGAAACATTGTCTTTTTTGCTGAGAACCTTCATGATCTCTAAAGAATGCTAGATGAACTGAATGAAGAAAGTGAGCAAGTAGGCCTTCATATGAACTTTAGTAAAACAAATGTCATGTACAACAAACAGGTAAAGGACAAAAACACAATGATCAGAACAGAAAATGAAGAGCGGGAGAAAGTAGACCACAACATCTAACTAAGACGACGAATCTCCATGAAATCCTTAAAGGAAGAAATCAAGCGCAGAATCATACACGGTTGGCAAGCTTTCAATAGATCCAACACGGACTTCAAGAACAAGAAAATTCCATTAATCCTAAAAGTTGGGGGTACAACTAATGCATTCTCCTGATAGTCACCTATGGAGCTGAAACATGGAACCTTACCAAAAGATTGACCCTCAAACCTAGAACCATGCAATGTTCATAAGAGAGAATCAAAACAACACAGTATATTAGAGGTAAGATAGGCTGGCAAAATGTGAGATGGCATGACGAACTAGTCAAGTTCAAAGAGCATTGGCTCCACAACGCCCATGATAGAGAGATCAAGTGAATCTTGGGCAAGGTCTATGTGTAGTGATGGATGCTAAAAGGCTGATGATGATTGTGGAGGTTGACCACAAAAGATAAGGAACTGTACGAAACAGTTCAGAGTGTATTTCCCAATTCCTCCGTTATAAAGAGAAATGATATTTACGAGACAATTTGTTTTAACCTGAGACAGCAAAGAATCAGGGAATTCATTCCTGATTGCATTATACATCCTCGCAGAGAATTGCAAATATAGAACTCTGAGAAAAGAACTCATAAAGGGCAGATTGGTGGTAGGTCTGTCCGATACCTATCAGTCAGTGTGTATGTAGATGGATAAGGACCTCACATTTTAGAGGGCAATTGAAATGGCAAAACATGCCAAAGAGGTCCATTGACAATAAACCAACCTACGTGGAGAAAGCCTGAAAGAGAACTCCGTTAACAGGATGTTGAGAGAGATGGAAAAAAGTAAAAGCATTTGCCAAAGATAAGGATTTGACACCCAGCATTAGTATGCTCAATGCCCTGCCAAAGATGAAGAATGCAACACCTTTGGAAAGAAAGGTTGCTTCAAGCAAGTTTGTAGATCATTCAAGGCAGTACAAGAGGTGTAGGAAGACATTAATGCTTCATTCTTGGGCACAGTACCAGCAGGGAAAAAGTATGAAGACAACAAGGCCACGGACAAAAAGGCAGCAGCAAAAACTGTATGGAAAATATCCAAGGAGCCTTCTTAAATTCAAGTGTCTGAGTCAGATGAAGAAAATAGAGAATAAATTCACCATTCTGAAAGACAGCGTTCACAATCTCACCTCAAATGTTGAAGCAATAGAAGCAAAACAAAAGCAGAAAAATGTGCTTAAATAAAGCAAAAGAAACCTGTAAATCTGTTTCAGCAGGTGAAAAGTGAGATTAAGTCAATTGAAAGGGAAAAATCAATTGAAGACAAGCTCTCTGATGAGAAAGTCAACAATGGGCATGAAAAAAAAACTCATAGAGGTTCAAAACAGCCCATGGTAGGAAGCATCCAAGAAAACTCCCCCCAAAAAAGAAAAGAGAGGGATAGATCTGTTCCTTAGATGAAAAGTTGTTTAGAAAAAAATGAAATTTCCATAAAGAGAAAAAACATCTAAATAATAGACTTGTTTAGAGGAAAAAATGAAACTTTTTTATGGAGGGAAAAAAATTCCAAGTGACTGTTTAGGGAAAAAAGAAAACAAGAAAACTTTCATACAGACAAAAAATACGGTCAAACTTTTACAGATAAGAAAGGCCAAACTTGTATAGAAAAAGAGAGAAAAAGAAAAGAAAAGCTTTGTTTCATGAAGAGGAGGCCAAAAAAATAGAAAACAAAAGATATATGTTGTTAAAAAAAATATGGAAGACCTGCATGTATGGAAACTTGCAAGCGGAAGGAATTACATCAGTTGGAATCTTAAAATTGAGATTTCCGAAAACAATTGAAATAAAGGACACTACAAATTGAAATTGTAAGCTGTTATGATTACTCTGCTGACAAAGCACTCTATTTTCCTTTGAAAAAGGAGAGATGTTGCCAATTAGTTAACCAGTCTGTAACTAGTGAGCATTGTCTTTCAGGCTAGTCCATAAGCAACATCACAGACAAATCTAGAGAAAAATGATATTCACGACCCTCTAGGCTGGAGGGTGGCTCACTTAAATTCCCTTCGTTCAGTAGTCAGAACTGACATGCATCAATTGGGCTATCTTTTGGCATAGAGATTACTGAGTTTGGTTCTAACCTAGAGCTCATTCTGATCCACGCTGTTAATTTATGTACTCACTCCTGAAGGGAGCCCGACCTGAGTTCATTTGTGATTAAAAGCAACAACTATTAAGATGAAGATAAAATAGTAACAAAAATCATTAATAAAGATTAGAATTTATTCACTTACATTGGTTCCATCATTATCAATAACCTTCCATGATTCTCAAGCTTCACGACACTGTTTCTGATTTTGATTTGAAGAAAAGAATGTAGAGATATAACTTATTCATTCCTAAGAGCACAAACATTTGCTAGTATATATTGTTAATATTTAGATATTCTAGAATAGCAAAAAAATCATCAAATTTCATACATCACTCATGACTTGAACATTTTTGTCCTATCAGGCACAGAGTCTAGGAATATGGATTCATTTCTTTCCCAAGGACGATATTGCAAAATGAACATTGGCAACCTCAACTGCAATTTGAACTCAGTACACTGACTCTGTTTTCCGTACCCATAGCTGTAAAACATGTACAGGAAACTCTTGTACATATCACATTACTTTGTTTTCCCTCGTCTCTGATTATGTCTCAAACTTATTAATCTTTTTTTCTAAACCTGCTAATCACAGCTCTAATTGAATTCATCGATCTAATTACATTGGTTTCAGAACAGTTTTCCTCACAGCTGGGTCCAACCAGCAGCATCCATTATATGCAATATTCCCATTCATTTTTTGCTGTCAGTATAAGCAAAAATCTTATGTTGTCCTAATTTTTGTTTTTCTGTGACAAAAGTATTTGCTCACTGAATATTTGTGCAAATGCAAAGTTGTTTCATGAAATTAGAGATGTACTCATGTGGTATTTGAAAAAACAACTAACTAGTTAACAGAAATGGATAGCCAATAGATTGTTGAATAAGTACAATTATGATATATTATTGTTAGAAACCATCAACAAAAGCTGTTAACATAGGTTTTTTTCAGTTTTCAAGTTGGTCTGGCTGACTATGTTTGAATTTAATACACATACAGGCCAAACCAATGGAGCTTAGAGGACTGATAGTTTCAACATTTGCTCCTTATTATGTTCATCAAAAAAAATTTTTTTTTTTCAAAATTCCCCCCTTTAGAGGGGGGGTGAGTTTGCAAAATAAGTTTTTGCCAAATTGATCCCTTAATTTGTGTCCTCTTGTTTTTGAACATTCAAACGTTTCTGATAATAACTGCACAACAAAAGACGAGAGATGTAACCTATTCATTGATTATCCCCTTATGCAATTTTTCTGATCGATTACCCCCAACATAGTATGCTGCCAAAAGACGCTGGTTATGTAACAGTTCCTATTGAGAGACCAAGCAGATCCGTGATAGTTGTATATATATTTATTAATTGCCACACAAAATAAGAAGCATGCAACATGCGTATGAGAGAATCATGCTCAACCTTATATGGAGAGATCACAAGACAGCATAGAATATCAGGGAGAAAAGAGTAGTCCGAGACATCATAGAATCTATTAGAAAACTTAAATGGCAATGGGCCAGTCATATTGCAAGAATGGTGGACATCATGACTCACAATATGGATCCCCAGAGATTGCACGCAAAACTGAGGCCGGCAGAATACAAGATGGAGAGATGAACTAGACAAATACAGAAAATACTGGCTCCACGATACCCACGATAGAGAAATGTGGCAAATCCTGGGGAACTAGGATTTGCTACATTTTTATGTCTAATGATTAGATGACCTCATTTTACATGACTAACCTCTCCTGTGCAGATTAGTTTCCTTTGTGCACTGGTTGCAAAGCTTAGAAGGAACTACGGTTTTTCTCTGTTTTTTGTCTTCTTTCTTTCTTTTGACAGAACCATTTTTTGTTAATCAAGACTTTTGTATAATAACACCTGATTTGAATCCATGTTTAAAAAACAAAGTTGCTTCCCGTGTCGCATGACACATGAGGCAATGATTTTGTATTTATTTCTCAAACAATCTATTGAGACTCTAAGCATACCATGTTTATTATTTATTTTAGTAGATTAAGTATTTTAAATCATCATTTATTTTTATCCTATTATTTACTTCTGTCTTAATTTTTCAGTTACTTTTTATCGTAGCTTTACTTATGCTGGCTTCCTCCTGCAGTGAGTAAACAGCGTTAACCTGACCCCCCTCTAACATCAAGGGATATGGGTTTTTTGTCTTAACAAAAACTTATTCTTTATTCATTTCTGTTGCAAGAATGTCAGACAGCCGCGGGATACTATGAAACTTTGGCCAGCAAAAAATAAAATGGTCTGATGAATTAGACAAGTTCAGAAAGTAATGGATCCCGTGATAGAGAGGTCTGGCAAATATCAGGAAGGTCTATGTCCAATGACAGCTGCTAAAATGTTGTTAGCAGGTCTGGTTAGTCACTCAATTGAAACTGTCATGCAACCAATATTTTTTTGCAGCATACCGTGTTGGGGGTGATTAATAAAAACAAATGATGATTACTAAATGAGTTGCTTTTCTTGCCTTTTGTTTGGCAGTGATCACTAAATAAAATCTGAATTTTTTTTTTTTAAGTGGGCATATACTAAGGGATCAATTTAGCCTAAACTTGCCACACAATTGCCCCCCCCCCTCTGAAAAAAAGGTATTTATGGTGGGAATGATAAGGAGTAAAAGTTCAAATTCTCAACCCTCAAGATTCATTGGTATGACTGGTACATGAGATATATACATACATAGCTAGCCAAAGCAACCTGAAAACTGAAAGAAACCATTGTTGAGAGTTTTGCTTGACAGTTTCAAGCATGAAGGTAAATAGCAGTATCAAAATTAATGATAGTGAAGTCCTTTAAATGTTTTAAAGTAGGTCTCTGTTTTTTTAATCATTTTGATCTCGCTTGTGGTTATAAATTTATACAAAATATAAAGGCAAGCTGAGATTCCCAGATAAAACTAATGTTTCATAACAATCTACTCAACATGACTTTGAGCCTCGAGATATCTCACCAGCACTCAATGGGTTCTTTTTCTCTTTCTCTTCTTGAAAATATTTGCAGTACTGATAATTTCATATTTTACAATAAGACTCTTCAACATGCAAATATAGATGAAGCAGTGTATGGAGTGCCATAGCAGTTACCAGGATGGAGAATGGTATTGGAGTTTTGGTCAAGGATGCTTACATTTACTTCACGCTAATGTCTTTGGGAAATGCATGAATCCACTTCTCCCCCCACCCCCAAATATAGATAAGTAGAATGTTGCTGGAGCCTTTCAGCCTTGTAAGGCAGTCCATCGACCAGGCCCGGTTGAGAAATGGAGAAGGCTGGGTGTCAGGCTAGCGTCCCAGTCCCATAGTCCCAGTCCCATAAAAACCTACAATTGCAACAGTAACACTAGATCATTGAAATGGAGACGAAATCATTGTGTAATATGCCTCACCACATGGAAGGACCTTCTATCATCATCATCATCATCACGACCACGACCACCACCACCACCATCACCATCATCATCACCATCACCACCACCACCACCACCATCATCATCACCACCACCACCATCATCACCACCACCACCACCACCACCATCATCATCACCACCACCATCATCATCATCACCACCACCACCATCACCATCATCATCATCACCATCATCATCACCACCACCACCACCACCACCACCACTACCACCATCATCATCACCATCATCATCATCACCACCACCACCACCACCACCACCACCATTATCATCATCATCATGAAATTTTTAAACAATTCTAAAAACAGGTCAACCAAAATAGGTTTCTTCAATGTTTAAGTTTGTCTGTTTGTCTATCTGTTTGTCTGTTTGTCTATCTGTTTGTCTGTCTGTCTGTCTGTCCAGCTGGCTGGCTGGCTGGCAGGTTGGCTGGCTATGTATGTATTGTGTGTACAGGCCGTATCAATGGAGCTACCGGTCAGAAAATTTAAACATTTACTCCCCATTTTGTCAAGAAAAACGTTTTTGTTGTTTTTTGAAAATTCCCACCCAAATATCTCTTGGGAAGGGCAGCTTAATTTACAAAATAAATTTATGCTAAAGTTTATGTTCAGCTTTGTTCACACTTGTTTTTTTTTAAAGATTCAGATTTTTTTAGGTGATGAAAGGTGAGAGAAGTAATTTATTCATTGATTACCGCCTTTTCAATTGTTTTAATTGATAACCCCCAACCTTGCATACCAAGACATTGATCATGTGATGGTTTTTATTAAGTGATTAACCAGACCTATCATTATTATTATTATTATTGTACTCGCTGAGTTTTCATTCCAGCAGTGGCTGGTGGCATCCCCTGGGGTTTCATCAGTACTCCCTCATATTCTGGCCAACTTTAGTAGTGCTGTCGTTTGATTAGTCTCAGTTCTGGAGATGGATGGATGAGTCCAAAGGTTCCCAATGTGCTTAGCAATGCCGAGCCTCAGTAACCCTCATTGGCTGCAGCATTGCACCAGTCTTGAGCACACCCGTCCAACCAGCCCTTTTGGATGTCAAGTGTCAGTACCAACACCTCAAGCAAGGCCATGGTGCAGATACTACACTTTGATCGGAGTGGGTACGTTCTTTGGATATTTGTCGATACCCTTCTTCATGACCCCAAGGGCCCTTATAGTAGATGTTGTTTCAGTATTAATTTGCCACATTTTAGTGATATCAATTTCCAGGTAGATAGTTCTTCTACTTCTTCTTCTTTTTCATCACCACCACCACCACCATCATCATCATCATCATCATCATCATCATCATCATCATCATCATAATAATGATAATGATAATAATAATAATGATAATGATAATAATAATAATAATGATAATAATAATGATGATGATAATGATAATGATAAAAAAATTTTTTAAAATTGAAAAAAGATTGAAATAGAAATAGAAATTGGTGGAAATATTTGTTCATTTTGGTGTAAGTTGAGCCGTCCAGTTTTTGGCACATTTTCGAACCTCCACCCGTGCCTCCGAGGTAGCCTGTCCATTATATATATATATATATATATATATATATATATATATACAATCACGCTAATAATGAGAGCTGTGTTAGTAGCAGCCACCAGCCCCGCTCCCTTCTTAGCCTATTATTAAACACATTCTTTTCACTTTTCTCCCTTCCTAAGCTCTTATTAAACTAGCTAACTTTCTCCTCTCCCCTCTCCTTTTCCACTGCATCTGTTAGTACACTTATGGTATCAGAAATGGTCATCATGATAACCACCATCAAAGTGATGCATCATTCACTAGTTTCATTAGTATTTTCTGACAGACCCCACCCCTATAAATTTTTTAAAATTATTTTTAGATTTTTTCATATTAATTTTAGATTTTTGAGGGTTCCTCCAATACATTGCACCCCCAGAGCTCTGGTGCACCTTCCTTGCAGTTGCAGAGTCTGCGAGTCTCATACATTGCCTCAGCTACTTTGAAATAAATATTCATAGAATAGGAAAGGCTGGTAATTTCTTGCTTTTAGGCTTTGCTAGTTAATATTGTTACACAGTGATTCTCAACCTTTCCTTCCCCATGGACCTCCTTCTTGTCCATTGTTGGGTACAAACCTCCCCCAGGATTTGCTACATCTATCTATCACAGAGTCAATACTTTTTGAACTTGTTTAGTTAGTCTCGCCATTCTATATTCTGCTGGCCTCAGTTTTGCATGTGATCTCTGGAGATCTATGTTGTGAGTCATGATGTCCAGTAGTTATCTGTCATTCTTGCAACATTACCATTCCATTGGTATTCAAGTTTTCTACTGGATTCAATGATGTCTTGAACTCCTGTCTTTTCTCTGATATACTGTGCTGTCTAATGATTTCTCCCCGTGATGTTGAGCATGATTCTTTCAGGTGCATGTTGCATGTTTCTCAGTTTGAGGGTCAGCCTCATAGGTGACTCTTAAGAATCTCCAAATATATGTGCAGACCCCTAAAGAGTTTCTATGTTGATAATGTGATAATATTAAATATAAACCATGAAAAGTTTACAGAAACTAATCAAATTCTGAAAAATATGTAGGTTTGGTTAGTCTCTTGATAGAAACCATCATGTGGCCAACATTCTTTGGCAAGATGCCATGTGGGGGGTGATCGATTGAAAAATTGTAAAAAAGGGTGATCAGTCGTTAAGCTACCTTGCTCACATTTTGTTGTACTGTGATCACTAAGAAGTCTGAATTTTTTTTAAAAACTACATAAAGCATTAACTTACACTGCAAATTGAACCCTCCACTAAAACCTATTTAGGGGTGGAATTTTAACATTCTTGAACATTTTTAGTAGATACAATAAGGAGTAAATTTAGAAAATTTCAGCCATCTATCTACATTGGTGTGGCCTGTACGTGTGATACATATATTCATACATAGCCAGCCGGGCTGTTAAAAACTGACTCACCATCACAGTCAATAATTCATCGATCATAGCATTAGAATTCGAAGTCATGTAAAACAGTTCCATTGAAGAATAAATATGGTCCAATTAAATTCTATTCATGATATCACTAGCATTTTTCACTGAAAAACATCCAAAATAGGATTTTGAAAAATCATCCAGAATATCTTTTCATAAACCTGTCTAAATAAGGCCCAAAAATGGTCGCAAAATTTTTTTTTCCTCCTAATCTTTAGAAGAGGTGTAATGAGGTATTGATGCCAATTTTCAAGTCTGCAGATAAAACGGTACGGCCAGGAGTGCTGAAACGCAAAAACACAGAAACAAACACAAAACGAATGTACAAACGCATACCCATGTAAGAAAAGGATAAAACCTTACACCATCTTTCATGACTACAGTTGTTAAATAGACAATAGAAACCTATGTTGACAATTTTCATTACAGTTTTGATTGATGGTCTCTAATATATTCTAAGAAGGAAAAGAAATGAAAGAAAAGTCAATTGGATAAATGAAACAGATTCATTGGATTTTTTTTTTTTAACAAATCTCTTCAGAGTTCGGTTAATGGTAGCCAGCTGGATTTTCATATCTGCTTCAGCATTCAGTCTTTTATGAAGATTATTTTTTTTTTTAATAAATGCAGAAAATCCCACTTCACATAGATTCATAGTTGGGAAGAGGAAAAATATATTAATAGCCTCTTGAAATTTAGAACCTAACTCACAGACGCCCAGTTATACTTTTGTGAACTGCCAGGAGTCTGTGAACACTACTTTAGAAACTGCTATTGTAATATCTAAAATATAAATGGCTGAACAACGCATACAAATTTTGTTGAGTCTTCAGTTGTGGTGCTGATGGATGTAGGTTGTATCATGCAAGCTCCTTTAAGAAGAAAACTGCATACTATAATGGAAACACACGCGAAGAGTAAAACTTTGTGAGGTTCTCGTTTATAGGATAGGCCAAATCAACACCCAGACCATAAAAGAAATTGTTAGGATACGTACAAGGTCTGTCAGGAAAGTATCCTGCCATTTTCAATATTTCAAGAACTGGTTGCACTGTCTTGATGTTACTTAGTAACCAGCAGAGGGACCTTACTGCTAATGTGTCAACAGACACTCTTCTGTGGGGTTTCCTGGTTGCCAATGAGACACCACTGTAAGCTCATGTACTGTGTGTCAGTTGCATTTTCAATGACCAAGCAAGACTTTCTTTATGTCTCATGCATAACATCATCCAAGTCTGTCAATCTCTCTACAGTCAAGATTTGGCTCCCTCCAACTTTTGGGTTTTCCCAAATAGATTTTAGACCGTGGACTAGATCAAGGAGAATGTCATGATGCAGCTGATGGGGATCCCAGAAGAGGACTTTTTTTTGAAAAATGGAAGGGATGCTGAGATTTGAGTGGCTAATGCTCTGCCAAATCAAATAGCCATAATAATGAACTCATCCAATCATGGATTGATCCATTTTTGTTACCGTCATAGTGACTGCAAATTCTAGTACGTACTCCAAAATTTTGGATCAATAAAAAAAATTCAAAGATGACAGCCTCAATCATTTATATGTCTGAAATGTTTTAAAATTTTAGACCCCAAATTACAGAATTTTGTGTTTAATGATTAATTTTTTTTTTCTAGGATGCCAGAAATATTTAATTCATTAGTGTGAAGAACATAACATCGTTGTTATCTGTGGACCACTTGTATTTATCATCTATAGGGTTTGTTATCTGTTATCTGTAATTGCACATATCCGAGCTCACCAATATCTCTGTAGCTCTATTTCACTCTTATCAGCAGAGACATAGCTGAAGGGAAGGGAGGGGCTATTTGAGAACATAGGTGGCCCCCAAATGCTTCATTAATAGGCATTCACCTACTCCATTTCTACAGACATTGTGCAATAACAAGGATATAATTGTACACATATGAATTGCATAAACAATAATTTAAGACTTGGGATTATTTTCCATCAACAAAATAAAAGAGCATGTTTATTTATTGCAAATTTTCCCTTTTTATCAAATCTTACTAAATGTTGGAAGAAGCCCCCTAAGGAGTCCAACTCCCCAGGCCCCCAAACTAAGCCAACTTATCGTTGGATAAAGCGAATAAGAACAAAGTTCAAAATTTCTCTTGCCATCGATCCGTGAAGATATGAGACTTGCCAAGGACATTGGAAGATGCTCTTAGAAACCATCAACTGAGACTGTCAACATAGGTTTCTTTAGGTTTTACGTTGGTCTGGCTTGCAGGCTTTGAATGTATCAAGCATGCAGGCCACAATAACAGGGCTACTGGGCTGAAAATTTCAATATTTACTCCTTATTATGTCTAGAGAAAAAAAAATGTTGTGTTTTTCAAAAGGTTTTCAAAGAGGGATTTACAATGTGAATTCATGCTAAATTGATCACTAGTTTGCGTCGAGCAGAATTCATGCTTGCTTTTTGAAAATATAGACTTTTTAATGATGCCCAGCAAAATTTGAGAGGAGTAACTCATTCATCGATCACTCTTTTTTTCCAAATTTATCAATTGATCATCCCCAGCATGGCATACAGCCAAAAGACATTGGTCATGTGACGGTTTTTATTGAGTGACTAACCAGACCCGTTTCCTTTTTGTAGTCAAAAATATGCTGCTCAAGAGGAAGCTATGTAAATGACTTAAGATAAAGTTGTACTTCAGCAGGTCGAGTCCACCAATCTGGTCGAGTAACTTGAGATCGTGCAGCAAGAGTGTTTGAGTAAAACAGGAATCTGGTTGGAAAATATGAGCAGTCTTCAGATAACAAAGAAGTACTCGAAAAATATCTCAAGTGAAACAGCAGAATGTTGGAGTAGGGGCGATGTCCATGTACAGCAATACGAAAAGTCAAAACTTTGTCTACGTAAAATAACTAGGAAGCCCTCGGTGGCTGCTTACCTCTGCCAACGCCATACTCTAAACAAATAGCAAATGAAAATCAGTTCATATATCTGTGTGAATATTTGATTTTCCATATTTAGGACTATTGTCTTAAAATTAGAAATATATCTCTTGATCAGAAATAAAAATTTTGGATCCACCCCAAAATTGAATAAATTTTTACTTTGGCAGAGGAAAAAAAATGGACAATATTAACTGAAGAATGTAGCTTATTTGATAAAGAATGTAGTTATTAAACTGAAATTGTCGGGCTTCTGTTGCCAATTCAGTAAGGTGTCATCCATGTCAGATAGGCTTCCAAGGATATAATACGCAAATTCATATCTCACTGAAGGTTGCTTCTTTATTTCTGATCCATGCATCACTAAATATAAAAATATTGGAGTAACTTATCATTTTCATACATTCAATCGTTGTTTGTGGTTTATTCAGACTAGTTTCTCAGCTTTGTTGTTTATTTTTCACAGTGTTACAGTCGTGTACCCTTCGGGTTCTGGAATGTCAAATCTAGTTCTGGGGGAGCATAAGCATCACCTCATATACACATTACATCCAGTTGTTGTATCTGTATTTTTGGGGTATTGTCTGCTCCTGCCCTTCACAATGGCCTCATCACCTCCTATTTAAACTTTGCACATGCTCATCTCTCTTGGACTATGCCCACAGAATCCAAAGTTTACCATCCATTCCTTCCTGAACAATAGTTCTCACAAGTAATTAATGACGATACTTGGCTTGTTAATTGAGTTTTCCAAGAATAGTATGTAGGCAGTCTCTTTCAATCGTCTTATTTATCAACGCTTCTTCCTGTCTTTGGCCTCATTCCATAAAGGTTGGTGCGTCCTTTCTTTCTCCAAGTATAGACTGCTATACTAGACTTATGGTCAGTCATATCAGATGTATTTGTTTAGTTAGTCCTACTTATGATATTTTTTATCTTGAAAAGTCTATTCTCTGAACATAGTCTTGGTTACTTCAAACTTTTCAGTTATTTTTTTTTCATGTTAGGAACCAGTTTTTTGCCTCTATTTAAACTTTTCCTATGATTTGGACCAGTTTTTTTCCTTATAAAACTGCACTTGAATCATTTTTCATGGTTTTATAACTGCAAAAATCGTTAATGAATTCTTTTATTGGCTGTGTAATGAAATTGAATTAAGGTTTCCAGGTAGATTTATCACTAAAAGCCATCCAAAATATTCTGTTTTCCATGTTGGTGGCCAAAAAAGTTTTGGAAACACTGCAGTGTGTGTTCTTTTCTGAAACCGAGCATTATATCTTTCAAACCAGACTATTTATCAACATAAAATAGATTTTCAATATGGCATTGTACCCAGTAATTGTCCTACTCTTTACTTATCTCCTCAACTTGTAACACAGACACATTTTTATTTTTCCTTTCACCAGTGGTATAGCTAAAGATAGCTAGAGATTTGGGGGCCTGATTGGGGCTTGACTCCTTGAGGGATCCTCTACAACATTTAGTAAGGTCTGATGAAAAATGAAAATTTGCAATAAATAGACATGCATTATCATTTAATTGGAGAAAAACAACCCCCAAAACTGAATTATTTTTATTGCAATAAATGTATGTTTCAATATATCCTCGTTTTATCATTATTATTAATAATGATTTACAAAACTTCATCAAATAAAACAAATAGAATTTTTCTTTTTTCATTTGGGATACAGATATCCTTGTAATGGTGTATAAAAAGTTACTTTTACATTAACACTGCTAGACATAAACTAAGGGACCAATTTAGCTTGAACTTACATTGTAAGTTGAATCCCCCTCTGAAAACTTATTTTGGGGTAGGGAATTTTCAAAAAACAAAAAAACGTTTTTCTGAGATATGATTAGGAGCAAATGTAAAGGTTTAAATTTTCACCCCTCTCGCCCCTTTGGTGTGACCTCTACCCATGACCCATGCATACATACTTAGCCAGGCAGGCAGAATCACTTGAAAACTGAAGAAAACAATGTTGGTAGTTTTCATTTCTAATTCTTTCCCGGATGAAAATTTTTCAAGACCTACCTGGTGGAGACATTGAGGGAATTATGGATGTATAGCAATCCTATCCTTTTATATTCTGATATTTCCGCATATTCTTAATACCTTCGAAGATATTAATCCTGATAGAGCCCCCACCCTGTAATAGAGCATGAAATTTCCTTTCCAATGATTAAAAATATGCCCATACTTGGTGTGCCAGAGCAGAAATCTGCCATTATGGAAAATGGCACTAAAAAAACTTTTGTAACTGATCTGAAATAACTACCTAAGATATTCTTACACACTGATGATCCCTCTGGCATGTCCAATCGGTTTCTTCAGTCAACTCAAAAATTCCTACAGGGCTCCATTACAGCACTAGGACTATATGGTTAATTGGCTGTTTATAACACCTGTGATATCACTTATATATCAAACAAAAAACTTTCATTCACTCTAATGATTATGTAGTGATACTACAAATTTGTGAGGTGGCTGTTGAACAATTATCAAATATATAGACAAAGTTTTCTCATTACTGCCCACTGACTTTACAGCTACTCTACCACATGCCCCTATTCCTCTCTAGCCATTTTCTAATCTAATAAATTCAATATTTTTGATGATAGAAAGTAAAGGTATGATGATTGCTGTTAGCATACATCGTTGAAATGATTTATAAAAATTGCTGTATGAGAAATAGAAATGGATGAAAATAGAAAATGCACAAATCAGGAGCAGGAAGGCTGGGGAAGTCTTTATGCACTGATTTAATTTCTGCAACTGTAAAAATTCATATATATGTAAAACAAGGTTACATACACTTGGCTTGACCCGCACATAAAAAGAACAACAGTCATAAAACCAATATTTACAGAATATAACGTAGAGAATCAAGTGAAACTGTTGATAATTCAACCAACTTTAATTAATCCTGACACCCCACCCCCTCTTGAACTAAAGTTATTTTCATCAATATCTGATTTACCAACTGTTGGCTCAATGTTGAAGCTCAAAGTAGTTACAATTTATTTTCACTTGTTTTCCCTGATTATAAATTCAACCTCTGATAATATCAAATTTAATCAGCTCAGCCTTGTTCACTGGTTTAGTAAACATATTGACCATAATATCATTAGAAGGTACATGACAAAAACACTTCATTGTTTTGAACTTGAGACCTAATATAATGGTACTTGATGCCAATATGTTTAAATCTCTGATGATGTAGCCAAGTCTATAGCTCTTTGATTATCAACATAAATATCAACTGGCATTTAATTGCCACCTTGGATGTCACTGAAGATTTGTTTCTGGAGATTTGCCTCTTGAACAGTCTAGGATAAAGCCATGTAATCTGCTTTGTATGATGATAAAGTAAGAGTAGTTTGTTTCTTTGATTTCCAAGAAATCAATGGGCCTTTGTTATTGAATTGATATCAATAACTTGAGATACTTCTATCTTCAGAATTTGCTCAGTCAGAATCACAAAATCCTACTAAATTCAGGTCATCCTCAAACCTTTAAAATTTGGGACAGTAATATAAAGTGCCTTTAGTATATCATATCACCATGGCCCAACTAATTTCCCAACCAACCTGGCAAGTAAGTTACAGATTCTTCTCTCTCTGAGTGTATCCATCTGTGTGTGTGTGTGTCTCCGTCTGTTCATCTGTCCGTCCGTCCGTCCATTCGTCTGTCCGTCCTTCAGTGCTCCTAGTCATTTTGAAGGGCCTATGACCTTAAAGCTTGCATGAGTGCACCACTAAGCACCATCTGAAAAGATGTTTTGTCTTTTTTCAAAAAAGTACATTTTTGGATCTCTACGGTCATTTTGGACAAAGAACACCCAAATCTTGTGCTAGTGTTTTTTTTTTCAGGTAATTTTAGATAAAAGATCTATTTTCTATATAATTTTGGACATTTTTAAAAATAATTATGTCTGGTACATGCAGGCTATGGTGATTCATTGATGCAAGGTATAGACAGCCGAGAACAAACTTAATTAACTTAATTAATGAGACTCAAATCATAGGGGGATCTACTTTGAGTCACAGTCATTCATTTGAAATTCATTCTTCACAAATATTTTGTTTGATTCATTTTAATGAAGTTATCACCATATTCAAATTCAATTCCCCCAAAAATATGACAATTGACCTGAGTCTTTCATTTTTAAATTTTGAGATATATCACTGTTCACATTCAAACAAGATTCACAACTTTTCACTGGTTTGATTAAAAACTTTTCCAAATGATAGATTCAAAGTATAAACTTACAATCAATTTTGTCATTAAGGAATGTTTACTCCTCATACAAAATAATGTCCATATTCTCATTTTCTTTCCACAACAATTTTCATCAAATTATGTTCATGTCACTCTGGAGAATATATCTCTTGAAAAGATAGATGAAAGAGAGCAACTTTTAATTTTTCAATAAGTTCTTTTTTTTAATTGGATCCTCTCTTTTGACTCCAATTGTTACAAAAAACATATTTCTCAGCTTGTTATGAAAAATCTCCTTTCTTTTTCATCGCATTCTTTTTCTTATTTTCTTTTGAATTTTTAGGAATGAAATCTTAACTGAGAACATCTTATTTTTTTAATGTTTCTGATTTCATAGAAATTTCTTTAAATTGCTTTTCTAATTTAATATACTTCAGTTCACAAGAGTAGTGAATTTCAAACCTCTTATCCCACTCATTCTTGATTTGATGTGAGCCCGCCATTTTTGAAAATGTTTAATGCACATGGCAAGGGGAATTATCTTTTTGCCTTTTCCTAACCATCTTAACAGAATTGTGGAAATATTCTTCTGTATCTTCCTCCTTTTCAAAATCTTCCTTTTTTTTTTCTTTTGCTACCACTTCACTAGAAATCTAGGTTAGGGAAATCTTTCATAATTAGTGATAATGAATAGCATAATTTGAATTCACATAGTCCTTTAAATACTGGCTTTCTTGCTCTGGACATCTTCTTTCAGTTTTTACTCAATTGAGAAAATACAGTTTTTATTTTTTTAATATTAAATGTATTACCATTAAAGGCTATCATTTTTGCAAAAAACTTAACCGATGCACTGTTTTTTGTAACCGCTAGAACAGGAGATATATTTTGAGTACATTAGGGGATACACAAAGCATCCTTCAAAATCACTTTTTGTTTCTTTTCTTTGAAATCTTTGAGGAGATCACTGCGTCACCTTTTGCAGACACTATGCCATTTGAGGCAGTGAATCTAAAAATAGAACAAGTAACCATTGTTATCTAGCAGTTATAACTGGCACCATTTTCAAATATGTCAGTTCCTTGAGGAAAGCCATGACTCTGACCACTATTCCCTACATTATGCACACGTGAGATCTTGGGAGTTTGATGTCCATTATACTTCATGTCTGATTATGATTGAAAAACTTCTGGGATCCAAGAACAGGATAGGTAATGTGAAAAAATTTCACATTTTTCTCCTGTGTCTCTCAATCATTGTCATCATTTAAACCCAATTCAACAACAGATAACAATTCTTGTAGGTTTAGGTAAAATGAATATTCTACCTCCAAAAGTTTGAATTTTTCTTCACTTCCATCAAAGTGTAGTTTACTTGTTCAGGGCCCATAATCTGTAAAGGAAGATAACAGACAACGTTGAAATGAGTATTAGATAGATGTACAATGAATGAAAATGGATAAAAGTGGAAAACATACAAATGTAACACAGGAAGGCAGAGGCAGTCTTCATCCGTTGATTTGCTTTCTGCAAATGAAAAATTCAAATATGTATAAAACAGTGTTACATGTCCTTGGCTTGTCGTAAAACCACAAATAAAAAGAAAGATAGTAGTAAAACAATATGCGTTAAATACAACAGAGAGAATAAAAGGAAACAATTGATAATTTTAACAACTTTAGTTAATCCTGACATAAGAAAACAAAATTTTGAAGGAAAAAAGAAAAAAAAAAAGGAAGAGATTGTTTGGCGGTCAGGAATTAATGCATGCAAGTATTACAAACAGAATAGGGCTTAGCTAGGAATGAACACGCAATTTTGAAATAACTTTTGATACCATACTTGAAAACAAAGTAAAAATTTTCTAAATCCGTTCCTAATTTTTTTCTTATGATAAAAAGAAAAAAATTAGCCTAAATCTCCATCTTCGTTGATTATAACATAGACAAATTGGCATATGTGACAGAGATCAAGTATTAACTTGATTTTATTGATTTGTGTTTTTTTATTATTGTTTTAATTTCAACACTGTGAATAAAAAATAATCTTGTCTATTCACTCAAGATTTTGCTCAAAGCAATGATTGAAGGAGCGAATTTATTATTGATATTCTTTATTTAAATCTCCACTTTAATAGAAGAGGAAAAAAACTTGTTTCTTTGTGTATTCTTCTGTTTTTAGAGAGTGTAGATTCAAAAGTGCTATTTTTGTCAAACTCCTAAAGAGTTGACTTCATTATTGCTATTAGTCAGACATAGAATTTAAGATTTCTGAATTTAAGACATGAATTAGAGAGAGAGAAAGAAAAAGAAAGAATGATTTTGTGATGTTATGTTGTATTGACTTGTGTTTCTGAGTTCTCGTGATTTTTTTTGTAAACATTGAATTTCTATTCTGGAAAATGTTAACAAGTACGTATATATGTATATCATTTATTTTTATTTTGGTGAAAATTACCTTGCTACTAAGGATGTCATTAAAACAGTTGATATAATAAAAGAATTATTAAACAATATAAAAAAAATTAAAAAAGGCAGGAGATATTCAACCGTAATTTTGATGTTATTTATAATTGCAAACAAATTATTGTTTCCCTGGCTCAGTAGATTTCAGGATCGAATTCTGCTGGGGTCAAAACATTCTTTAGCTTTTTTCCTCACTTTTGAAGTTAATGGCGGATTAACCATTAGACTGAGTAGGTCTTTCCTTCCTTTCTCTCTTGCTTTTGACGCTTGGTGGCAGATTGACCTTTAGGCTAAGTAGGATTTTTTTTCCTTCTTTCTTTTGTCAAACTTTTACAATTGGGTTTGGTCTTTATTTTTGTATGTAACAATAATGAGTGACAATGACCAGAAGAAAAAGGAGTAACGTTATGCACAAATAACAGTGACACAATGATGTACGTAAATACTGATGATGAATTCACTTCCACTTCTAAAGCCCAACTCAAGTTGACTTGTTCTGCTTAAGTTTGCAAATCCAATTTACAGGAACTATTAATGAAGTATTTGAAATGAGACACATAGTTTTGGGATAATATTGTATGGAGGAATGAATTCTGCTTTTTTACTTTTTAGATTTTAATGAAGCAAGAGAGTTTGACCTTAGCTCAGCCAATTTTTATTTTTTGAAATGGTTTTAAATCGATTAAAACAAAATATTTTTTTAAAAGCAACATCAGTTTGCAAGAGCGTGAACAGAAAATTATAGGTCGAGTCATTTAACATTAATAGTCGCCCGTGGTGCCGAGTACTACGGGTGCTTTTAGAACAGAGGGGCTTTTCAGACACAAAATGGAAAATAGGAAAATTAATTAAATCTATCAGATTAAAAACAGTTAAGATAAGCAGATTACAAGATGTGAATTCATGTTTTTTTTTTTAGGTCTGTAAAGTAAGACTATACTTTGAAGAACAGTCAGTTCAGCTTGCCCAGTGCGCTAGGGATCCCAGAGCCAGCCCTGGTCCAAATTGATATTTTAGAGGATCAATTACGACGTCGTATAGTTTAAATCTCTCGAAGACAAGTCGTATGACTTGCAAGTGTTCCTTATGAGATGTCTGGCTATCTGAACGTCATCAATGTACGCAAAAATTAAATGTAAACCCTACAACACGAGGTTCATAAAACACCGGAAAGGTTGTGTAGCGCCTCTGAGTCCAAACGAAATGCGAAGGAATTCAAACAACCCGAAAGGCGTTATCATCCCAGGTTTAGGTATGTCTGCCGGTATTTGGTGGTATACCCTGATGAGATCCAGTCTTGCGTAAACATTTCTTCCTTGGAGTTTAGAGATGAAATAGTGTATGTGAGGAATTGAGTACCTATGAGATTTTGTAATATTGTTCAGAGCTCGGAACTATTAGATAACGTATGCAGAGGAGACGACGATCAATTGCTTTTTGATGGTCGGACGATGTGGAGATCTATCATATGATTGAACTAGCTTTTGACGATTTTCAGCTTGTCTCCTCGGACAGGCAATCACGAGGGAACCAGTGGTAACTATGTGATGAGATGAGTTGCATTATGGAATTGCTTAATTGCACTGAAACAAGGTTTAGTAATTTCTGGAAAGTGTTGGTGAAATCGTAAATCCTGTTTGGCAGTTGCAATTTTAGGACTCAAAATAACAACAGCTTGGAAACACCCTTTTGGCTTAATGTAGGTTTCGGAATCGATCGTCCATCCCCCGCGAAGATCTATAAGTGAACCGCAATGTTCGAGAAAATCTGTGCCTAAATTCGGAGTCTCCACTATACTATTACAAACGCCAAAGATAAATTCCTTCTTACGCCGAGATTCAGTTCTATACTTCTTTGTCCTTAAGTACCAATTATGCACTTATTGACTGTTTGAAGATTCAGTTCACTGGAACCCTACTATTTGCCTACCGATATGACGGGAACTAAAGATATTTGCGGGAAACTATCGATTCGGAAGTCCAAACCGTGATTCTGTCAAATATGTTCACTGACCGTATTTTATTAATACACCAATAGAACCAGATGCCACGTTATGCTGACATATCATTTTTTTTTCCTTTTGAGACTTTTATGGGTAAATAACTGTTTATTTTGGAATACCCAAGCAACCTCAGATTTGCAGACGACATCGTCCTTTTCGCAGTGAACTATCACATAACCTCCAAGCGAGCGAAGGAAGCAAGAAAACAGCAAAACAAAGGTCATGTACCATAACACACATGGTGAAGACAAACACACAATGATCAAAATCGAAAAAGCAGAACCGGACAAAGTAGACTAGTACATCTATCTAGTACAACGAATCTCCATGAAATCCTCAAAAGAAGAAGAAATCAAGTGAAGGGTTACTCTAGGATGGTAAGCCTTTGGTGGAGTAAGTTCAAACTTCAGGAACAAAAGAATCCCATTAGTCCTAAAGAGAAGGGTATATAACCAATACATCCTCCCGATATTCACCTATGAAGCTGAAACATGGAATAAAACCAAGAGACTGAGCCTCAAACTAAAAATCAACGTGCACATGAAAGAATCATGCTCAACATCATCTGAAGAGATCACAAGACAGCACAACATATAAGGGAGAAAAGGAGCCTGAGACACCATAAAATCTGTTAGAAAATTCAAATGGCAATGGACTGGTCATGTTGCAAAAATTACTGACAACTGTTAGACAACACGATTTACAACACGGATCTGCAGAGATTACATGCTAAACCGTGGCCGACATAAGATAACATGGCGAGACAAACTAAACAAGTTCAGAAAGTATCGGCTCTGCGACGCTCATGCAAGAGATCTGGCGAGTCTTAGGGAAGGTCTATGTCCAATGACGGGAGCTAAAAGGATGATGATGATGATGATGATGACGACGACGACGACGACGACGACGAACTATTTACAGGCTTCTGTTGTAACGCTTAACTTAGTGTGATAACAGTACAAAACGGATTTGGACTCTATGACTCGATTCTGAAGCGACGTCGACCACAACTTGGCAATTGTCGTATAGATAGTTCTTTTTGAATTACCAAGACAAAGATTCCATTTATTGAATAAGTTGTTTGCTCGCGAACGGACAAGTGTTGACGACGCTACATCAGTACTTGAATTCACTGTAGTAGACGGTAGGGCCGACGGTATATTGTACCTGAGGTCGGTGGGCCAAAGGGATCCCAAGTTCAATTCCTTGGTCGACACGATATGCCCATTAATAAAAAAAGGTTGAGTTTACCGTTCATCGGCGAGCGAATTAAGTATGACATGCTACCAAAAGACACTGGTCATGTAATGATCTCTATTGAGACCTGTATCTTTGAAAGGTTTCAAGAAAAAGGAACTGCTTGAAAAAAATCGTCACATTTTAGGAACTCAAAATAAGATTGGACTAATTAACAGTAATGGAAATAAAGTTTTTTGAACTAGGTATACGTCAAAACTTGGCATTGGGAACTAGTTTTACGGCAATGTCTCAATTAGTGGACATTGAACCTACAAAATCCCCAGAAATTGACAAGTAGGTATACGGCCCTCAATTTCTATCTCTACTAATTAAGCTCGAAAGAAAGAGAAAATGTCTTTTATAAGTTTTGACACTTTCAAGTGAAATGGTTATACTGTCACCGAAAATACTGTCAGACTCACTGGGCGCCCCAAACTTATGGCCTTTGTAAATTACTAGCTGGGGTATCCAACGTTGCCCGGGTTTAAAAGACTTTTAGTTCTTAAAAAAGCTTTCATTTTTGTCCTCAAAAGAGAGAATTTGAGTGTTTATATTGGCATTAGTAGTTAGCTCGTCAAAACAGATCATTGGATTTAGAAAGTACCTATGTTGTTGTCATGCTTAGGTTGGAGCTCAGGGTTAGAGTTTTGCTTTAGGTAAAACATTTTTTATTGTTAGTTTAGGATGGGATTCCTTAAAATACACTGCTAGACTAGCATAAGCACAGAGATAAAGAGAAAATCACATACACAGTATCCTCCGACGAACAGAAAGTAAAAGTCCAGTTGAACATAATAGTTACATTGTAAAAATTCGGAATTTTTTTCCTCAAAATTGACAAATTTTCAGAAAGGTTAAAGGTTTGATAGATTTAAAGCACATACACAAAAAATATTCTCCGTCGGAGTTTGAACTTGGTCCATCGTCTCTTCTCTCCGTGCTTTTAACCACCTAGCCAGTACTTCAACTGATTCACTTGGAAATGAAAAAAATCTCTAAATAGAAGCTTAAAAATTAAGACGGGGAAAGTACTTTTGTCTCGAAATTGACTTGTAGGAACCTAACAGGTCAGTGTCACCTATCTTGTTTTAATCCTGTTACTCTCATAGACAAACTTGCAGCCCCTCGAGTGCAGCCGTTTTGGAGTAAATAAGACGCATACAAGTAAACAAGCATGATAAGCATTTATCGTCATCTTAGTAATATTTATTGGCACAACAGCAAATGAACCGCACCCATATATAAAATTATTTATCTAGTAGATAATAGAAAATTGCTGCTATTGTTTATAGGGTCACCATTTCCAAAAAAAAGGAGAGATTGAAAAGGATGACTTGGGCAGACTGACCCCCTTCGGGCTTGTTAACAATGTGTCCTGTTCTCTGCTGCTCCTCAAAAACTGTCGATAACGGCAACAACTACTGATATGATGTTAATGTTTGTCATCGCTTTCAGTCCCCACTGTTTCAAGTATATCTGAGATAATTAGGGCTCGTGGAAATTCCACGTGTTCTCAATTACGATGCCCTCAGCATATGCACAGGGGGTGCAGTACTCGAGTACCACCCTTTTCCCTCTTGATATCAAAGGTGTTCTTTTAAGCAAAATTCAAAAATATATCTCAATAGGAGACACGTTATGAACAGATGATTTCAATAAAGTTTATTCAGTAAATTTGGGTGCAGTTACATAGCTATCCTCTATCATATAACACTAATTAGTGGTATTTTTCACATATACGTGCCAATTTGAGGTTTTATCGTAAAAATTATGAATATATACGTAATTTGGGTTTTACATTTATGCAAAAAAAAAAGCATAGCTGAGGGTGGGAGATTCCAGATCCTCCACCAGGCCCCCGATGGAGGGGTTGAGGGCAAAAGCCTATTGAATAGTAGTCTGCATTTCTACTCTCATTATACGATAACAAATCTCACAAAATGTTGGAGGGGGCGCTCAAGGGAACAAGTTCCGCTCCCGGGACCTCAAATCTCTACGTTACTGCTCTTGAAAGGACTGCCTTCTCGGCAAGCTCACGATGCTCAGGCTTTTGAAAGAATTTCCCACGGTCCCCAGTAAAACCTTTTGGCACCCTCAAGAGTCCGTGGCCCACAGGTTGGAAACTCGTCGCTAAATCTTAGATTGCTTCTTTTCCAACCAAGTTACTGTCCCTCTGAAAGTCTGTGCACGTCACTGCTCTCGCATATATATTTCTGCAATCAAATTATATAATTTTGTTAAGTAACTTATTACCTACTAATGGAATGTATCCATATTAACTATAATTAAGTAGACGTGCAGTTGAAGTGGTGTTTGTAAGTGGCCAAGTGAAATTCTCCTGGCAAGATATGGAATTTAATATGATTTAACACAATCGACTGCATACCCCAAGTGACGGTCGGCCAGATTTTGAAAAAAAATTCTGACAGATTTTCCTCCTCTGGAGAATTTGATACAACTGTTTTGCTGAGCGCATTGAAACCATGACTGTTATGTTCGCCCCCGTATATGTATTTCATGAGGTAGAGTTTTTTTTTTTAATCAGTCTGTTAGAATGTTTTTAATGGAATTTTAAAATGTTTGTTTAAATTAAGCTAAATTTTCCGGGTATATCTCCTGGTTTATATTGTCTACGCAAATGATTGTAGCTGACAATTTTCTACAATCTCTCTTTTTTTTTACGCAAAGATTGTTACGACAAAATAAGTAGGTTACAAGTCTCAGATTTTTTTCATCGACACATGTCACTTTTTGTCAAAAGCCCGTATTATATGCAACTTTTATGGCTCGCTCAATTTTTCTTTCAAAACATTAAATGCATTCTGGAATAATCATTCGGCCGCAGCATCCAAAGGTTCGTTAAATGAATTTAGTATTTTTGTTTTTAACTGTTGTAGTGGGAATCCTGTTTTTTTTTTCTATAGCCATTTGTAGAGTCGCGTTATATTTGCTTGAATATTTAAAAAAAAATTCAATTCTACAACTTAGCATAGACTTTCAACGGACATCAAAATCATGTAGAAAAGTATAAGCTTTGATCAATATCATACAAAGGCAAATTAAAGTAACGTTTCTGTTGGTATTATCACAATTGATTATTTTTTTTTATACCTATCTATATTCCACCTCTACTGTAATAATAACAATTTAATTTTAGGCTTCAAACTTGTGAAGGAGGAGTAATGGATGGATGGCAGTTATAGTAAAAATGCCCCCCCTCTCATTCAAGCATAAACACCCTCTTCCATTCTCACTCTCATTCATTATATTGCAAAGTGTGTATCGCGGGAGAAGAGAAAAGTTGGGGGATATGAGTAGAATTAAATGTTTTTACTGTAAGATTCAATGCTTTAGTTTTCGTGAACAGCAATATAAACCTAACCTACTTAACAGAGAAAATTGCAATAAAACTCTGGAACGCGTTTAGAAAATATATCAACAAGTTTTATTGGTGTGAGAAGACACCTAAGAAGAAATGAATAATTTTCAGAAAGCGTCACAGCTGTACATACCAACGAACAGTATACGAGTATACCTTGATTAGAGCGGTTAATTTGTTCCAAAATTTTCTGTTCTTTCCAGATCTTCATTGTTCAAGGTCTTATCATAATTCAATGTGTTTTTATTCTCTGTTTACTTAAATACATTTACTTGTACAGCAATACCATAACTCAACTTTACAATATCAAAAACCCGAACTAATCGGAACCGCACATTCCAAGGTACTCTTATGTAGAATCAGCACCAAATTAATTGCACCCATACGTTAAATTGAGCCATCTGCTGATAAAGTACTGTTCTTGTTTGAAAACAAGGGTCCCGGCTTTCCTTGACAGCAATGAACCTGACCTGCTGACCTGTCAAGAATCCAAGGCCACCAAGAGGAATTTTAAAACTGGTACAACCCCCCTCCACACACCCATCACATTGCGCAAAAAAAAGACCTTCGCCCTTTCGCCATTCTATTTCAATCAGCTCTAACCCTTTCAGCGTATATTCGCTCGGCGGTAAACGATAAAGTCAACTTATAATGAGCTTATCGTATCGAGCTAAAAGTTTCGATACATAGCTTTACCCTATAAACTCTCGGCCCCACCCTCTGGTCTTCTGGGCCCCTGTGCGATGCACCGGTTGCATCTGCCAAGCAGGTTACTCATCTCCTTCTTCGGTTTAACCATAAACGGAACCCTGGCATAGTTATCAATTTTCTAAGCTGGAAATTTAAGGCATTTCGTATTTATCAAAAAGAGAAGAAAAAAACTCATACCTAAAGCTCATACCTAAATCAATTCCATTGTCACTAAAGAAAAACACTGAATTAACATCAATTCATATATTGTTACGATTCCTGAATCCGTCACCAAATTTAATCAATTCTATTCCAACCAACGATCGCCCCTCTTCCACAAAGGGTCATTGAAATCCTCTGTGAATTTCTCCAGATAGTGTGAGGACAGACAGACGAGCAGACTCAAGTGAATATATATAAAAACGAGGCTCCCGGAAGTAAACCAGATTTTAGAGGCACTCATTTATTTGGCCAATGACTGATAAATAGGAGAAAGAGGACGGAGTGAGTGTGACACAAGGTCGCATTTGGTGTGGGGACCCTCACGCATACATTTGGCAGATCACCAAGACCAAGATTTAGAAATTTTGTGGCGGGAGATTTCCTAGAAAAAAGATTTCCCTACCACGAACGAAGAAAATTTTCAATTCTACAAGCTCTTGTACAGCTATCTCAGTGGATTGAAAGCCTGTCTTGGCATTATTTTAAACCGAGAAATGCAGGAGACTCTTAGGTCGGCAAATAGGAGAGATTTTTTTCTAATGTTGGCATATTTTTTCAATGCAGGCGATTCGTGCATATTCATTACATGCGGGGGGCGGGGGGCATAGACACTGCACTTGGCATCAAAATTGTGGTCCGATGTGGGTAGTATTTAAAATTGTTTAGTTCCCCTCGGCACTTTATTTTGGGATGACTCAGACTTGCAGGATCGACCCAGGCACCACCCCATTAGATGCAATGGGGAGGTGCTGGAGAAGAGGACCAATCCCCCCGTGGAACAGACATTCAGTTTTTTTTTGTTTTTTTTTTGCTGCAGATCATAAGTCCAGTAGAGAACTAACTGATAAGTAATTGAGAAAAAAAGGATTTGAAAACATTTACGGACCAACGCTAGTTAAATATTTATGATGCGTTAGCGCATCTTAGATTGGTGATTAGGCTACAAGTGTTGGGCACCTAGTGTGGATCTACCTCACTACTGTGTAGTAATCATTTGCGAGACTACAGCATGCTAATCATTACCCAACCGTGACGAGTTGCCCCTCGCAGGCGAATGCAGGAAGTACGTTAATCATATATATATATATATATATATATATATATATATATATATATTATATATATGTGTGTGTCAGTTTCTTGGTTTTCAAGTCTTGTCCCCGCCTTCTCTCTCACTCTCTGACGAGGACAAGGAAACGCGTCTACTGCTGCCTCGTTGTGCACTTCTTCCCATTCACATGGAGTTTTAAGAGTCATCACCCAAAGAAGAACGGACTATTGAAAAGTCTACTACATCAGCTTAGAAGACGGCAACCTCCACTACACAAACTATTTGTACTGCTAGGACTGAAATTATAAGTAGAAGACACTCTGCGAAAGCTAAGACTTTCTGTTGTGGTCATTCACAACAATGGCCAGGAGTTCGAGTAGACTAGAAGAAGCCGTGGTTAAACCCTTACATATTCTTCACAAAAGACTTCAACTTGTACAAACAGGGGACGGTTCGTCAGACAGTGATGACTCGATCTGGGGTGATATTGAGGTACGTGTCGTCTACCCCAAAGTTGATTTTATTTCAATTTCTTTCAATTTTACTTACACTTAATAGTACCATTCGAATAATAATTAACAACTTTTGACAGCCAAGTCATCCGATTAATATGATTAAAAAAAACAAAAAAAACGACTGAGGGGTAATTTCGTTATTAAACTTTTTTATTTTTATTTTTCGTACTCATTCAGTGTACTACTATTTCTGTGGGGGCCCTAAATACACCTGATCGGTGGGAGATGTTTTTGGTGAAGTGACCACTTTTACAAAAATTGAGAAATTAAAAAAAAACCTTGAGGATTTTTTTGATATTTAAAAAATGTTATGCATCGAACTTCATCAAACAAATATATGGTATAAATGCTAAGTAGCTATGTTCCTGAAAAGAAGTGCGGTCCCACATGCAGACCTAGTTCTTACAAGTGGTAGTAAAATAGTGCTGCTTTATTTTTATTTTTGCCTATTCTACATATTCCAGTGAATGTGGTCTCGAATTTATTTCTGAAGTGATTAAGATTCTTTTTTAAACAATTGAAAGTGGTGCATGGAAAATGAATTCTAAGCAATAATCATTTAACCTCGACATTGGTAAGTGTAAGGTGGTCCCGATGTCAAAGTTTCACATCCTCACACACTCGATGTAAAAAACGTCGCCCGAATAAAAAGAAATGAGAGAATTCATGAAAGAAAACATTTGTTGATGATAATGTTATTGCTTTTTTGAATAAATGAAATTGTTCAACTGGTTTTATTCGTGCGGCGTTTTTGACATCGAGTGTGGGAGGGTGTGAAACCTTACAAACGTTACCACCTTTCCCTACATACATTGTACCAAAAATAGATGATTTTAAAACTATTCTAATCGTTGCAATGATTAAAAATGTATTCCTAGCAGTAATTATTGATTTATCTTAATATAATTCAAGGCGTGACATAAATGTGCAATGGTCAACTAGGCGATATTCCTGTGGAACCATAACCCACGTTTTGGTTAGGGATAGGTAATTCGTTGGGAACCACAGCACGAGAAATGAAAATAGAGCAATACTACTCGATATGTGGGAGGGACCACACTTTTTGGGGGGATCACACCACATGTAGCCAGATACATCTCTATTGGACATCAAATGAAAAAAAAAACTTATTTTGAAAGTTGGTATTTGGAGTATGAGTTCTCGTAAAAATCTTCCGTTTTATTAAAAGTAGGCATGTCCTTCTTCATGCTGTAATTGTTGAATTGCATGTAAAAAATAAGTAATTCATCAATTTCTGTTGTGTTGTAAATCCTCGCGGAGTAAGGAGAGACGAGAGATTCAAATCAAAGTGATTAACTCAACTTACAGACCTTGTAATTTTTCATGACAAAATATGTATAATTACTTACACCAGAAGCGATTATCATAATAATAATATTATTATAAAATACGTTTATTTTGTTTACGCTTACTGTTGTTCCTGTTCGTCTATCTCCCGCGTTTTTTTCTTCTTTCGTTCAATTTTTCCTTTATTTTACGTTGATTTAAAAATACATTTCTCTCCCTTACTTGATTTTCGTCTGCTCTTTTTCCTTATCAAACAAGTCCTTCTTAGCTCTATTTCTGATTTATCTTCCTCTTGATCTTTGATATTTCATAAGCTTGGCTCTGATCGATAAAATGCCAACCCCGTGCACTTTAAATAGTTTTTTCTTGTCTCGTTGAAGAAAAAAGGAGGTCTTTTAATTGCGAAATTTGTTCACGATAACCCTCTCTCCCTCAAACCTTGTACCAAATAAATTACATACTGAGGAAGCTGCTTATTGTTATGATGAAAGAGAAGAAGGAGGGGGGTCACTTTAAACAAAGTGTTTGGGACTGACTGACTGATTTTGATAACTGTAACCGGCTGAAGCATTGTTCGTGATTATAATGAACGTCTTCCTCGGCATACTAGTTCCATTTGAGGCTAATTCATTCATCTTTTCTGAGCACATGATGCTGAACATCGTAACACAGCACGTTATTTGTTGAATCGTTTTACGTTCATTCTGACTTCATCAATGAGATTCACTTAGTATAGATTTCATTTTATCAATAGTCACTAGTCATGCTCTTCTCTTATAAAGAAATTATTTTTTACCCCTGCCAACGAAATGTGTCTGTCTATTTGTCTACTGAGTATCTTCAAAATTTGTCAATGATATTTAGAAGGATGGGCAATGCACTTCGGAACTATTTGTCATTATAGTTTGAGGCGGATCTAGGAATTATTTGTTACCTCCCTGCATCGTCTAAGCTACGTCCACACTCCACACAATATCTTCGAACGTTCTCAATGAATTGCTATGATTTTTTCTGGAAGGGTGGGCCATAAAGCCAGGAAGAAGTAGTTGAATTTTGGAGCGGATCCAGGAAAATTTTACTGTTATCTCCCTTGTGTAGCTATGCATCAACTGATTTTCATTTAATCTTTATCGACAATATCATTGATAGAGGTATGCATACTTTGAGTACTTTCCAGTGACTGACTTACTATATATATATAGAAGGGATATCCTCAGTTTGGTACCCTATCGATAATTAATCAGTGAACACGTTAGCTAGTGAATCCTCCTAAAAGCAGTTCTGGTGATTATTTTCAAACAGGAGCCACTTGGCTCCAAGAGGAAGAATCTTTGCCAGGGGAGATATTGGGGAGGAATTTCAGTTGAAAGAGAAACGAATAATGGAAAAATCTTTACTAGCTGACAGTCAAAAATGGGGAAGGAATCGAAGACACCTGCGATCATGATGGGAGGAATGTGATCTGGGATTCAAAGAACCACCGGAATTGCAGGGGTAGCAGGTGGGAGATATGTAATGTATCGATGGCAAGCTTTTGGGGTAGCGGGAGATGGGTTGTAACTATTTTTTGCTATAAATGTTATCAGTGCTATGTTTGAATTGAATTTTATATAACATTTTCTGTTCACATTGCAGTGCAACATAATTGAAAATGTTATATAAAAATGATTGCACCTATATGAAGACTGTGCATTAGAGAAACCTTTAAAAAAATATTTACAGCACTGCCACCTTTTGGGGGGGGGGTGCTCTATTCCTAAATTCACTATTTACCAAAATATAGCTTACCGTTTAGCGTCTATCAAAATTATTTACAGATTACCAAGATACAGATCCTCTAGTTGTGCTCATATATATATATATATATATATATATATATATATATACTGTATATTTCAACAGATGAAGTGACCTTCAGAGGCCCTAATTTCTGTTTTAATTTCATGGTTTTAGCTAACTGCTTAGCCTCTGTTCTTGTACTTACCCTACGGTTGACCCCATTTTAAGGGATATCTTTTGAATGATTCAAGTGTCATCTTATCTGCTGATATATATATATATATATATATATATATATATATACATATAATATAGCCAATGGGAAATCGAAAAATGTGTCATTTCTTAAAACTCTGACACAAAACTTGTAGTCTCAGTTTCATCTTGTATAACGTGTTAGTAGGTCAACATGAGCCGCTTAGAGCCTTTCAATGGTGACTGTATCCATGAAATCATTTCTCTTCATACATATCTCCAACTGCCCCAAATGAGACTCTGATCAGTACATTATCCTCCATTGGGCACACCAGCAATTAGTTTATCCCATCTACGAGCACTGAAAATAACCCAAGTGATATCCTCTCTTGTAGTCACATTTGCATATTATAGCATTGTTTAGTTGGAGTGATTCCCCGCATTCATTTTATTCTTTGAGAGAAATGTTCTATTCTTTATTATTTACCTCTGCTAACGAAGTTGTAGAGGTACATGTAATAGAGGAGACCAGGGCACAATGAGACATCAAAATTTGTAACCCTTCTGAATCAGTAGAGGATTGAATATTCTATCAGCTAATGGTATCATAGAATACGGTATTTCGTTTGTCATATATTGATCTATGAGTTATTATAAAACAAATCCTGGTAGAACTGGAAATATTAGGATATCTCAATGTGCCCCTTCTATCAGGGTACCTTTAGACAGTATATAGGACACATTGAGACAGCACATATACCACATGGGAAGACCATCATAATCCAAGCAGCTTCTATTTTCTGGTCAGTTGGCATCACTAACTTTCCCTCATCTTTTGGCTAGGCTGGTCATACTTATAATGCCCTGATGCATCTTTGCTCCTCAACAGTTTTCCAATGTAGTAGATTTTATCTTTTTTCTCAGTCCCAAGTTCAGAGAGGGAATAGCCATCCGCAGAGGTATCCCAAAAAAATGGATGTATAGGATTGAAGACCTTGAATTTCACTTCAGGGTCATCATATCTCATCCTCACTATAAGAGAGAGGTTCTTCCTTACTGTTAGGATCTGATGATTCAACATCGAGGTGTTGTTTTTTGCATGGGGATGGGGCTCATCCCTTCAATTCCTTTTTTTTTCCTGGATTTTGCTGTTTTCAATCTTTCCTGACAGCATTAATTCTTTTGGAGGAGTGTCATTGGTGATAATGCTTTTTCAATTTTTACAACACTGTTTGCAGGGAACACTCACCTTTCTCATTGGAGATTTGGGAAATCCCTTGAATTCTTATGGATAACAAAATGTAGCTGATGTACATGGCTCTTGGGATTTGAATGTCCAGCTGTTCCTTTTATAATGGGAGTGGTCTCCTTGTTTGTTGGTGGGTCGATTTGTGATGGATAATTCTCCTTTGAGCTGTAGGTGTGATGAATGAAATAGTTCATGATCTCAATAAACAGGTCCAAGTTCATTCACCCTGACACTGTCTTATTGTGCCCTACAACATCTTTATACAAGCATTATTGTCATAAACCATAATGCATGCTAACAACAGTGATATCTCATCATGTCTTTGTACTGTAGCCTGTAGCTCAAAACTATCAAAGTTTCTACCTAGGTCATGTGATTGACTGTGCATGGGGTTCTTCACTTATGAGGAGTATTTATTTACTTTAGATTGAAATAAATGACCGAACCATGATGAACTTACCTCTTATCACATTAGCTTTTTAATCACGTAGATGAAAGAAAAGCAGTGTTAAGGCAGATATTTATATAACATGGCAGCACTTTCTAGCCTACAGTTTTCAAGAAAGATGTGCCCCCGTCTCCCCTATTTGGTGTCTTTCCTACTGTCTTTTAGTATGTCCACATATCTCCAAAAATTCTTGATGAATTTAAATGAAATTTTATGGAATAGAGGGCTATGGAAAAAGTGATTAATTTTTGTAGCTATATGTCCAGAGCACAGTGCATTTCTAAAAGTTCTGTCTGTCCGTCCGCATATTTCCAAAAGTCCTCGATAAATTTCAATGAAATTTCATGAAAGGCTGCACCATGGGCTAAGGATGAAGTGATTGAATTTAGGGGTGGGTTCAGCTATTCATTTTCATTTAGCTTTTGATTCATGTATGGCAGCAGCAGAAGTATGCGCTGTCTGAATGCTTCCTATTTCATGTCTGTATTCTGAAGTTGCTGACATTTGCAGGTAATTGTTTATTTACCCTATGTATTATAGAAAATTATCTATTTGCCCCCGCATTTTACTTGATAGATATCTCCTTAAACATGACATTTAAAGCTATCTTTTGTAGTTTACAATATCACATTTGTAATGTATCATGATAATCAAAATGATTTCCATTCTTTTACATGATTTTAAAAGGCTGTTTTTATGACTTTTATCAAATACCTTATTAAGGCGTAAGCTAAATAAGCTCCAGTTTAGGGTCTCACCACCCGCAGGACCTGAAAACATTTGAAAGGTATGTACAGTAAATGCATAAAGTATCCAACGTATTTCAAAAACTTCATTTTGACATATCTATACTTCTTCAAAATTGGCAGACTTTGGACCAAAGATTTCTGATTTTTGTACATAACTTTTTAATGTTCAATCTTGTTTCAATATGAAACAACTGTAGCCACCAAAGCTAGGAAAAGGTTCTTCCCTTATTATATGTTTTTATATGTGTATGTGTTTGTTTCTGTGTTTCAGCACTCCTGGCCATACTGTTTCGTCTCCAGTATCAGTACTCCACTACATCCCTTCTAAAAACCTTTTTTTTTTCATTTCTGGAAAAAAACCTTTTTGACTTTTTTGGGGTCTCATTTTGACAGGTTTATTAATAGCGTCTAGATTCTCCAAATGTTCATCAAGATGTTCTATGTAAGATGTTTTCCAATGAAAAGCGCCGTTGATATCATAAATAGAATTTAATCTGACCATTTTTTTAATTCTTTGATGGGATTTTTCTACATGACTTCAGTTGTTCAATTGTTGATTTTGATGGCGAGTTTTTATTTATTTTTCAATGTTTTGTCCAAATTCTGTCAATTTTGAGGCTGCATAAGGATGTTAAAATGAACTTTTTGGAATATATTGAATAATTTTGTACTCACTGTATGTTTTGAAGTTTTATGGGACCTTCTGGCATAATTTCTTTTTAAACAAAGGGGCCACCATGCTTTATACAGCTTCTGTTTTCATCAAGTCTAAATCCAGCACTGCTTTTACCTCCCCAAAAGGTTTTTAGCCTAAAGACTTTTTAGGAAAACCTACTTTGACTCAAGTATTTTTTTTTTCTTATTTTCAAAAATCTATGGCTCAAACTAGCAGTTTTTATAATCTGTGATATCCTATGTAGGATTAAGCTTTCAATCACATTAATGAATGATTAAAAACACAGTAAATTTGGGGTGGGGGTGAAGAAAAAAATAAACAAAGTGAACAATAATGACTGTCTGTCATATTCTAGTACAGACTGCAATAAAACTTGAAATAAGTTTTTTTTTCTCATCAGCACCCATTCACAATTCCATCACTGTACTACTTAGGTTTTGTTTCTTTTCTACGCTAGTATACAAAAGATTTCTGGTGACAGGGAAACAACTTTTGTGATTACGGATCAAATTTTGCAATTCTTTATCCAAAGTTTTTGTTTGAGTAAGTTCCAGCACTTAATCTGTGTATTTATTGTTTTGTTTTGCATTGAAAATTAAAATCGTGAAGAAAGGGATTGTCAGTGATCAGGAATTAATGCAAGTATGATTGATGCAATGGGGTTATCTGATGCAAGTGCATTGTGTATGGTTTAAATGTAGAAATACATTCCAGGTTGAGAAGGAAGGCATTGACAAAGGTCGGGAATTACTGCAAGCATTACTGACAAAATAGGGCTAATATTTATGCAATGCCAACGATTTTTCTATAGAGTTGCATAGAAAAAGGGATTGTTACTGGTCAGGAATTAATGCAAGTGTTGTCAACTGAATAGTATTATATGTATTATGTAAATATATTACTTATGATTTTACTATAGAAATGAATTGAGAATCTAGGGCAATGGAAGTAAGTATTACTAATACGGTAGAGCTATTTACTGTACAATGAGAATTAATTGCTTATGATTTAACTATAGGAATGCATTGGAATTCAGAAATGGGTTGTCAGTGGTAAGGAATTAATGCAATATTTACTGACAGGGCTATTACTATTTGTTATTTTATTTATTTGAAATAACTTGGGGTTTTTCCGACCGCTGAATTTTGTAATTTAATCTAGTATCTAAACACAACTACTTAGAACCGTAAACAAATTTGTCTGCAGTGAATGTAGAACAAGAAGCAAGACCCTTCTTTCTCTGTCTCCTCTACATACTTAGTTCAACAGTCCAAAATATGATGCCAAATTATATTTGAAATTAAGTTGTTTAGTAGGAAAATAAATGTAATGTTGGTACAATGCAGTGGAGTTGGGTCTAATTTTTTTTTTTTTTTTTTTAAGTGCCATTTTTAATAGTGTGCATGGGTGTGAAACTTTCACTCCTGGAATTCCAATTGGGACCACCTTTGTTAACTTATACCATGATGTATTGTTAGTTGAGTGCTACAGTGGATTCTCTCAAGCATCTTTTCTTCACTTTTTCTCACACGTCGCCTGATGAAAAAATAATATTTTTTTATGGACAAAATATGGTCAGATTATGCTAAATATAACATTTTTATGCTAATGGTCCCCACCATACTAAATGATTATAGCTATTACATGTGACAATACATTGTTTTCTAAAAGGATGTTGATAAAAAAAAAAGATAAGGTTGCTTCAGCAACTTGGCTGTTATCTTATTGAGATAATAACCTGGGTTAGTCAGTCAGCCTGGGCAAAGGTTAGTTTATGCTAGGGTTTTAACTTTTTTTATCTACATATATTCCTCAAGTAGTAATTTTTTCTTATTTGCATATACTTTTCATGTGATATTATCTTGACAAAATTGTACGTAGGAACATCAAAAAAGCATTTATCATACATATTTTTTTTTTTTTTCCAACGCTGTTTTTCTTTGTCAATGCACCTAATTCGGTGGTGAATATTGCCACCTCTGCTTAAAAATAGCATAATTGTTTCATTTTGTTTTTCTCAGTATCCCTATTCTGTTGGCTCATCTCTCTGTCATCCGAGATTTTACTAATTTACCTACCCCAACCCGACTCTTTGGGCAGTGATACAAGGTTACTTAGAGTAATACATCAGCTTTGAGAGATCATATGATCTTTTTTTAATTTTTTTCAAATTAAAAATTGAAGCATATACTTACACTCTCTCTCTCACTATCTTATTCCAACAAAGCTTTTCCACAAACATCTAAATCTTATGATTCTGTCACAGCAGTGGCAAAAATGTGTACTATAAATCAAGCACCTCCCTAAAAACAAGTGAAGAAAGACGAATTTTTGAAGAACAAAAAAGCTGTTTTGTGTCATATAAATTTCCATAGCTCTGTACCAAAAAATATGATCAGGGTCACACAGACAGACCTTTGAAAAGGGGAGAACATGTAGCCAACATGTTTTTTTGTTGTTTGGTTAGGTCGGTGATTGTAGTTATAGTGATTCATTATTAATCATATAGATCGAATATTATAGAGTAAAAATTTCTGATCAAAATCCAGCCAATGTGTCTGACTAGGATTTATTGATGCAACATCACATATCTCAGAGACACTGATTTATATTTACAAAGTGATCAGAGCTTTTTTATAAATTCTATTAGCACCTCAAAGATATTGCTCTCCATGACTTCAGTCAAACTGAGATGAGGCACCTGTAAAAGCAGAATTCTTGACCGTCAGGTGAAGAGTCAGATTTTGTATAAATCATTTAGTCGTTTTCACAGCCATTGTCAAAGACACTTGATTCTAGAAGAAGCAGTGGTCTTGAATTATCAAAAGAAAAAAAGAGTTACAGCAACGCATTGAATAATGTGGTTTTGACTAGAATAGGTTTTAATGTAATGCAGTTAAAGAAATGCTGAACTGATTGATTCAACGAAGTATGAGCTAAAAAAAGCAAATCAAATTATGATAAGACTTTGAACTGCAGTTTTGAACAGTATGGAAAACTCAGGAATGAATAAACTGCTCTAATCAAGGTATACCTGTATTTCTATTTATTGCTTTCAAAGCTGTGTTAACTCAATTGCAAATCAACTGTAGCTGAATTACTAATTATTAGGTGTTATTTTCCTAGAGTTTTGTATAAATATTTAATAGAATCATGTGATCTAATGGGTTGTTACGTATGAAATGTCGTTTTTGAATACTCAGATGAAGGATGATATGAACAACAAAACAAAGTAAATACTTGATCAAATTATGACCCATTTGAAGCAATAACCTTTTTTCCAATGATCTTTTAATGATAATGTGCCATTCTGTAGGTTTAGTGCTCACAAATTGAGTAAACATACGAGTTATTGAAGTTTCTATTGCTGATATGAAGTTCAAAATGTTCGATAAGGAAATAATCTCTTGGAGAAATGTCAGGTAAATATAGAGGATGCTACAAGACTTCATATCCAAATTCTTTAAACTTAAATGCAATCAGCTAAGGGGTATGGGGTCTTGCACCGTCATGGAGAATTTCATTCAATTTAAGCTGGATCCATTTTTCCGACTCTTTTACCTTCTCAGAAAATGAGAAATCAGTTTTTAGAAGGTGTCTACTGTAGTACACATAAATGTAAAGGGAAGAATACACAGCCACTGTTTGAGATGATGTGATAGAGTCACTAATCAAGAAAGTATTTGATTCATTGTTTATGGGTCAATGGCCACTGCTGTCAATAATTCTTCTTCGTTAACTCCGGAATTCTTGAACCTCAGAATACCACTTGAAATTGACTGCGGAACTCTTATAGAAACATAGATGTTCTCAATGATATTAGATAGGTCAATATAGGCCTCTAGTGAGGAAGAAAGGAGATGGTCATACAATGCAGATCTTAATTGGTGATTGTGTGGATGTTTTTAAAGATGGAATCACAAATGAATCTGTATTTCAAAGGAAATGGATGATTTATTTATTTCCAACTAAGAAAAATGATAGAAGTTTTATCAATGTCTCTTATGTGTTTGTATGTGAGAATTCTCAGAAGTCTTAGTGTGTTATGCAAACACTTTAGGGATGTGTGTAAAATAAAATCACTTCACATGAGAGAATCAAGCTCAATCTCACATAGAGAGATCATAAGACAGCACAGTATATAAAAGAAAAGACAGGGGTCAGAGACATCATAGATACTGTTAAAAAACTCAAATGGCAATGGTCTGGACATATTGCAAGAATAACAACCTCTTGACATCATGGCTCTCAGCATGGATCTCTAGAGAGCAGGTGCAAGGCTGTGGCCAACAGAAACAAAGATGACGCAATGAACTAGATAAATTCAGAAAGTACTGGTTCCGCGATGTTCATGATTGAGAGGTCTGGCGAATCTTGGGGATGGTTCATGTCCACTGATGGACATTTACAAACTAATGATGATGACATGTCTTGATGTGTGTGATGTAAAAATTTTACGGATGTGTGTAAAATGAAATTTCCTGTCTTGCTGTGTTATGCAAAAAGTTTAAGGACATGTTTCAAATGAAATAGGATAATGTTACTTACATTTTTGATGTGAAAGTTCATTAATAAAAACCACACCATCATGTTCTCCAGAGAGCAACGTGACCCGTCTGAGGTCCCCTGTAGGAAAGAAGTTAAAAAGAGGAAGAAAGCCACTTGCATCTAGTCACGACTTGGGACTATTTGCTAGTTGGTGTACTGATTTCAACTGAGGGGGTGCTATTGATAATTCATATGAAATCACCACATTCTTCCATAAATAGGTTAAAAGTAGAACTGTTTCGTGAATAGAATTTTAAAAAAAAGGTTCAAAGGGAAGAAACTATAATCATAAATTTTTTCCCTTTGTGTTGAAATTTAACATTTTTATATGAATTCAAGTGTTAAGAACAGCTTTGAGCTTCCCTCAAGTATCATTATTGGCAAATGATATTGTTAGGTGATACAAAATGATAATTTTTCAAAAATGAGTTATGAATGTTTTCAATTATGCGAATTGATCAACAGGTTCACCATATATGAAGTAAGTAGTACCCTTACTTTTGCTACAGCTTCAGCTCCACTTTACACTTTACTACTTCTAAGTAGTGCCCATACTCTCATTATGGCCTCAGCCAACCCAGCTTAGGCTTCAGAGATCGCTTTACTTCTTCATCAGCCCGTTTGCAATGCGTGAATTAGAGGCGACAAGCATCCAAAGTGGCGTATTTCACTTCACTCAGTGCTATTTTAGCCATAACTTGGGGAAGAAATAGATTCATGCCTTCATGTATTGTTGCTAAGTGAACATAACCTCTCTTATTCCGAGTCTGAGCGTGGCTTGCTGAGACCTCTCTCTCTGCTGTTACCTGCTCGCCCCCCTCTCCATCCACCATATTCAAAAAATTGAAAAAATATTGAAGTAATTTTTTTTTTTTTTCTGGCCTCATGAACTCTTATTTGATTAAATTGATAAATCATACTTTAATATTTTTTTTCTCCTGGTAACTAGAGTTCTTCAAGGAAAGAAGTATTGTGGTCAGAGAAACAATCATTTTAAAAAGGATTCTTGATAGAAGACAGAATTCACACAAAAGATGGAGTAAGAAAAGCAGAGAAAATAAATGATGAATGCATGATGATTATATGAATAAGAAGTTTCATCAAAAGTGTTTGAAACTTTTGCATTAACTCAAGACTTATACTTCTCTCTCACTCTGTCTGTCTCTCTCTCTCTGCCTAGGAAAAAGCAAACTGGTTGAAGTTTAATTACTTGGATATTTTATAAAAAGGGTGTGTGTATATACTTGTATTTCATCTCTTAAAAGTATTGAACCTTTCTTGTGGAAAACTAGCACCTTGATATATATATATATATATATATGTACATATATACAGGTGCTTGCTTTATTGTAACCTTTAAGACTGAGCTTCCCTTAAATAAACATATAAAGATACAGAGAACTAGTACTAATTGACCACATTAGGGAGGTAAGTACCAAATCATCATTGAGAAATTCAGAGGAAATGGATATGATAGCTTAGGTAAGATAGATGAAGCAATGCTCAAAATAAGGCAAAAGAAGGAAGATGATATCATTAAAACCATACATGTTATCCTTACGGACTGTATATTAAAGGCAAGAAGAAAAGAACTTGTGAAGTGTTTGAGTACTTTTTCCTCCTCTACCCCAATCAGGAGATCACCTGTTTGTTTTTGTATAAGTAGGAATGATAGAGAATCAGCTATTTCATGCGAGGACATTTTTTTACTCAGAATCATTATGTAAGATGACAATATTATATCAATGGTACGTATATATAATTGATAAAAAATTATATAAACCATCTATTGAATGAAGATCTTATTGAAGAATTATATAAAATAATAGACTTGGCATTTCCAGGAGGAAATAGTAAAAACATTGGGTTTACAAACACTGGAGCTTTTTGGTGTGAAACAAAAAGGCAAGACTTACTTTATGTGTTCTAACTTATAGGTGATTATTAGTCATCTTATTGGGAATGTAACTTTGAGATATGAAATCAAATATTTCATCAGATCATAGGTGTCCCTATGGGAATGTATTCTGCACCCTACTGGGCAAATTTGTACTTACATAGACTTGAATGTATAGTCATGTCGTATTAGAATTAATATAAAGCAAGCTCGTTCAGTTTTAGGTTATACCTATTTTATTGATGACTTAAGTTCTCTTAATGATGGAGGAGAATCAAGAAAATTGTATACTACGATAAACCTTAAGGATCTTGAATTAAAGTGTAAACATAATGGGATGCAAGCAACATTCCTATATTTGGATGTATTGAATGTTTGCCAAATAAATTGTATGATAAACTAAACTCATTTCCATTCCATATCATACATATGCTATTTAGAACAAGTAGTATTCCATCTTAAATATTTATGGAACTATATCATCAGAATATTTGATAGCATGAACTACTCTTAGATTTATTGATTTTATAACAAAAATTCTTCTTTTAGTTATAAGAATGGTCAATCAAGGTGGCAAAATTGATAAGATTTTTCGACCATTTAATGAGACCATGACTAGATATCCCAATACCTTTAAAACTTATCAGCTTGACCATAATGAAATAATAATGAAAATTAAAGAATATGTTAACGAGAGTTTAAAAATAGAATAAATGAATAATGTACATTACATAAAATGAAATTGTATTTATGTTTGGGGAATTAAGTAATCAAAAGAGATGGATCTAGTCTTTGTCAGTGTGAAAGATCATTGCATTGACTAAAATCAAGGAAAGAGGAAAACATTTGGCTGTGGTCCATTTGTCTGATTGATCTGTTGTTGGACAGAGTGAGAGATCAAACATCGAATGCCAAGTGACAAATTGTCCAAGTATAATTATAGAATAGCCCATTGAGGTGTTACTACCGATTAGAAAGTGGTTTGGTTCCGTTTCAACCATGTATATAAGAATACTTTATTTGATGATTCTAAGGAAAAAACAAACTGATGGAAGCTTGATGGTATACAATGTGGAAAAATTAACTTTGCGGTTAGTGGAAGAAAATTATCAAATTTTTCAGTTGAATATGTTGATAGAATATCAACTCAAAGAAGTTTTTCTGTGTAATTAGTATTCTAAGATGATATCATTAGTTGGTTTGCATGCAGTCTGAGATTGAAACTGACACAATAGATTTAATAGTCACGTGGGTGAACACTCAATAGAAGTCACACAAACAAGTCGTGTTTGTTATTATACCTACTGATCCCTCATCATTAATATGTTTTTTGGGTAACCTATGTAAGTAATACTTGTTTTAGAAAAATCAAATGTGGTAAAAAAATATTGTCTATGTAGAATACATTATGATGATACCCTGTATAAAATAAGCTACATTGATGACATGAGCTATATATCAAAATCATTGCTGAAAGGGAGATGGTGTCTAATCAACACTGCTAAGATTCCATGTTAATATAACTGTTTTTTTTTCCTTCAAATCTCCAAAACCATTATATGATTACCGACTGATGATCTCAACAAGAGAAAATTTACACGTATTACCATAATAATGAAGTATAAGTAAAATAAAGAAAAACACTGAAGAAAATTACCTAAATTATATTAACTAACATTAGCAGACATTAGGAAATAAGTGACTGAAGTAACAAAAAAAAAATTGTGCAAAAGTTTTTTAATATGTACATAGTGTTTAAAGCTGTCAAACTTTCTAGACTATATGTACATATATATATATATATATATATATAGAGAGAGAGAGAGAGTAGAAAGTAGATATGCTACACAAACACTTTCAAGTTTCTGTCCTGTTTGGGCCTCTTCAGGTGAATGATTATAAATGTTTTAGGTTCTGTTTGAGGAATTGAGAAACATTTTTGAGTGTTACCAGGTGGGAGGAGTTTTTCTTTTTGTTATATCATTTTTTTTATTTAAGTTTCATTTCATTTCTCCTGTTTGATAAATCTATTTTTGTTTTTTTTTCTATCAAAACTGAATATTTCAAATTTCTCATTTAGACGGGTAACATGGATATTCAATATTTTGGCATATACAGGTTTCTTTTAATATTTTCCATTTCACAGTTGGTTTATAATTCATTCCGTACATTTTCCAGTAATATGTAGATAATGATGTATATTTTATATTTTTCATTTGTATAGGATGATTTGTGATTGGCTAATTTATGTTTAAAGGATATTTTAGATATTCTGATATGATATTTTACTTGTAGGGGTTTCTTTTGGGTTGATATTTTGATTTGGTATACTATATTTGGTGTGAGACATTTGTTTTGTAGAGGGCAAATTCTTGTTGGTACTATTGCAGTCTTGTTTCTTTATCTCCATGCTTTCCTCATCTGTATTCTTTCTAATTACTTTATTGTTGTGTTTTGTGGTAAGTGTATTGAAATTTCAATACACTTATTAGGAATAACAAGAAACAGGTGGTATAGGTTCAGGAGACTCAGGCATAGGAAGAAAGAAAGACGGCATGCATTGTGCCTCTAATGGCTTGCTACAAAAGTAACACAATGCTGGCTTTTCACTTTTTTTCAGAGAAGCGAAAAAGTGGCATGTAGCAATCTTTTGAAAAATAGGGGTGTATGTACCTGTATTTTATTTTCACTCATTAAAAGATACTGCTTACAGTATTTATTTTTTTTATATAACTTTTTTTTATTGAATCACCGTTGCCATACAAGTGGCCCACCCCGACCAGCCAAGTGGGTTACAGATTCTTCTCTCTTTGCTTGTCTGTGTGTGGGTTTCTCTAGGTGCTCGTGGTCACATTTTAGGGTCTACAATCTTGGAAATATGCATGTGAACACCACAAAGCAAAATCTAAAAAGATTTATTTGTTGTTTTGCTTTCTATGGTCATTTTCGGCCTACAGTGCCCAAACGTTGTGCTGATATTTTGGATTCTTTTTGATAAAAATGATTTTAGATAAGATATCTATTTTCTTTAGATGATTTAGGGTAATATTTTAGATGATTAGTTCTGGTACACACATGGACTACGGTGATTCATTAATACAAGTTATGGATATATCTATACATTTTCAAAAACTTTCTCTCCTGATTGAATATCTGTGGACTGTAAATGTCACTGGATCTTGAGGAAGACTTCACACTGAACTTTGTGTTGAGTAGTCGAGAATTTTTTCACTCATGGACAGTTATGAAAATGTTTGTCCAAGAATCACACACATGCACACATTCATAACACCAATAGCCCAATATCTAAAGTGGCCAGCAATGGTATATTTGAGTCTTTTTAAAAAGGTAAACATTACAAAATATCTTCTATTTGTTTTGTAACCTATAAACAGAGCATACTTACTCTAGAAATACAATGAATTCTTTTTATTGTTTGAATCATTAATGTTGATTGTGCTGTTAATTTAAAAATCAAGATTGTATCTTGACCTTCAAAAAGAGTAAATGGGATTTTACTAGAATAACTTCTGATCAAATTTATTCCCCTTGTACCTTTTGGTAAATACTTTTTAAAAAAATTTTTCATTTTATCAAATTCACAAGAGTTTTACCTTTTTTTTTCTTTTTTTTTTCAAATTCTTTTCATTGAAAAGTTCCACTGTATTTAGGAGTGGTATGAAGTGACTCATAAATCTAGAAACTTTGAGACATGGCCATTGCTAGACAACTAAAAATGATAGAAAATAGAATTTTTTCCAAATACCATGAAAGATTGAATCATATATAAGAAGCTGTCATCCAAAACTGCCACTGTAGGTTTTGTCAGTGTTCAAATTGGTCAAGACTGGCTGGCTATATGTATATTATGTGTACAGACTACACCAGTGGAGATAGAGGGCTGAAAATTTGAACATTTATTCATTATGTCGACAAAAAAACCCTTTTATTTTTTTTTTTTTGAAAATTCTTTCCCTAAATAGGCTTTTAGTTGGGGTGGGGGTCAATACGCAATGGAAGTTTTTGCAAAATTGATCACATAGTTTGTGTCCACTTGTTTTTTGAAAATTCAGACATGTGAGTGATCACTGCCCAACAAAATGCGAGAGGAGCAACTTATTCATCGATACCCCTTTTTCCAATTTTTTAATTGAACACCAACATGGCATACTGCCAAAAGATGTTGATCATGACAGTTTCTATTGAGTGACTAACCAGACCTTTTTTACTATAATTCCTATGAAACTCTATGAAATCTTCAGAAAAGAAAAAATCAATCCAAGATTCACTCTAGGATGGCAAGCATTCAGTAGAGCAAGCATAACCTTTGAGAACAAGAAAATTCCATTAGTCCTGAAAAGAAAAGTATACAACCCATGCATCTTCCCCATAGTCACCTATGGAGCTTAAACATGGAACCTAACCAAGTGACTGACCTGCAAACTGAGAAGCATGCAATGTGCACATAAGAAAATCATACTCAACCTCACTTGGAGAGATCACAAGACAGCACAGTATATTAGGGGAAAAACAGGTGTCTGAGACATCACAGAAACCATTAGGAAACTCAAGTGGCAATGGGCTGATCATGTTGCAAGAATGGCACATAAGTGATGGACATGACAACTCACAACATGGATGCCGAGATATCAAGTGTGGAACCAAGGCTAGCAGAATGTGAGATGGCGTGAAGAACTGGACAGGTTTAGAAAATATTGGCTCCGTAATACCCACTATAGAGAGGTATGGCAAATCCTGGGGAAGGTCTATATCCAACGACAGATGATAAAAGACTTGTGATGATGATTTATGATATAAATTAACAAATGGACTTTGATTGGTTGTATTATAATTCATAAAATTAATTAAAAAAAATAAATGAATACATTTTTAATTTCATGTCAAAATAAACATCAAAAGTTATTGAATTTAGAATCCTTTGATTCAATTTCAAACTTCGCTTGGTCTATAAACTTCTAAATTATGGTTCAAACTGAATCAAAGAACTTTTGTGGCAGATCTGAAAATTAATGACAGCTGTTCAAAATATGCTGGCCCAAATTGAGTTACTGGATCACAGAGTGCCAGATTGTTATATTCAAAAAGCACTCCTTACAGTGCAGTGCTCATTGTTTTTTTTGTGGCCAAAAATAGCCATATTTTTGCCCTATGAAGTTTTAATTGATCTGAATAATATGTAAATACTACATCCCAATCTCTATTAGGACTACTAAAACTTCTTATTCATTCCATTTTCAAGCAGTTAATTTATAGTGCCAAAAAAAACATCAAAAATTGATATATTTTCTTCACTTCAAAGTGATCTATTTTACATAAATTAAAGTTTATTCATTTTTATAATTATGCTCTAGATACAAAAAAATGCTATATTTTTGTGTATTTAAATTTTATATTGGAATAATAAAAAAAATATTTTTCCAGGAGTATTTTTAAATGATTTTCTTGAAATTTCTTTGAGTCTAACTAAGCTTTATAGACTGAGTTCCAGCAAGTTCCATCAACAAACTACATCATGAAAAAAGCATTGAAAAATATGAGACATATTCTAGAAGCACTTTTGCGGATTGCTGCCAGTAGATCTTTCATGGACAGATATAAAATTTTTTGCTGTTTATGGTATTTTTTTAGCAATCCTTTAGATATTGAATGGACTAAAAAAAAGATTGATTATAAAAAATTTTTCCATTGCGGACTTACTCAATTTCAAATTTTTATCATAAACACAAAATTTTAATTGATAAATTTTAATTCTTTAATTCACAAAAAATTTGACAACTATGAATTAAATTTTATTTTTGGCCATTCTTAGTTAATTTTAAAATACTGTGCAGTTGTTTGAAAGTTGTTCTTATATAACTCAGTGTTTCTTGAACTATTCATTCACCCTCAAGTCTTTATCACAAAATCTTATTAACTAGTGACTGAATTCCCTCTTTCTACTTTGTATATAATTAGAAACCATCAAGCAAAACTGTCAGCATAGGTTTCTTCAGTTTTCAAGTTGGTCTGGCTATGTATATATCACATGCAAAAAGTGTAAATTAACTTATGCTCCCATTTACTAACAGGAACAGAATGTGACTCAAGGTCGGTTTATTGTGGGGATATCACACACGTGAATGTTTGGGTAGGAAAAGAAATGTGTTAAGAAATCTAGGAGTGACAAATAAATTAGCACAATAAATAATTGGAATCTTTACATAAGTTTAGCAAACAAGAGTCTTGGAACTTAGAAGCAGATTCTTCGAGATAATGTTTTTTTATTTTACATGTTCATCACGAAAATTAATTTTTTACACATAGAAAAAATATAAATATCTGAGTGAATGAAGTCATTCACTCTTCATGTTTCATTGACCCCTGTAGTTTCATCCATCTCCCAAATCGTTCCATTCACCCTTGGATGATTCATTTACCAGTTTGAGAAGCACTGTTTTTCACCCGTGTTACCAGCTCAAAAAAAAATTTGTGCTAAATAGGCCTAAAAAAAACATAAAAAAACACTGATGGCCCTATTATTTGTAATGGCTAAATATTGCTAGATTTGTCCAAAATGGCTTGGAAATAGTTCAAAATTGGCTGAAATTGCTGGAAAATAATGCTGAAAATGGGTTTAAGTTAGTGCTAAATGTTGAATTTTTGCACTGCCAAAATAGCATTCTAAATTTGGTGCAAGAAGCACTAAATTAGCAACTTGGGTTATAAACCACTGAAAGTGAGATCAGTTCTTGCAAAGATCTTGTGCGTGTAGTCTTCTATCAAAGTAAACCTAATGCAATATATATATATAAAAGTGTGTTTTATGTATGGGAGCAGATCAATAAGTCTATAGCCTGACATTGTCATTAGCTGAATTTTGATCTGAAATGTTCACCATATAAGGTTTAATTATTGTGATTAAAATTCATCACTGAATTAAGTTCAGTGAAAACTCTCTAATTGCAATCAAGATTCTCCAGGGTATTGATATTGTCTCTGTCTTGTTGAATAATTGCTGATTGCATATAAAAAGGCTTGCGGGGAGACTTTTTATCAAACAACATTTCATTGGAAATGCTAAAATATATACACACGTGCATGCCACGAGCACACACATACATGACACAAGTGCACACATGTATATGATATATGTGCGCATATGAGGCATGTGTGAAAGAGTATGTGGTCTGTGTGTGGAGATGGGTATGTGTATTTTGTGTATGTAGCATATGTGTGCATGTGTTTGTGATGTTGTATATGTGTGTATTCTGCATTTTTGATGAAACATTGTTTGATAATGTTGTAGAACTAAGAAGAAAGGTAACTTGAAATTCTGATTGCTACATTTTCTCTGAATTGAGAATTGCTGCACAGCAGTTTGATGAATTAGTTTCTTGAAGCCAAATTACACAAGCAGAAGTTTACGCAGCAACAAACCCTGGTGGTTTTGTTATTAGAATAGGTATGATTAACACAAAGTAATGAACTGGTAATTTGCAAACTTTTTAGAAGAATTTTAGGAGAATGAATGCCATTGAAATCATTCAAGTAGCTTATGAAGAGAAGTGACATGGTATACAAAAGCTTTGCAAATGACTTGACTATAAAAAAGCCCTGCAAATGACTGTAATAATATAGGAGAGCATTGCAAATGACTTCAATAATGTAGGAGAACAATGCAGATGGCTTTACAATAATAAAGTACTGCAAATGACTTTATTATAGGATAGCACTGCAAATGACTTTATTATAGGATAGCACTGCAAATGACTTTATTATAGGATAGCACTGCAAATGACTTTATTATAGGATAGCACTGCAAATGACTTTATTATAGGATAGCACTGCAAATGACTTTATTATAGGATAGCACTGCAAATGACTGTAATAAAATAGGAGAGCATTGCGAATGACTGTAATAAAATAGGAGAGCATTGCAAATGACTGTAATAAAATAGGAGAGCATTGCAAATGACTTCAATAATGTAGGAGAACAATGCAGATGACTTTACTATAATAAAGTACTGCAAATGACTTTTACTGGATTGCATTGAAAATGACTTTGCAATAATTAAGCACTGCAAATGAATTATTGGAAAGTGTTTTAAAGGAGATACTTGGGGGGTCCAAGGTGGTGGGGCTTGATTCCTCGATGTGTCTCCTCAAACATTTACTGAAATGCATTAGGTTAAATACTATTTTTAAAACTTTTGGGAGGCAGCCCCTTTTGGGGGCTTTTGCAGCATTTTCAAATTGCCCTCCCCTCATTTAAGAAAGTCAAGGCTAATCCAGTAATGATCTTAGCAAACTATCTGACGCTTGAAAGCATTTGTATTTTTTTTAAAAAATTGTTGCCATATATGCTGGCATACAAGTTGACCCCCAAATATTGAGACACTAATCCAGGTTTAGATATCTGTTAATATTCATTGTTTCAGCCAACTCCCAGAGATACAAGTAAAAGCAACTTGAGAAAAAGAAAACTATTATTAAAAGATTGCTACCCTGGTGTACTCAAAACTAAAATGTGGATAGTAAAATAAGGCCGTGCTACTTCTATTACTACCAAGTTCAGTATTTTAGTGTTTTCAATCGATCGGCTCTTTGAAATGGTATGTGGTTGTGAGTGTTTAAATTATCTTTTTCTGTACCGTTTCTATGATAAAATAGATTTTACCATTCATGAGTTTCAATATGAAATGTTTGTGATGGTCTGTGAGACTTACAGTAACTAGTGTACTTGGGGTGTTCCTGTTGTTTGCTATTTTGCTGTAAAGGTTCACATTTTATACCCAATGTAAAAGTCGAGCACAAGTTTTGCGGAGATCTTTTTAGGCTTCAGTTCTCAACTTATACAGCGGCATATTTGGTATGTAAAATCAAATGACTATTGCTCCATACAATGGCCCACCTGACCAACCAGCCAAACGGACAACAGATTCTCCTCTCTTTGCACCACTGCGCACGTTTTGATTTTCTTTTGTTTCTTCGGGTCATTATAGTTATTTTGGATCAACAATGCTCAAATATTGTGCTGGTATGGTTTTTTAGAAAATTTCAGAGTGAAGATCCCTCTTTTTTTTTTTTTTTTTTCTTTAGATAATTTTTTAGATTAGTTGGTACACATGCTGGCTGAAAAAAAAAAATTTTTCTCCTGAAATTCCCTCCCAAAATAGGTTTTTATAGGGGGTTCAATTTACAATTTAATTCTAAGCTAAATTGGTCTCTTAATTTGTTTTCAGTTATGCTTATGCTTGTTATTTCGACTTTGGTGATCCTAAAAGAGGCAAGAGAAGTAACCTTCATTGATCATCCATTTTTCTAATTTTTCAAATAATCTCATCCAATACAGCATGCTGCCAAAATTGACGGTTTCTATTGAGTATAATTTTAAAAAAAATTATATTTTAGATCGTGGCGAATCCATTTGCAGTTGAATTTCCAAGTTAATCTGAGTAAAAACTTTTTGATAACGCATTTGTCAAAAATCTGTTCAGGAATAAAAACTCAACACTAATGATAGGATTACCGATTTGATAAGTCTGAAAAGTTTTCAGATTTCTAGAGCAGCTTTCTCATCCAATTAATGTTCTTTGTGGGTAGTTAATATGCTTTTTCTTTTTAAAATATAATGATGCATTTACTGCTATCCACTTAGTATCAAATTAATATTCTGCTTCTTGTTCAGCTTTCATATGGTTTCATATTTTTATATTGAATTAAAGAATGATTTTCTTACCAGGTATCACATAGAAAATGATTAGGACTCCCATTATTGATTTTTTTTGACTAGTATTTCTCTCATCTTAATATTAGTTGTTTTTCATAACAGGTTACTGCAGTTATTGAACAGCACAGATTAGGAATAAAGAATAAGCTCCAGGGAAGACTCAAACTGGCATTACTTTTCACCTTAAGAAGCTTGTCTACCAAAGTCAATTGCTTTGAAAACAGAGTGAGAGCCCTTAGTGCTAGTAGAAGATAAAATCCAACTTTTTATTGACTCATTCATCATGATGAGTTTTTTAATGTCTGTCGTTGGACATAGGCCTTCCCCAGGATTTGCCACACCTATCTATCGTGTGTGTCATGGAGCCAATACTTTCTGGATTTGTCAAGTTTGTCTCTCCATCTTGTATTCTGACAGCCCAGTTGCACATGTGATATCTGGGGATCAATGTTGTGAGTCCTGATGTCCGTCGGTTGTCTGCCATTCTTGCAACATGACCAGCCCATTGCCATTGCCATTTGAGTTTTCCAGTGGATTCTATGATGTCTCTGACCTTTGTTTTCTTCCCGATATACTGTGCTCATTAATATATATCAACTTCTTTATTTTTCTCCGATTACTGGGCACCATATTTGTTATTGTTTTTATGTACACTAGTTGTATTAGTAGTATAGATATTATCCTGATTTTTTTTTTTTGTTAGATGAAAGATTATTGATTTTTGACAAGTATTTCTGTCATCTTAATTTTAGTTGCTTTTCATCGCAGTTTACGGCAGTTATTAGATGGCACAGATAAGAAATAAGGAATAAGCCCCAGGCGCGACTCAAACTTATATTACTTTACCTTACCTTGAGGATCCTGCCTATGGGCAATTCCTCGACCAATTGAGCAACTAGAGCTTTTATGATTGGCAGAAGATTAAATCTAACCTAAATTCTTGTTAGGAAATATTCTTTGAATTAATGATGATTTGTTTTTTCTTTTTCAGGAGAGCACAACTAGGCAACACCAAAGTAGCCTTTTACAGCATCCATTCTTCCAGCTTGTTGTCCTTCTTCAGGAAGGAAAGGACCTTGTTATTCGTGACAGCTGTGGTAAGCCTCTTATTCTTCAACATTTAGCACCTATTCTCTTTCAAAGCCTATTCATAAGCAAAATATAAATGTAAATCATTTTCATCAGTCTTTCAACGTCTGTCGTTGGACATAGACCTTCTCCAGGATTTGCTAGACCTCATTACCTTCCTGAATTTGTCTTGTCTGTCTCTCCATCTTGTATTCTGCTGGCCTCGATTATGCATGTGATCTCTGAGGATCTATATTGTGAGTCGTGATGTCCATCGGGTGAATAACAGACAAAAGAATAAATGGCTATCCTCAAAAAAGCTGTGATGTCAGCATAAGTATTATTTTGATGTGTAACAAAACTTAGTGTTGAAAAGAATGTCACTTCCTGTAGTGGAGAGTAACAGGAAAAAGACTAAGATAATTTCCTTAGAGCAGTTGTGCTTAAGTTGTTCAGTTTATTGAGTAAAAATAAAAAAACAGATTTTTCATTTTTGATATTAACTTTATTGAACAATATATCTCCTTCCAATCCGTAGTTTCTGTGCAAATAACTGCTCTTGGTAATTTTTACAGTCTTCCAGAAAATTGAAATTTTCTTCATGAAAAGAATTCTATAAAGACTAGAATAAATGGTTATCTGAAGTCTGTTAATCTGTCGGCCCATCACCAAAAGTTAGTCTGGGGAAGAAGTATGGACAGGGATGGTGGGTTCGACCCCTTTGTAACAGCTGTCGGGCTGGGTTGAATCTTCATACCTGTAATTAACCTTCCCCTGTGTTGTGCTCAAGATCAAAAGGTCACTTTAAGACGTGTGCAAAGTATCAGTCGATACTGGGTTCAACATGTGTTACATAAAAAATAAAAGTTAGCTAGATAAATGACTACACATTGGTGCAAATCAACAAATATAAGGTTTGATACCTCAAGGGCTACAATCATAGAAAACCCTTCCTTTTAGATTGGAGTGATGTGATATCTTTTTGGGTAGCTTTCTCATATTGAGTGAAAACCATGTAGCAGTGAGCAACAAGTGACAGAGTTGATTCTTCCATATACTTATTCATGGAGATGGCAAGTACTGTTGGACTTCCGCAAAAGCTACAGCCCTCACGGGATGGTCAGTTAATTTGGGAACATGTTTTTAGTGGGTTCTCGCTGCTCTAAAATTCCTACACTCACTGACTTCGAGAGTCCATAACTTGCAGCTTATATGACAATCGTCTCCATATGAGAATGGGTCTGACAGTATGAAGTGATATTTTATATCAGATTAGAATACATTCCCCTTACTACTAATTAGCCTCTCTTTAACCTTCCTTGGCTAATATTTCTGAAAAGAGATTCGTTTTTATTAACACCTTTTAATTACTATCATTCCGGGGTACACCTAGTTTTGACATCTTGTTTGCCAAAAAAGATTTTTACTTTTCTCCATCGCCTTGACATCAATAGGACAACAACAATCCTAAGATTCTGATGATGATGTGATACTGATAATGATCCCTTGGTTCTATTTCATGTTTTCAAGTGTAATTTTATTTCAAAATACCTTCTCGTTTCTGCCATCCAACCGTCCTTAACCTTTCTCAACTAATATTCCTGATATGAGATTTTTGTTGTTATTCCTCCAGTCTAGTATACATTTTGATAACCAGCTAATCGAGTATTTCATAATTTGTTATATAATAATCAATGTAATACTTATGTACTTGAAAAATCCAGTGCATTTCTCAACATAAACATACTCCTTAGGAATTTTCGAATATCTCTTTTTACTATCGATCTCATTAATGCCTTAAGATGTGCAATATCTGATAAATTTGACAGATTATTGAAAGCTTCTCAACTTGCATGGCCAACTAGACAATTTTTCCAATGATTTCTTGTCGTTTCAAGTGTGCTTGATAACCTATCGAAATTCTACCTCAGTCTGACCACTGGAAGGAGATAATTTTCAAGATGGCATCCAAGTTGGTGGCCAATTGCATTTCAAGAATTTGGCAACCTTTTTGGATGCCATCTTGAAAATCATACATTTCCAGTGATCAAACTTTCAGTATATCATTGAGTGCACTTAATTCTACAAACAACTGTTGAGAAACCTTCTGTTGTGATTTTTTAGGGGGTTGGGTGGAGTTTCTTCATAACCAACTAATTTAGCCGTCAGCTTGGACGCCATCTTGAAGATTATACCTTTCTAGTTGTCAGTGTGCGGTAGAATTTTGATGTGTTATCAAGCACACTTGACACTACAAGACACCATTAAAAAAAATTGCCTGAGTAAATAATGAACAAGTAGTGGGCATTTCAAAGATTTGATGCCCACCTTTGACATCATTTTGAAATTTACACCTTTCCAGTGGTCGGACTGTGTTACTATGTTATTGAGCACACCTGATACCACAAAAGAACTTGAGGAGCCATTTTTAGGATGAGTTAAGGTGTATTTCTTCAAATAGATGCACCCAACCATATGATGAATATGAGATTACTGCAAATAGTTATGTCATAAATTTTGGTCTTTAAATTACCCATCGCATTGTTGAAAAAATTGGCAACATGTTCCTTTTATGTCTGCAGTACTTTTACTTTGATATTTCAGAGAGATATTGCTTGTAAGATGATCAGCATGCTGCCCAACACTAAATGTTTTAGCAAAACATTGTCTTTTTAATGTTCTAATTTGACCTTGATCTAAATGCATTTCCTTGGATTCTGGTGTTCTCAAAAGTATCACCGAATAGATAGGGGTTTCCAAATTAGTTGGAAATGTCACCTTAAATATTTTTCTTCATTGATTGATTCCCAAATTAAACATATTTGAACAATAGATCTGGTTGACTTCTGGCCATTTTGATTTTGATCTCTCACTGTATTCAGAGCTCGAATCCAACTTCCCTCCACTTCTGAAAAATGATGCTATGGTTTGTTGTAACTACACTAGAAAATTTCATGCTTTTTTCAAAAAGTACTCAATCATCCTAGTAATCTACTGTACTATTTAGTCCCCAAACATTATACTTATCCTAGAATCCTACCCCTCAACATAGCCACCTGCAAGCTCACCATTTCAGAGAAAGAGAAAGATCAAGTTATAGATTGAGAAAATCATATATGTGCAAAAATAAACAGAATGCTGATGGATCTATGATATATAGGCAGTGTGGAGATCATTTTGCAGGGATAGACTTAACACAAATGACAAACTGACAGTTGACCAATTGACTGATACAGTATTGCACAGATGCCAATTATTTGATGCTTCTTCTGAACCCAAAGACTTGTGAAATGAATACGTCTTCATTGGCATTCATACTAGTAAAATTGAGGGAGTTGTTCATGTAGAAAAATTGAAAGGGAAAGAAGTAATATATATCAATACCATAGAACAGTTGTCCACAGCCGTGGACTGGTATCAGGTTGCAAAGCACGTGCTAGCAGGCCACATGGAGGGAATATGATTTGACAATATGAATCAATAGATGCACCTTTCCTATTTCGCGGGTAATCCTCCCATGCTCACATTCAGAAATGTAATTGACTTACGCCGCAAACTAACTGTAGAAATTAAGATTAAAAAAAACTTTTAAAGGAAATTAATTTTGACTTATCCTCCAGGGAACTCAGGTGGATCTTAATATAAAATTTGTTTGATAAACCCTTTTAGAAACAAAATTGAATGCCTTAGCCACTTATAAGTGACTTATAGTCAACTTATCATCTACCCTCCGGATGTGATTAACCTGCCTTTGGTTGGTCTGCAAGGAGATTGTCAATATCAAAATGATCTGCTATGCCAAAAAGGTTGGGGATACTTGCCATAGCATATTAGAATCATCTAGTTATAATTTCCTCTCTTATTAATTTAGTGATTTAGGTTTTGGTTTGAAACCCTCATCAGCTTAATTATAAACCATCAACCAAACCTGTCAACATAGATTTCTTCAGTTTTTAAGTTGTTCTTGCTGGCTATGTATGTATTACACTTACAGGCTGCCATTTCAGTATCCGATTGTGCTATTTGTTCATTGCCATAGATTTATAGTCCGAATCAAAGTTGCAATAAAAAGCAACAAAAAATTAAGATGACGATAAAAATGTGTCAAAATTAGTAATAAAAATATAGGTTTTAATATTAGAAAGTACTAAACTTGAACATCATCATTGAAATAAATTGTCCTTATTCATATTGCAAAATTATGCAAAAACTCATAATTGAAAAGTAAAAAATTTAAATGAGAAAAATGTTTTTCATTTATCAATTCAGTGCTCAAATATAATTAAAATCACCTAAAATAATCCTATATAACACATTATGTTGCAGTTCAGCCAATTTTTAGTTGTGGTTTTAAACATAGATTATAATGCAATGGCATTTAATTCATTTTCAATTTTGATTTATTTTTATTGGATGAAGTATTGCAGCACAATATTTCTATTATTGATTTTGATTAGTTTTTACCTTCAACTTCATTTTTTTAGTAGCTTCTTTCATAACTTTGATTCGGACTGTAATTCTTTAGCAACGAGTAAACAACCCGATTGGAAAAGGTCGGAGGCAACCAGGCATATACTGGATTAGATTTGACTTGAGGGTTGTGAGTTTGATTCTTACCAGGAGCTTACTCATCATTCCTGACCGCACTGTTTACTTATCCAATGATAGACTAAATCAAAATTAAATGTTATTGAATTAAAATCCATGTTTAAAACAGCAGTTACTTTAATTCCTAAACCTGAAAATTGCCTGAATCTCAACATAGTGATGCTTTATATCAGTAGGATGTTCAACAGTTGTACATATCTGGAGTGATTGAGCTTCCCTCACCGTTGATACCATCTATCGTTTTTAATTATCTTAGGTAATTTTTATTATTTTGGGGGTGTCGAATTGAAAAATAAATACCATTTTTCTCCATTTTCACAAAACATGGTTTTTAATTTTCAATTTTTATCTAAAAATCCGAAGGTGAAAAACTTCCCTTTATACATGATACAATATGTTAGATAACAGATCTTTCATTTAAATATAGTTTGTTTGTTTGAAGAATTATTTGAATTTTGCCTTTTATTTGTTATCTCTGTTCGTGATCAACAAAACATGACATTCTCTAAATTGAAAACAGAAACTACCATCTCGTGTTTTGATCAAAGGAGAATGAAAGGTGGAGGGAAAAGGTGAAAAAAAACTACAATTTTTTTTGTTTTATTTTAATGAAGTTTGTTATTCTCTATCTCTCTCTCTCTCTTATTGGAAACACAGGAACAGAAAAAATGCCTGATGAAATCAGAACTAAAAATCATTGTGCCAAGCCTAAACATGAATCTCGGCTCTTAATTTTTCCTCTCACTTGCTTTCTCTCTCTGTCTCTCACTTTCTCTCTTTTCTCTCACCCACTCCCTCTATTTCTCTTAGTATCCTTCCTTCTCTCACTATTTTCTGTCACTGTCTCTCTTTCATCTCGCTCTCTTTTTCTGTCTCTCACTCTCTTTTTCTGTCTGTCTGTCTCTCTCTCTCTCTCTTTCTCTCTGTTTTCTGACAGTCCCTCACTCGCTATTCGTCTTTTCTCTTACTCTCTCTCTTTTTTCTCACTTTTCTCCCTTCTGTATCCCCTTTCTTTCTCCTCTCATTTTTCTCTCACACCTTCACTTTTCTCTCGCTCTCTCCCTATTCTGTCACTCTCTTTTTCCCTCAGTCTTTTTCTCTCTCTTTTCTCTCCCTCCCTCCTTGTCTCACCATCTGTCACCACCCTTCTCTCTCTCTCCTTTTTTTCTCTCATTTGAATTCAGAAAAGTTCTACTCAAGATTATCTATATAACTTAGTGAGAGAAAGAAGAAAAACATGTCTAAATTGACGAAGGAGAAATCTCCTTCAATGTCTTGGCATTACTAAGATGTTCCTCTATGGCAAAATGAAATATTCATCCAAAATTTGCCCATTGTGTTAACCTCTCTAATCTTCGTTGCATGTTTTGTCCTTTATCTTAACATGCTTCAGTAGATTTGAAAGAATTGCTTCAATCTCATCTGCTCTTTTCTCCACTTTTGTTGTTGGTTAAAAAGTGAGATGTCTTTGAAACTGAATCTTGTTTTGGCATTTTACATAATTGCTCCAGGCCTTTGTGCATTACTTTTGAAATCTGGATTTCTGAAATGGTTTCCATTTCAACGAGCGTTTTGATGAATTTCCAACGAAGATCCTTGATTGATTCATCTTTTTTTAATCAAAATACAAAGAAAAATCCTTTTTAAATTGTGAGGATATAAAAACTGAACTGTTGAAAATCTTTAAAAGATCAGTTCTGGTTAAAAAAATTGTTACGTGACCAAGGTCTTTTAGCAGCATGCCATGTTATGGATGGTTAATGAAAAAGTTGGAAAAAGGGGTGATCAATGAATAAGTTATTTCTCTCAACTTTTGTTTGACAGGTGTTCACTAGAATTTCCGAATTTTCAAAAAACTGGTGTGAATGCTGCCGAGCACCAACTGATGAACAAATTTTGTATAAACTCATATTGCAAATTGAACCCCTCCCAACTAAAAACTTCTTTGAGTGGGTGGGGGAGTTTCAATGAACAAAAATAGTGTTTTTTTTTCTATATGTAAGGAGGGAATGTTTAAATTTTCAGCCCTCTACTCAGTTGGTACACATGACACACATAGATAACCAGCCAAGCTGAATCACTTAAAAACTGGAGGAACCCAAGATGATAATTTTGGTTTATTGCATTCTATGTTCTCTATAAAAGGAAAATGTAAAAAGGTGCTTTGAACAAGGAATGTTATTCTATTTTTTTTTTGGTCCTATTTGTTCATCTCTAGGCAAATTATTGAACACTAGTTTCCCTATCTTCAAAAATGTCAGTGAATATAAAATATATGGATATGCATTGCATTTTATATGGGTAAATAACTATATATTTAGATAGCATTGAATTCTTATCTGTAGAAACACTATAGTTTTATAGCCCATTTCATGAGATAATTACGGCTCTTGTTATAATTAAAAACATGCATTTCTTAATGCCAGGGCTAACATGATTTTAACTATTTATTTTGTGTGGATTTTGGCCACAAAAACAGGTCTGGATTGTCATTCAATAGAAACTGTCATATGACCAACATCTTTTGGCAACATGCCGTGTACAAGATGATCAATGAATAAGACACCTGTCTCACCCTTCTTTAGGCAGTTATCACAAAAAAGTATAATTCAAAAGAAAAAAAAATGCTTGAAAGCTCCTGGACGCAAAAAAGAGATCAATTTAGAATAAACTTTCATAGAAAATTGAACCCCCACTAAAATCCTATTGGGAAAGTGGGGGTAAAAAACAAAGGAAATAAGGAGTAAATGCTTCAAATTTTGGCCAGCCAGACTCATTTCGAACTGAAGAAACCTATTTTGTTGATGGTTTCTTATTGCACAAATGAGATAATATTTTACTCACTCACAGTTATTCCCAAAGTATGTTCTACCATCCCCAAAGGGACACTGGAAGACAAGGAAGAGGTAAGGGGCATCGGAAGACGGAAGGGGGTGGGGCAAGGTGCAAAGAATAAAAATCGATACCTTCTATGCAGGAAGTCGTTTGTCCCAAAAGCTGGTTTTGATCAATCAAGTACTTTTAGATATTTTTTACAATTATATTTTTGGTGATAAAATAAATGGTCTATTAAAATTTGATTTTCAACGTATCATGTTTGAGGGGGAAGGGCTGATGGAATATATGCTCTAAAAGAGGGTTGGTAGTCATAAAGATTTTGGGTAACTCTAATGTAACCGATAAATCAAATGTTATTGACTATATTTCAAGAACAATTTGACCATGTAATGAAATTTTCTGTTTATTTATTTGTTTATTTGTGCTCAAATGACGAGATCTCATTGGTTGATTTACCTTCCTATCATGACATAACAATGAAAATGACGTCATAGGAACTCTCAAGACTTCATACCTGATCACCGTACATTAAAACAAGCCAAGATGAGTTGAGACTTTAAATAAAAACTTGAAATCAGGATACATGAATTATTAAAAACAAATTACCTAATAAAATAGCTTTAGGCGCTTTAGTGCCAATCCATACATGAATAACCCTGTCATTTCTGATGGGTACATGCTAGTTTATGAATGATTATAATAATAAGCCGTGCGTACCTATTCATTCTTGTCATCAATCACATTAACAGATGCAACACAATTATATTATTATTTAGTAAGTTACCACATGATGACATGTTCTAATGATGAAGTAAACATGCTAAATTCAAAATATAACGAAAAGAAAAGATAAAAAGTAAGAAAAACAAAAAATAATAATAATAATCTGTTTGTGGTTTGCAGAACGCTATTTTCCAAGCTCACTGCGATGCAAATCATTACCATCTACGTCTGTATCCAAAATGCAATCCATATATTTCATATATGCCGTCATTTTTTTACAGCGTGGGTAAACTAAAATCTTAATAATTATGAATGAGTAAATAATAGTCCCCCCCCCCAAATACTAAGGATTTTAAAGTTTCCATCAAGTATCTCTTTGGTAGAAATAGCTACTGAATTTGATGCCATATAAGATTCCCCCTTTTCCTCGAAAAGGTTTTTCTAAAAGTAAATGAATATAAGTTTCATTGTCTAGCCCCACATTGAGAGGGAATTGAAAAACCTGGGTGATAAATGAGGGTAATTCAGGGAAATGTGTTTTTAAGTGTGACATAAGTCAGTAGTTCTATGACTGGCAAAGATTTCTTCACAAGAACAAATTCAAATCGGTTAACAGCGTTTGTTGGGAATTAAGTGATCCGAACATAGTGGTTAAAGAGAGACAGCTTTTCTTTCAGGAATAGAGCTGTTATTTAAATAAGAAGTGGGGGATAATAAGAGAAAGAAATAAAAAGAAATTATGTACGTGAAAAGAAAGAGGGAAAAAGAAAGGGAGAAAGAAAGAAAGGGATAACCCCCCCCCCCTGTCTTGGGGCCACTGAATTCCTTAAAAATGCTGTTGAAAAGAAAGTAACCATTGAAAGAAAGAAGTAATTTCATTTATTTGAAGATGACTGACAAGAGGGTGTAAGTTTATTCTACAACTGTGAAATCTAGATTTTTAAAGTATTATCTATTTTGTATTTATTTATTTACTTTTAGTACAGATTTTTCAGAAATTAGTAGACTAACCATGAAGCGACGATTATTTTTTGTTTTGGGCACAATGTTGGGGAGTTCGCCCCAATTGTGAAGTTTCACACTTTCACCTAATCTGTTGAAAAAGATGCAACATTTCAACAATTAAATAATTCTATATATTTACTCCTGTTTTTTTCCTCTAAATTCTTTTATTTCCTTTTTTTTGTGCGCCATTTTTAATTTTTCTATCCTGGCATTATGGGAAAAAATAATTTTAGAAAATATATGGCCGCGCCTACAAAAGTTAATTAAAACAACAGTGTAGACAAAGAATGTAATCCAATAAGCATGAACAAAAGTAGTGCAAGATCTTTGATGCAATATTGAAATCTTGATTTACGAACTCAGATCCTACAATTTGGTGGAAATTGTGATTAAAATTTGGTGTTTTTGATAAATTATTGAAATTTTAATGAAATTCTCTAATTTTGTCAATGTCAGTGAACAATGCCTCAGTTTTTTCAACAGAATCTGTTCTTTTTGTTGTTTTTTTTAATATTCCCAACAAATAAGGTGGGGGTCTTGTATGCCATCAAATTGTGGTAAGTAACAAAAAGTGTCAAAATAATGGAAAAAAAGAAGGAATTGTGGTTACTCAACTATGATAAGTTATAATATTGATAACCCTTGTTCCTTTTTAATCACTGCTTTCCACAACATATCTATCCACGTATCAGTCTATGCGGACTTTGCCCAGCCCTTACTGTTGATGGTAGAAACTTGAGATTTTGCACACACACTCCTCTCAATAAGTAGGGAAAATGTTTTTTCTAAAAATACTTCTAAAATAGGTTTTTCGTGGAAAGTGCAATGTAGGTCTTTGCTAAATTGGTCATTAGTTTGTACCCACTTGTTTATTGAAATTTCAAACCTTTTTTAGTGATCACAGCCCAACAAAAGGCAAGAGAAGTGATTTATTCATTGATCACTCCTTTTTTCAACTTTTTAATTAATCACCCCCAACAGAGCTTGTGGGGGGGGACTGATTCATGATTTCTTAATTTCATAAATCCTTGTTATTCTGTAAACATTCTTTCTGCTAAATTGTATTTTCATTATAAGTTTTATTTAGAGTACAAAGGTGCCAGATTTGGACTGAAGGGGCGATAATCTAATATTGCAGAGACTTACCCAACACTGGCATTGGAATAGTGTTGGATAGGGAAATCAAGTGAGTCTGAAGACAGAGGTTCAATACCAGCCTAAAATAAAAATTAATCACTACTTATTTATGCAACCTATAAGTAGAACTTATTAAATAAGTATGTCAAAATTCGAGTTCACTGCATATATCATCTATTAGCAGAAGGCAAAATTTTCATTGCAAGTTTCATATGTGAACAAATATAATGAACATGATATTAATTGGTCTTGTTAGTCATTCAATACATGACTGACTTTTGGCAGCAATTGATCAACCGAAAAATTGGGAAAAAGGAGTGATTAATGAATAAATTACTTATCTCGCCTTTTGTCGGGTAGTAATCACTAAAAAAAAGTCTTGATTTTCAGAAAACAATCATGAATGCTGCTGGTACAAACTAAGGGACCAATTAAGCATAACCATCAATCGCAAATTGTCCACCCAACCCACTGAAAATGTATTGGACTGGGTATGGCTTGAAAAAAACATAAATGGATTTCTTTCGACAAAATAGGAGTGAACGTTGAATTTTTAGCCTTGTTTGATATAGAGATAGCCAACCAAACCGATGTTGACTATTTTGGTTGACCGTTTCTGATATTAACTTCAGAGGCATTCCTTGAGGGTAGAAAGATTATATTTCGCCGCCCATCCCTCAAAGACGAAATTGTGTTAGTTCACTCATAATTTAATTATCTTCAATTATATCCAATGATTACCTTGAGTAGATATTGAGGTGTTGTCTGTCATCAGTGTAACGTATGCTTTACTGTTATATTTAATGCTATTCACATTGCAAATGTACATAACTGATGATATTCCAATAACTGAACATCTCATTGTCTGAGAATTCTTTGTGAAAGTTTGATATGAAAATATGAATATTTTTGGCTGTAAAAGTTTCATTTTTTAGACTATTCCATATTTTAATAACTCTGTCTGGAAAGAAGTGTTTGTGAATACTATATTCAGAATATATTTGCTCTCTAAGCTTATGATCAGGTCTTCAGTCTATTAGTTCTGGTTTATATTGAAAACCATCAACCAAATATGACTACGTAGGTTTTTTCAGTTTTCAAATGAGTCTAACTGGCTATGAATGTTTAGTGTATACAGGCCATACCAATAGAGCTAGGAGGCTGAAGATTTTAACATTTGCGCTTTATTGTGTCTCCAGAAAATGAGTTATTGTTTTTTTTTCAACCTCACCTCAATAGGTTTTTTAGGGGGGGGTCAATTGGTAATGTAAATTTATGTGAAATTAGTCCCTTAGCTTGTGCCTGGCAGTATCCACACTTGTTTTTTAATGATTCAGATTTTTTCAGTGATCATTGTCCAACAAAAGGCGATAAGTAATTTATTTTTTGATCATCCTTTTTTCCAATTTCTCCAATGTGGCATGCTACCCAGGGGCAACTCCAGCCTATCAACGTCACTCGGGTTTAATCCAAGGTGGCCATTGAGTGACTAATTCTTCTAGTAATCAAAAGACTGAAAATGAACATAGTTCATCTTTACTATACACTGGTTTCCTCATTTTTTTTCATTAAAGTCACATTGCTTTGGCCATTGCACCCTTCTTCTGGAGTCTTTTGTAGTTGATAACCTTCTGGGAATTTCAAATTGAACACTTTATTTATCGTTAGATTGTTCTCATTCTATTGTATTCAACCTACTTGTATTAACCGACCCAGGAATTGAACTTTTGACTGCTAGGCAAGTTACACTTTCATCTCGGGGCCCGTTTCAAGAGGTTAGTATTGAACCTCTACCTCCAGACGGGCTTAATATCCATATTCAGCACTATTCCAAAGTGTGTTTTTGGTAAGTCTAGGATAAATCTGGCAATCATTGGCTCGGAACTTAAATCTTGTTAAAACTAAGTACCAACAAGACTTGACAAACATAGCAGATTAAAAGCAGTGGCTGTGTCTCCTGACATCTGCTCTCAACAGACATTTGCCTTCGAACATCAACCAGGCACAAATTATTGCCACTTTAAGATTTAATCGAATTCTTTAATGCTTCTATATAGTGGAACTGTCAGAAAACGACAAAAGGATTTAACCCTCTGTGTGCTAACAGTATGTTTTAGTCCCACATGTTTTGTCCCAGGCGGTTTGTAAGGTTAATTCATATTTTTCTGTAAGAAATTATTGTTTACTCAAACAATTTCTTTATAATCAATGTTAGATGTCTTCATCTGAATTTCAAATAGAAATAAGAATATTTAATGACAAAAAAATTTTGAATTTAAAAAATCAAGACTTGAAAGGTTGAAAGGAGTTTTTGTAAGAAATATTACACAAATATAATCATCATCGTCCCTTAAGTCTGCCACTGGACAAAAGCCTTTCATACCTTTTTCCATAACATGCATGATTGTGCTAACCTCTGCCATGTCTTACCAGCAAACTTTTCTATCTCATTTCTCTATCTTGTGTCAGGTCTTTTCCTACTGTATTTACTGTGCCACAGGCACCAGTTGGTTAGCCTTTTGCCCCCTCTGTTGTGATTTCTTCTTGCTATGTGCCCTGCCCATCTTCATTTTTGTTGCTAAATTCTTTGTAGGATATCCTTCACCCTGATCCTCTCATGGATCCATGTTGATCTTTTTCCATCACTAAGAATTATTTTAACATTGCTCTTCCTGTTGCCCTCTGTGCGGTTCTGAGTTTGTTTTTGAGTGATTTTGTGAGTTTCCAGGTTTCACACCCATACGTCATAACTGGTATTATGCATTGATTGTATACTTCACATTTTAAGCATATAGTCAATTTGCTTTTCAAAATGTATCTATTCATTGCAAATGCTTTCAAGCCAATTGTTATATGCCATCATTTTATTTCCATGGTCTTCCTCTTGCTTCATCACCTGACCTTGGTAAATCTATTCCATAGCTTCTAAGGCTTCTTAAAATTCTTTTTAGAGAATTCATTATTGAACATTACTTTTGTCTTTGTTCTGTTCTTCTTGAAGCCTATATTTTGGCTTTCTCTATTTATTACACAAATTCACAGTTTCTAATGTTGAGGCAATATTATCACAGTAAGTTTTATTTATTATATATATATATATATATATATATATATATATATATATATATATATATATATATATATATGATGTTAGAGAGAGAAAGTAGGCAGCAATTTTTCTTTCAAGCATATTATTATGAAAACAACAGACAAGGTTTCTCAATTCAGTTATTTTGTTGTTCATTTTCAAGAAAGGTTGTTTTTGTGTGAAGTTTTAAATTCTTGCTATTGCTGATGTTGGCATTTGTATCTATCTTTGATTCTTCGACTGTATATCATGTTGCATGCCAATAACATCACATCCTCTCAGGAGCCTCAAAGGCACTTCAGAACATCAGCTCAACGAATATATTGATGACTGTTGGTTGTTTTGATATTCGTCTGATAGCCATAATAATTTGCTATTTTGTACAGTTCATGCTGCAAAGAATTATAGCATTATCTACCAGGATGTTGATGATTATTGGTTTCGACATTGTGGCTCTTTTAAATGTGTTGGCAGATTGTGCTTTGGTCATGAAGGTGACATTTTAATCTACATAAGAGCATTGTAGTTGTGTGCCCTATACAAGATGTCGTTTTCTAATTATTACTGCCAGAGATACAATCTCTCAATGGATATATGGATTCTGTAAGGTTTTTTTTTTATTCATAGCAACAAGATTGTAGGGTTTTAATTTTTTGTAATATATAATGAATCTTAACTTTTTGAGGCAGTCTATAAATGATGTGTATATTTGCGTTTATTTTTTTACTGCTTTTTCATCCTATTTGTTGTTAGGGTGAATCTGGACACTGTAAAGGAAGTTAATGATGTTTTTGTTTTGATTAGAGTTGTTGCTTTTGCGAATTGTCTTTAAAGTTAATCAAATTTATTGATCAATAACATGATTAGGAAATCCACTATTGATCAGGGTTTGTTTCATATTATTTAACACTTTATAGAATAGTGTTGTTGAAGAGGGAATTATTTTGGCTCAATGAATACATTTTTTTAAGACGGCTATCTTATATCTGTAAGAGTATTCATTATGATAGTTGAGGAAGAAAAAGTTGGTGCTAGTAGGGTTTTTATATAATGTGGTTGTCAAGTAATGACTGATAGAATCAACTAAGAAATCTTGAAAAGGGGTTTTGTTATCAATGTTGAGTTTATAAGTAAAGTGAAGGACAGAATTACTTACAGAGGTCTTCTTCAGTCTGACTATCTCATCAAGATTCCTGACCAATTTGATGATGTCATCTATGTAATGTACATATGTGGTAGATTTATCTATATCATTGAAGATTTCCTTTTCATAATGGGCTCTATGATAATTTGAAAAAGAAGGAACAAGATTCTGTTTATCCATTGAGATTCCATAGCTAGCTACACTATCAGTTTGTGTGTAAATATTACCTTTATGACATGAGAATGTTTTTTTTTCTCAGATTTAGTTACAAATCCGAAAATGGATTTGGCAGCACTTCTAGTATTATAGTTTATCAATATTGGCAAATTTCACCATTTGCGCATGAGGATGGGATCTTTGAAAATATCTATTGTGAATTGAGTTCCTACTGTATAATAGGGTTTCAATATCTTTAAAAAAATCCAAATATCTATAACATGAAACTTGGGAAAGTATTTTGCCTTTAAATGGAATATTTAATCACCACTACCCACAATGGTATTTTAGATACTGCTGTTGGATTTAGGTTATTCTGACAATCATATGTATCTATGTATTTATGTGGCTGGACTTTGCACAGCCCTAACCATTCATAGTTGAAATTTGAAATTTTGTGCACACACTCCCCTCAATAAGTTGGGAAAATGTTTTGTTTTGTTTTGAAAATTTTAATGCCAAACAAAAGGCAACAAAAGAAGTAACTTATTCATTGATCACCCTTTTTTCCAATTTTTTTTTCATTGATCACCCCAACATGAAATACTGCCTAAAGATATTGGTCATCGGTTGGTTGAGAAAAAAACACCCTTTCACATATATCTCATCAGTTATGCATGTAACTGTTATTGTTGTTGCTGTTATTAATCATGGTAACCGGATAAGTGCTCATCAGGAAATCTGCCCCTCAAGAGATTGCACCCCAGAAAAGTACCCACCAGGAAATCTGTCCATCATAAATTTATTAAATCATGATTTACACATCATTCTTGTATTTCTTCTAAGTTTTGATTAATAAATATTTGTTTTGTTTAGTTCTTCACACACTGGCCATCTTGATTCTTTTTTTTTTTATTCCACGTACTGATTGTCTCAATTTTTTTCTTCTCTCATACACTTGATGTCTGGAATTCAATAAAGGAGAAAAAGTGTCTATTTCATGAGGTTTTTATTAAAAACTTTTGCCTCAACTTAGCCACGGTGGTCCCAATAGAAATTCTGAGGGTGAAATAAATTGTTTTGTTCTTTTTAATTGTTTTTCCTTGCTTATTTCTTTTTATTTCACATTCAGAATTCCAATCAAGATCTCCTTGGCTAAGTTGTGCTAAAAGTTTTTAATAAAACCTAATAAAAGGGGCACTTTTTCTCCTTGAATAAATTTGTGATGGCCAGTGTTTGGGAAGGGGGAATTTATTGATCAAAAATGAAGAGAAAATAAGAGAATGACGTGTAAATTATGTTCTGATGGGCATTTTTCTGCCCTTGATAAATTTGTGATAGGCAGATATTCTGATGGGCATTTTTCTGGCATCCAATCTCATGTTTATAGATGAATCAAGTTGTAGAAATTGTCATTTAGATGGTTTTTAATAGGATATAATTTTCATTTAATTCATCATATTAATGAAATAAGTAACATTTTTGATATAATGTTATATTTTGATAAAATAAATGTTGAAGATCAAAATCATATAATATACTAATATCTTGTATATTTCCTATATTATTGATATATCTGGAAAATCTAGATGTTTCTAGTCTCAATTTTGATGCTAATCTGAAAATAGATTTGGCTGCACTGCTAATATATTTGGTTCATTAATATCTGTAGATTCCACCATCTGCACACCAGGGGATGAAGTGCATCTTGGAACCTATATACCGTGTACAGCAAGGTCCTACCGTATATAATAGAGTTTTGATATTTTTTATATTAAATCTAAATGTCTATGACATAAAACCTGGGAAAGTATTTTGCCTTAAAATTAGATATTTTTTATGTATCCATGAATTGGCAGTTTAAATTCAAAATGATTCTTTTTACAGAACTTTGTGGGATACCCAATTAGGAGCATACTTGTAAATAGTCAGGCAACATAAGCTAAACAATTCTATGCACTAAATATCTCTGTTACTCATTAAGCTTTGCTTAGTCTGACTCACAATTGTGGGTCACCCAGTGAGGATCAGGCTTACTATGCTGATCTTCCTAACCATCACTCTATGTCAGGTAGCTAAAACAAGACTTATAACCGGGTTATATTTCAATGTATGTTTTTGTTTTTTTCTCTGTTGATCCTTTGCAGAGCATAGGGCTTCATTGCAGTTTCAGTAGCATGTAGATTTTATGGAGTGGAGATGCTAGCCCCACATCCAAGATGGACTACCTTATAAGGCTTAAGGGCAACAGAGTTTTGTACCAGCTTGGATAAGGTTTGGCCAGAAAACTATGATGATGGGCAAAGTTTTTATATAAGTAATGATATGAGTGAAGATTAAATTTTGTGAGCACAGGCAAGACTGCAGGGAGCCCAGGCAATACCCAGGCTTTCCTTGAGCATCTTTAGAGCATTAATGCAAAGTGAATGTAAACAGCTTTGTCCAAAACTCAATGTCAGATTGCTGATTCCGTTTTCTGTGCCACTAACCGTTACGCCACTCTGCACACATGCATTCCAACACATGAGCCATTGTAATGATTGTCATTATAGAGAATATCTCAGTTGCATCCAGAGTTGATAAATGATTGTCATAATTGTTTTCTTTCAGAAAATTTGTTAAACTTGAATTCCAGTCCGTAAAAGTTTATAACGAACTGATCTGGAAGAGCAGAGTGTCACAACTGGCATAGTTCAATTTTTATCCAACACTACCTAAAGTGATGAATGCCACATCATATCTCTCTGTTCTCTCTGATTAATGAGAGTGAGTCATAGTTTATGCAATACTTGTACCCTGGGCCAAGCTTGGGATCAGTTGGACCCTATTTGAAATATTTTTGTGGGGCCCCTGGTTCACATTCAAGGTCTATAGAATCCCAGTGATATAAATACAGTTCATATCTCCACCTCCTCCATACTAAGCACCCAGACATAGCAGCTCAAATGGTGCTAAAAAAAACCCTGATGCTGATGAGACAATCTGCCTAGACAAAAAGAGCCATACTTATACATCTCTATTGTCCATTGGAAAGTAATCAAAATGTGTGCATAAAAATTCCAGAGGTATTCTATAATTCTTGAATGTGTTATTCAACTCAAGGTCAGAAAAAAAAAGATTCAAAATAGAGACAGGATAAACTAATACTACTGACTTGTTAAAAATTCAGAAGAAAATCAAAATTGTTGCTGCTCAAAATTTGTTTTTGTAATCTTTTGGGCAGGGAAGCATTTTAACTTCTATAACCCCCCCCCCCCCAAATGAGCTTCTTTTTCATTGGGCTTTGTTGGATATCAATGGAATGAGACTTCATTTGCTGACAAGAATAGCAGAAATTGATCTCGTGATTTAAAAGATGAAGGTAAAATTTTGTAAAAGAGCTCTGGGGCTTTTTCATTATTTACCATCAGAAACTGGCATCTTCAATTTCATAGTATGGAAGCTTGTAAGTTGCATTTTTTCTCTCCAAAAATGCTGGGTCTTTTTCTTTAGTTCTCACTATGAAAATAAAAACCTTAACCTTAACCATAATCCTAACTACTATCCCTGGAGGGTTCCAATAAAATGAACTTAGCGTATCAATTCCCAATTATGAAGATTTTTGTCTTGTGGGGACTAACATAGAAGCCCCTAAAGTCCATGCCCTATACAACAATATTAGCCTCCTCTTGATGCAAAGCTGTTAAAATCTGATAACTTGATTGATCCAGAACCTAGACATGAAGATATACAAGATTGACTGTTCTGGAGAAGGGCCAAAATGTTTTGATTTTCCAAGATTGAATCACTGTTGAAATTTGACCAGAAAACAACACAACAAATTGAGTTTCTAGTTGAAAAGAAAAAATTGTGATCTAATCTCTTTCTTTCCCTTTTAGACATCCATACTTTGAAATTATTGCCGTTAGCTTTTGGTGGGAACTAAAGAAAAAGACCCCAAAAGCCAAGTGGAAGATTAAAACAAGAACATTTCAATTTGAGATAACAAGTATTGCCAGTTAACTTCAATGTTCGTTCTGAAGTGATTTATTTATGTTGTACTTATTGTAATCCATGTCAGACACTTTATCAAGTTGTACGTCTTGACACTTGATTATAAGCTTTTTTCTCAGTTTGGTACTCAACAAAACAGCAGCAATCTCTTTGTATGTACCAGCTGGTGTAGTGGGGTGGTGAAGGAGTGATTTGGGACTGAATTGTGAACTTGGGCTTAAAAGCAAGATACTTGGTATATCTATATCACACATGGACAACCCTGGATCAGATTTGGCCCATCTAAACATTTTTGTGGTCAGCGGCCTTTCAACTCAAAGTGCTCCATTTTTGGCTCATCTATCCAATTAGTGTGTTCCTTCAAAGTTACTTCTGTTTATTTTTTCGATATTCATTATCTTAGGGCAGTGCTCATTCCAAAGATGCATCTTCTACTTATTTCTGATACTTTTCTTCAGTGTTTCCAATTTAGATATTCCATCTCTAATTTTAGATGAAGATCTTCGGTTTCTAATGTTCTATTTATTTTCATTGAATTTCTCAACAAACCACTAATTCACTAAACTTCAAACTCAACACTACACTGCCTTGTGTGCTGACTAATCATGGTGCACATACTAATACACAGATTTCTCGGATTGTAGTTGAATAAAGCTGACGGTCTGATTGATTGGCTTAATATTTGGTTTGGAACAATTTCAGAAAGTTTTGCACACTAAAATCATATGTTCAAGGCCAGCCCTAGGGTGCCTGTTGGAGTATAGTATTTGAAACTGTCAACCAAAACTGTCAACAGGTTTCTTAAGTTCTTAACCTGATCTGGCTGGCTATGTATGTACATATGTGTATATCTATGTATGTATCACGCATGCAGACCACACCCATGGAGATAGAGAAAATTTAAACATTTACTCTTAATTATACCTAGAAAAATGTTTTTGTTTTTTTTTAACCCCTCCCCCGAGTAACTTCTTGAGAAATCTAATAATAATAAAAATAGAACTCTATAGATTATAGGTCTTTTATATAAAATTATAGATGTAAATCTAGATATAAATATCTAAATTTTCAATAGATGTAAAATATCTAAATCCAAGTAACCAATTGGCAATACAGGCAGTCAACTAGGGTACCAAGCACTGGGGAACACTTGTCAATATCGAGTCATCTTGATGCATACTAACATCCAGGGGGATTTCTAGTATTATTATTAGATAATAGACCAAGTTACATTTGGATCAATTCTTGACCCCTGACAACCCCTTTCATCTTGAATTCCAATATCTTCCAATAGTAGAATCATCAACAATGCATTTACATTATACACAAAATAATATACTGTCAGTAAAATTCATGCTTATTTCTAACCTATGATAATCCATTTCGTACTGATTTTTAATACATTCCTTTTGTAAAACCATTGGCAATGTGCTTAAACTCTATATATAATAGCCTTTTTCAGCTAACTCTTGCATCAATTCCTGACCGCTGACTATCCCTTTCTTCCTGATTCTTGATGCATATCTATTGTGGACTCATTAGCAATATATTTGAATTCTACATATATACTTTCATTGAGTTGTATATTTTTTCTTTTAATGGCTACTGTTAATTGTTACAATCCCTTCAATCTGTGCCTGTATGTATATGCACATGTTTTGTAACCAATGCACAAAGGAAATTAATGTGCACACAAAAGGTTAGTTTCTCAAAATAATGTTGTAATGAAGGAGTTGAATCAGTTTTGATGTAACCATTCTTGGCAACTTTAATAATAGGCATTTGCCAAATAAATGACAGAAGACTCCGAGGTTGTAACTGGTAGCCACAGATTTTTGCCTAAAATGGTGTAACAAGACTCTTTGTTCTTCAGATAGAAACAGAGAGAGGGGTATCAGATAGAGTGAGTAATGGTAGTTAGATAGGGATTGACAGGAGAAGCAGCAGTGAGGACAGTGTAAATAGTCATGTAATGTTAAGCACCTTTTTTTAAAACATTCCCTAGCCCTTTGCCCACCTTTCCACAAAATTAATTGAAATTCATTGAGAATTATCTGATATATCGTATTGTGTACATATAGCTACGATGCAAGGGAGATGATAGTGAAAAATTCCTGGATCCGCCCCAAAATGTAGACACTTCTTCCTTAGACGATTGTCCACCATTCCAACAAATTTCATTAATATTCCTTTTATCTTCCCTTTGTTTTTCTTTTTCTAATTACCTTCTCTATCTCTCTCAATGAGATAATTGGCTTTGCTACAGTAGCGATAATTTGTCAGATAAGATCTCTAATAATCGCTTTGTTGCAGTTGCAATATGTTTACATACATATATACATTCTATAAGATAGTATAGTTGAGCTGGTATGATTGTTACGATTTACATGTGTAAAGATACATTTGTCACTGAAAATTATTCATCGTAACTTCTGTTCTGGCACAGAGATAACTACTATTAGGCACTCTGCGAGAATCGCACTCATCAAGAAGTTATGGTCTCTTGTTACAACTTCAACTGAAGACATAGCCTAAGACCAGTAGTCATGTCAGCTGCTGATTAGATATCGGAACATTTGGTATTTTTTTTTGTTTCTTCATGTTTTGCTATTCTGTCCTTCTGAGCGTTTTTCAAAATCTAATGATATTTTTGTTTCTAAATGATTTAACGCTTTTTTTGTTATTTTTCCGTTTTTAATGGAATTTTACACGACAGAAATTCAAATCATTTATAAACACACAGAGAAGAAACAGAGAATACGCGATCATTAGAAAAGAAATCTTCAATTCTAAAGCCTTTAATGCATTTGGAGCACGTTATACTTTTGTTATCTATCCAAACACTGTTTTCTTGATTTATTCTTTGAATATTTATTCTCCTCAAAGCTACGTAATCCAACAATACACATCTCTACTGGGACTCTCACAGCATCAAAAACCAAATTCTGTGACCTTTTGCAGCCATTTTCCAACTCCCAACTGACTTATCCTTACACTATTCCTCCACATTATCGAGTTACCAATCATTTGGATCCCTCATGATTAAAATTGCATATTCTTTCATTCTGCATCTTCACTGTATAAATGTGAACGTGGAACTTGATTGAAACCTGATTTTTCTTACCTCTTTTGCATATTAAGATTGCATGCTCATATGCTAAGATTTGATGACAGATTGTCGAAGATGGAAAATAAGAATAAAATAAAACAAAAGCTGCTTAATAACCATTTTAGATTTTAAATACATGTTCCTACGATGGGAGTGAAGAAACACATTTAAAAATTGCAGTTATGTAATAATTTGAAGAGCACAAATTGGTTGAACAATTGTATATCGGGAATTATATCAAAGTATGGCACAGTCCCCAATCTACCTGGGAGAAAAACTAGGACCTACTGACTGCAAATAGGTAAAATTCATTATATGGATACTGAAGTACTGAATCCATTGCTCACCCTTTCACATGTCTCTGAACATAATTGAGAACTTCTGGAGTTATTGTATTCTGTACATATAGTCTCGATGCAGGGGAGGTGACCTTCAAATCTTCCCGGATCCAACTCAAAATATGTACACTCCTTTAGCCATTGCCCAGCCTTCCACAAAATTTCATTCAGAACGCCTGGAGATACTGTGTTCTGTACATATAGCTATGATGCAGGGGAGTTGATTGTGAAAGAAATCCTGGATCCACCAAAAAATGTAAATACTTTTTCTTAGCCCATTGCCCACCCTTCTACAAAATTTAATCGAAATTCATTCAGAAATTTCAAAAATATCTTGTGGACTGAAAGTAAGGATCTAGTTCTGCACTGTAGTTCCATAGTAAATTGTACTGCCCTACTAAAACATAATGTACGGTTGGAAACCATCTGGTTTATTTCATTCACTAATTTAGAGCACTTTGAAGAATCAGGGTTAAAAAGATGCTCAATACAACTTGAGGCTGGGGTGAATACTATTGTATTACAATTGTATGGTGGATGGATATACTTGATTGTAATCTGTGAATTGATGGGTGTTATTTTTATTAATTCATTTCAACAATACATTGCATAAAAATAAGAAATCGAATCACAATGGCCTAACTGCAAAAAACATAAGCTAAAGGTATTCTTCCCTTTTCATTCATCTGTCTATCCTTCGGTGTTTATTTCAGTGATCGTGGTCACATTTTCTGGCATAGAGCCTTAAAAATTTCCATGTAGCGACTTTCTTTTTCATTTTTTCTTAAATTTATCTTTATTCACTTGCTTTGGGGTTGTTTGATTTTCAATAACTATCCATTGTAAAATGGACACTTAATTTGCATCAGCCAAGACACTGGATTATTTGACGCATTTGTGGAAAAGCTTGGTTGGAATGATAGAGACAGATGGACAGACAGACAGACAGACAGAGTATGAGAGTCATATGCTTGAATTTGAATTTTTAAAAAATAACCGGTAGGGCAAAAGAGGATTCAATTTTTAAAAATTGAATCCTCTTTTGTCCTACCGGTTATGTTTCATGCATTTCTTTGAAACTAATCACTCCAGTCAGTCTTGTATTGCTCTTTGTAACTTTGTCCAAAGAGTCAGGATGGGGTCGGTGGATTATTAAAGTCTTAGGTGACAGAGAGATGAGAATGAAGCAACTTGGCTATAGTCATCCATTTTGAAGCTGAGATTGCAATATACTATTTATTTAAAGGAACAACAAACTGAACAAAATAGTTCAAAGTATAGAATAAAATAATAACAGTCAATCATACTCGTGTAATGTTAAAACATGTTAATACAGTTTTATTAGCCATGAAAGAGAGGCTATGCTAAAATCATCTTGAAACAATTCCAAGTTTACATTTGCACAAGCATTCAGTGTACACATACTTTTGTCATAGGAAAAAAAAAGATTTTTGTGTATACTGTCTACTAAAAATTAGGAGCATTGGTTACAAAGTGTATAACACGTTCATTTGAGTGTTGTAATTGGTTTTCTTTTCATATGACAAGTTTTTGTTTTAATATATTTCTTTTTGTTTCCAATAAAAGTTTCATTAGAATAAGAACTGGTGTTTATCAGGAAAGATCTAAAAAATAAAGTGACATCAAAAGCCTCGGGATGGAATCTCATTCCACAGTTAATTGGTTTTGGTAATTATTTACCTATGGAATATTCATTGTTTCTGACTCAACTTTTTGTTTTTAAAATTTATTTTGCAGTCTTCATAATTTTTCTCTGCTTGCCTTACATGAAGCCATGTTTGGAAATCTCTGTTAATTAGAAACCATCAATCAAAACTGTCGCCCTAGGTTTCTACAGTTTTAAAGTCAATATGACTAGCTGGCTGGCTATGTATACATCGTGTGTACAGGATGCTCAATGGAGCTACCAGGTTGACAATTTAAAAATTTTATCATCATCATCATCAGTCTTTTAACGTCCGTCGTTGGACACAGACCTTCCCCAGGATTTGCCACACTTCTTTATCATGGGCGTCGCGGAGCCAGTACTTCCTGAACTAGCTCGTCTCTCCAGCTAATATTCTGCTAGCCTCGGTTGCACATGTGATCTTGGGGGATCCGTGTCATGCGTCGTCATGTCCATCAGTTGTCTGCCATTCTTGCAACATGGCCAGCCCACCACTATTTGAGATTGTTAATGGATTCTATGATGTTCCTGACTTTTGTCTTTTCTCGGATGTACTGTGCTGTCTTGTGGTCTCTCCATGTGAGGCCCAGCATTATTCTCTCATGTGCATGTTGCATGATTCTCAATTTACGGGTCTGTCTCCTTATCAAAAACTTTTTTGTTTTTTCAAGATCCCCTTCTGGTCTTGGAATGCTCAAAATCTTTCCCATGTAAATTAATGGTAATCAGGTTTTTATAGAAAATGTAGCTTAGTTTTGGCACAGAGCCACAAGTATGAAGCACCCAGTGAGAATCAAATACGCTAGTAATCACCTGCAAGACTAGATTGCTAACCATGACATCATAAGTTGCTCTATATTCCAATTGAAATATGCAAATTTGGAACCCCTGAGACCAAAGATTTATATTTAGACATTTGTTTTCTCAGAGTATTCATCATTTATAAAGATAATGTTGAACTGTTTTTTCCCTCATATACTTTGCTATCTTGTGATCTCTTCTTGTTATGTTAAGCATGATCCTTTCTTGTGCTTGTCACATGGTTCTTAGTTTGAGAGCCAATCTTTTGGTTAGGTTCCATCTATTAGAAAACTAAAATGACAATGGGCAGGCCTTGTTGCAAGAATGTCAGACACCATTGGACATCACAACACACAACAGGATCCCCAGAAATGATATACAAAATTATGGCTGGCAGAACATATATGGGTGTGAGAATTCAGACAGGTTCAGGAGATTGGTGATACTATGCTTACAATAGAGAGATCTGGCAAATCATGGAGAAGGTCCAATGATAGACATTAAAAAGCTGATGATGATGAATGTTTAACTCCATCAGAGACAAAAAATTTTAATGCATGTCATATTTGCAATTGTTGTATGAATTTCATTTGCACTTGAAGACAAACTGGAGCATATGTTATGATTTATATCGGGGAGTGCAGGCCTCTAATTTGCCAACGAAGTGGCAAGTAATTTAGATTTCCAATTGAATGAACATCAAGAAAAGGTGAAGAAATTGGATATGGTCTAAGAATGTATACAAATATCTCATCCATTTCAGAGATCAATTTAAAAAATCTTACAAATATATTGGATTTCTTTAATAAATCATCTTTAAATTTACCAACAGAAAGAGCATTACCCTCTCTCTTCAGTATGTCTCTGAAGATAAAGATGATAGTCAAAAAAACATTGAATAATTTGTTCTCCAATAACAACAGAATTTTGCCACTGTTATGTAAAACCTACATAAAAAAGCATTACGAAATCTATATCTGAGTGATTGATTTTTTAAATGTGCTACATCCAGTCAGTTGAGGAAATTGCTTTTGCTTCATTGGTCCTCATGGTTCATTGATTAGGAATAGGTCATGTAGTCTATTTCTTGAAATCAGAATCCAAGGGAAAACCTTTTAGAAAATGAGGTTTACTTGACTTAAATCCAAATTGTCTGATCAATGGTCTGGTTTTTGGCATTGAACTCAGTTTTTAGTAAGTTTATCAAGAAAGCCAAAATTTTACTATTCGTAGATATCGATGAATTGATTAGAACAGCTTAAATGAAGTAAACAGAAATAGAAGCTGAAGCCTAGCATATAGCATCGTATTTTGCATTTTAACTCTCAAATTGATAAAATTCATGATGGAAAATTTATCAATATAACTCTGGATTGAAATTATTCCCTTTTGACCATTGGGTTAGTTTTTTTAATTTTTTTTCATTCAATTCCTAGAGGAGCTTCATTATTTTTAATTCTACTCATTGAAGTGATCCATTGTCAATATAAGTGGTCCATGAATTTAACAGTCAGTATCCTTTATCCTATTATGTCAGTAATGTTTGCATTAATTCCTATCCACTCAAAATTCTCTTCTGTTTTTCTGTGTTTCTGTAACCTAATATATAATCTAATCTAAAATCATGAGCGATGCAGATACATTATACATATATTTCCATTATACATATACTTATCTAATTCCTGACCACTGACAACAATACCTTTATCCTGATTTTCAATGCACAGTAGACAGATTGAGCGCCGGGACATTTTGCCAAGATATCATGTAAAGAAACAGCATAGAGAGAAGTGTATTCATAACTTTGGGACGAGTATAGGTGCAAGTGATTGAAGAATGTATTTCTCTTATAAAATTGTATGCTATGCTTTTTGTACAGTAAATCTATTCTGTGAGTAGAACTTACACTCATTTACATAATACAATAGCTCTGAGTGACATTTGTGATTAATCCTGGCCAGTAGCAATCCCTTTCTTCTTAACTTGCAATGCATTTTGTATTGTTAAATCTCAAATCATTCTCTCTCTCTCATATATATATATATATATATATATATATATATATATATATGAATTATAAATTGTGTTATATAGAAATTTATTTGAAATGATCTCCCGTCGTTGAGTGGTCAATAAATCACTCAATTTAGACAACATAAATTGGATAAAATTGTCTAAATTGAGTGATATATTAACTGTATAATGACAAGAGATCATTTCAAATTAGATATAACCGATTTATAATTTATTCTGTTGGACCAAAAATGTCCACTTCTTAAATATATATATATATATATATATATATATATATATACATACACACACACACACACACACACACACATATATATATATATATATATATATATATATACATGCATGCATACATACATATATATATATATATATATATATATATATATATATATATATATATACATGCATGCATGCATACATACATATATATATATATATATATATATATATATATATATATATATATACATGCATGCATACATACATATATATATATATATATATATATATATATATATATATTAAATGTTGAATGGGACGTTATAAAAATAAGAGATCTTTTATGGGTTTTCCTTAAGTGGATATTTTTTGAAAATTGCAGCTGGTAAATTCCCCCAAATATCTCCTATCCTAATTGAAACTTCTTCGGTCATTTAAAAATATGTGTGTGAATAAATACACAAAAATATGATCGAACATTTTTTTATATCATCAAAGTTGAAGAAAAATCAGGAATACTTGACCAACGCAAATCTTTATAAAAGACTTTGTATATTGTGAATATACAAACCGTCAAAGAGGCTAATGCTTTTCTTTTTAATCCATAGATGTAAATGATTTAGCTCTATCAATGAAGTTGGAGAGGTATATGTATTTTGTCACGTCTTTCTATCTTTCCATATCTAGAAGAACCAAATGGTTTTCAATGAAATTGAATGGTTGGCAATAGGGTAAGGAAGAAATGGTCAAATTGGGGAGCAAATCTAGGAATTCTTTTCCGATTGAGAGATATTTTTTCATTTCTTTCGTACAGTTATCTCCCCTATGTCACAGTTCCCCATGATATTCCCCAAATTTCATGTCTGTCCACACAATATCTCCTAAAGTTCTCAATGAATTTCAATGAAATTTCTGGAAGAGTTGACAGTAGGCTATAGAAGAAATGATTGAATTAGGGGGGAGGATCCATGCACAATTATTCCCTCAGATAATCACATTGGCAAAGGTATGTGTTCTCCTTGTGCCTTGTAGTTGATTCCTGCTTTGCCTGAAGTAAACCTGATACCAAGATGTAAGAGGAGCTGCAATATCAGACCAAATGAAATTTTATTTCTTTGTTTGAGATTTCATGTCACTCACAGGTGAAAATATGAAACTGCCCTTCTTAGTCAGAATTCAATCGAAATACTAAGCATGTATACAAGTGAATACAGGTCTTTGGTTATGGTACGTAAGAACTATGCACAAGTTTTCAATCAAGCACTTTTGGTTCAGCATTTAGTCATTATCGAGTAAAATACGTACCATGTATGTTTGAATATAAGTCAGGTTTTTTTTTTTACCTAAAGAGTAGCCTAAAATTTACGCCTTGACTTATAGAGAAATTAGTTGTAAAGAAATGACAGAACTCTATAGTGGATGAATATCCAAGTTAGCAATAATAATGGTCTGGTCTAGTACAGCTTTAAGGAGTGTGTTATCAGCAACGCCGTGGATTGAAATACATGGTAATCAGGTTTTTATTGAAAGTGTAGCTCAGTTTTGGCACAAGGCCACAAGTATGGAGCACCCAGTGAGAATCAAATTCTCTACTAATGACCTGCAAGACAAGATTGCCAACCATGACATTGTAATAAGTTGCTCTAAATTGCAATTGAAATATGCAAGTTTGGAACCTGTGAGACCAAAGATTTATATCTAGACATTTGTTTTGTCAGAGTATTCATCATTTATAAAGGTAATGTTGAACTGTTTTCTCTCTAATATACTTTGCTGTCTTGTGATATCTTCTGTGTTATCAGCAATGCTGTGGATTAAAATAGATGGAACTGAAGATGTCAAGAACATCAGAAACAGGATTCTCAATAAGAAGATCTTTGTGAAAACATTTGCCAAATCTTATGGAAAAGACTTCTGTGGATTTGAGTGAACTATTCTTATATGGGTTTCTAATTTTACTTTGTTACTATTTGAAAAAATCAAGATTACATTCACAAGTTATTATCTATTTATATATATTTTCTGGTGATCAATGATAAATTTTGAGCCAACTTATGAGTCAGATTTTTTAAAGATTTTTTTTTCTTGCTAAGACAATATCATCAAATGCCTTTTAGTAGCCTGAACTGCCAACATCAATGGATAAGATTGGTCTGCCACACCCGCCATCATCATTGAATTCAGAGAAAGGGGAGAGCCATCAGATCTGACAGCTCAATCCATCAGTTCCTGTGGAGTGATTTTGAGAGATGTCAAATGTCTGGTGAGACACAGGAAACATTAGGTAATCTGAGAGAGAGGCAGATTGATCAATTTGTCCAAATCCCTCAAGCATTTGGGTAGCACTGCCTGTGTGTGTGTATATATATATATATACATATATACATGTGGCAGCCCACTTCCCGTAGAACTACACTTTTGCACTACCGGCCACAATTTTGCCACAGACGCTAGCTTTACTATCATTGAGAGAATACAAAAAAATACTCCCATGGACATAACTGAAATTCTAGAAAGACATGAGGATATATGGATCAACAAACTCAAAACTCTCTCCCCTAATAAACTCAACACCCCTAATCGCACAGATCTCTAATTCATAAACCTCCTACCAATGGGAGGAGCTGGGATAGGCCTTTGACCTGCTGTGAACTGAAGCGGCAGATAACAATGATGGTAATAATCCAAAACATTTAAATCTGTGTTTTATACATATACTCAGATATCTATATTTCTTTCTCTCTTATACATATTTACTTCTCTTGATTCATGTATGGACGTTAAAATATTTAAATGGTCTCCAATTAGACATATTCAATTAACCCTGTGGTCATCTCAAATTAACCTCCAAGCAATTCTTTGGCATTTTATCAATCTACTACCTTAGAAACATTCCTGAATCTCCACTATTCTTGTGCTTACCTATTTTCTGCTGTCAGGTGGTCTCCGTTATTTGTTTAAGAATTCTGAAAATTGACTGGTATAATTTAATCATCCTCTCAGAACAGAAAGTAGGATTCTAGCCCTAATATACATTGCTTCTAGTGAAATAGATTATTTATTATTATAGCCAAATCTCATTGGATACACCAGTTCTCATGCGATCTACGAAGTGATGCCTAATCAGTACCAAGATGGATGACCACCTAGATATACCAGATGCCGTAAGAAGCTGAGGATCATTTAGTGAGCCCCCCCCCCCCCACCAATGGAGATTTCAGTAATCCTTCTAAGGAGGAGACTGATCTCAACACTTCACTCAATAACTCAAACCAAAAGCCCTTCCATCTACCCCCTAGAACCTCTGATTGGCTTGGCTGCAAACAGCAAGAAATAATTAATTAAGCAATATTAGGAAAAGAATTATTAATATTTTTAAAAATAGGGCTTACTAAATAAGGGCCAGTGCCATGGCTCAGATAAAATTTCATTTTTCATTAATGAAATGGTTAGTATTCAAGCCTAGACAAAAGCAAATAATGCTCTGATCAGTCAAATGGTAAATTATTGTACCTGATAGGGTAATAGTGGTATATCCAACATATGCCCATGTTAGTTAGTTATGTTAAGACATACCATCTGCAGTAGCCTTTTAGTGTCCCTCATTGGACATAGACCTTCCCTAAGATTTTCCAGACCTCTCTATCATGGGCATTGCAGAGCCAGTACTTTCTGAATTTGTCTAGCTTGTCATGCCATCTTACTTTCTGTTGGCCACAATTTTGCATATGATCATCAGGGATCCACATTGTGAGTCGTGTTGCCCATCACTTACCTTACTCAGATGTTTTGTGGGTGGCTTAGCAATATGTAGATCCTCTTGACCACTCAAAGCTTGCATTTTTTTCTTTTATGATATGAAGACTTGGTAAGTTAACACCTAAAGTTTACTCCTAGCCTACTGGTAAGTACCATCTTTAGGCATAGGTTAGCTCAATGAGAATAAATTTTCTTTCTCATAAAACCAACTGCAGATGTACCAAGTCTCCCGCATTTTGGAGCCAAGTGCTCTCTCTCCAACCCACATGTACAAATCCCCTGCATCGAAAATAACATGCCATTAAAAAAAAAATTTTTCCACCAAACCTACTAAGTATTTCTCATTTTAAAATTAGGTTGAAATAGGTTTTCACTATACACTGAAATAGCTATTTTAGAGCTTAGAATTGAAAATAGAGGGAGGATTTATTTAGGAAATCTCCTACTGTTGAATTTCTAAACCTGGGCAGGTCTGCAACTGCTAAATCACTTGTATCACTCAACACAATTCTGAAAGAGTAAGCAATTTCGTCTTTAGATACACATAGTATCCCTAAGGACATGAATATGGTTGAATGCTATTGAACTAGGGAAAACATGGACTTATTTATGGAGATATACAACTTTATTCCTATTTTAAGACCCAAAGTAATTTTTTGTTTTTTTCCTTTGGACTGGTCCCCTAGTTTATGCTCTATGAATCAACATTATAATCGATACATGCGAACATTTCTAAAGATGAAAATATATATCCTACTAAGGGATAATTACAGCTGCTAATTGAAAGGATCAATACATACATTGAAAGTAAAATATTTCATGCATGTCATGTTTAATCAAGCATTTATTGATTGCTCCTAAACACACACACGCACAAATATATATACATATATATATATGTTTCCGTGTGTATTTGAAACCTTGACCTAATAACCACATCATTTTTCAAGAGAAATATCTCTGATAATATAAATAAATGATAAGAAATCAGATTTATTATTTTGATATATCAATCTTTTTCCTTTTTTTCCAGGAACCAGTGATCCATATGTTAAATTTAAAATTGATGGGAAGCTCCATCACAAGAGTCGAACCATCTACAAAGATCTGAACCCCAAATGGGAGGAAAGATTTACCATTCCAATTGAGGATGTGCTAAAGCCACTGTATGTAAAAGTCTTTGACTATGATCGTGGTATGCATGATGACTCCATGGGATCTGCTAACATTGATCTCACGACATTGGAACCCAACACGTAAGTAATTCATTAAAGATTTTTCTGTCTATTTTATTGTCGAATTCAAAAAATGAAGTTGACTTTATTTTTCTACAGTATTGAAAACATAGACAATCTTCAACAAAATATGGGTCGTAAACCGATATGTGAAATTCACATTCCTCTTCTGTGATTTGAACTCACCGTTAACCGATTGTCAGGAGAGTGTCTTGTTGACTCGACTAAATTGACAAGTCTTAGATATTGATAAACATTCATCATACTGATACATGCTGGCTTATTTTGTTGTAATAAATAAATGCATTTATACAAAAAAATAATACATCTTTATAAATTTCTATTATCCAGGATAATTCGCCCCCCCCCCAACACCAGTAATGCTATATGCCTATTTTTTCGAGTTCAATACTACATCCAGACATGTTAAAAACTGCATTTTTCTACTGTTATTCTGCATCAACAAATGCTTCTCTGAAGATGCTAACAGAAGTTTGGTGAAATACATCAAGCCTGCCTTAATGATAATGAAAATTTTTGAGATGTAACACACTTTTCTTCACATATCTCACTTCCACATTGTCAAATTACTACCACCTACTTATACCATACAAAAGTTGCAGTAATCATCTTCAGTCAGAGTAGAAGTTAGAGTGGGGTTTGGCCCTGTGGCTGCCAGTTTTGTTAGTCATATTTTTCATTTTATTTCATCGAGTTTATTTTTATTCATTGATTCTAATTACCATATTTCGTTGGATCGAGAATGCTCCAGCCTCAAGAACACTCCGCAAATTTGACTTGCAAAATCTTGAAGAAAAAAAAGGATAAACATAAAATTAGAGACTCAGCACTTCCACATACCTTTCCCAGATGTTTTGTGGTTCATTTGGAAGTTACAGTCCAAATAAATAACTAATTGCCATTCTTTCTCTTTATTTCGACCATTTCCTGTCGGGCAACTTTATACTTTTAAGATTTTTTGTTAATGGTTCCCATACTACTTACATCTAAATTTAGTCTCCTGGTTGGATGATTTGAGTATGTTTGCTCATTCCCTCAATGATACATGTTTACTGTTTATTATTTTGACTTCATTCCATAGAAGTTGGTGTATCCTACTCTCCTCCCACACATGATCAGCTATACCTGATTTCAGAGTTTATCCATCCATTAAAGTTTTTCAGTGTTTCTCAAGTATTATCATCAGGTTTAGTACTTTTTCTTTTTCAAAATGGATCAGTTCTTAGGATATTGCATATTGTGTCAAACTCCTTTTGTTTTGCTTATTTCTGTAGACTCCTTGTAGATCATAGTTGCGACAACTCTGCTGCAGTTTCAGGTGCAAATAAGTTTCTTGTGGTGTGAAGTTATTAGCCCCACACCCAATCCTCCTCCTTTACCAGTTATGGCAACTGCCAAGCTTTAGGTTTTTCCAGTCAGTTATTTTTTTTTCACTTACATTGAGTACCTTACTGCGCTTTCTACCCATATCTGGAGAGGGAAGTGGATTCATGCCTTTCCGATAGGTATTAGTGCCAATTGAACATAAACCGCTTCTGCCAAAACCTAGAACTATTTTCACCAATTCCGTTTTTCTGTACCACTCTGCACCTACATGACAGCTACGAAAAACTCTGTCAAACTGTATTTTCATTCAGAAATCAATCTGAAGAAGCTACAATACAACAAAACATTATTATCTATATAAAAAAAAACAAACCTTATCCAAATTATCATTATGTTTATATCAAAGTTCTTACAATAGTCGAACAATCTGTGGGCATGTATCATCTTCAAAGGTCCTCTACTTATCCGTTGTCTGTCATCCTACAACTTGGTACAAGGTTTTCAGTCCCCTTTGGAGTATTGCAGGGGCACCCATGTTTTGACAGATGTATCTTGGGTGAGATAGCCTAGTGAAGCCAATCCCTCCCTAATCTCAATCTTTATGCAGAGTGCTTAGCAGCGGGGCATTGAGTACCATTTTTTAAAGTTTTATTGCTATAACTCAGCTATGGATTAAACAACATGCTACCGCACTGGAGGTGAGCACTCTACCACTGGGCTACAGCGATCAATGATGTAATTGTAGTAGCTCAAAGATAAATTTTCTATCTCAAAAGACCAACTGCTGAATCACTTGAATTGCTCTCCATGATTCTTAAAGAATAAACAATTTTGTCTTCAGATTTAATATCCCTAAGGACATGAATATAGTTGAATCCTATTGAAGCCAGGCAAATATGGATGTATTTCCAGAAATATGCAATTATATTCCTGTTTAAAGATCCGGAGAGTTTTTTAGGGACTGGTTTCCTCATTTATGCTCTGTAGATGAATCAACATTATAATCAATACATTCCAACATTTCTAAAGATGATATATATACTTGTAGGTGATATTACAACTGCCAATTGACATGATCAATAAATATATTGGAAGTAGCTATAAACTATGAAAACGGAAATATTTTCTTTCAGTTTCAGTGTTCTAGATGTTTTTATTTGAAATCCTCTTCAAATTCTAAAGTTTCAAAATTCCAAAAATTCTTATAAACATAGTTCCGCCTTCTATATTGGATTGAAGGATGCCTTTTGACAGATTTAACGTTAAAGCTGTTTAGGCCATTGTCAACATAATTTCTTATTTCTAAAGCAATGCTTCTTAAATTGGTATATGATTCTATAACAGGCGAATGTAAGTGTTTTGGCAGTGAATGGATTATGCTTTAAAAAGTTGTTGCCATTGAATAGTTTAATAAGCTCTTTTTTTTTTTTTTTTTTTGTAAGTGGAGTTGCGTATCTCATTGTTCTTTTTTCCTCTACCTAGGTAATTCTGATTTTTAGAAACCATCAACCAAAACTGTCAACATAGGTTTCTCTAGTCTGGTTGGCTATTATGTATTACTCATAGAGGCTAAAATCATAGGGCTAGAGTGCTGAAAATTCAAACATTTACTCATGTCTGCAAAAAGCATACGTTCATTTTAAAATTTCTCCCAAATAGGTTTTTAGTTACAGGTTCGATTTCCAATGTAGTTTTAAGCTGAATTGGTCCCTTAGATTGTGTCCTGAAGCATTCATACTTGTTTCTTAAAAAAATCAGATGTTTTTAATGATCACTGCCCAACAAAAATAACTTACTCATTCATCACCCAATTCTCAATTTTTCAATTGATCATCCTTGACACAGCATGCTGCCAAAAGACCTTTGTCATGTGACACTTTCTATCGAGTGATTACCCAGACCTGTCTACTGTACTTATTAGGGGAGATCAGATAAGCTCATGATTCTGAATGAATTCTGTATAAACTTCTACACAAGGGAGAATAAGATGACAATGATCAAAAACATCAAGAAATTTGTATCTCAATCAGGACAGTATTAGGCTAGTGGAGTCCTTCTGTGCTTCATCATTCAGTTCAAAAATTCATACTTGAACATAGTGAATTAAATTTTAGGACAAAACCTTGAAGGTTGACTCTGGAATAATAAGAGAAGTACTTCAAAATTATAATGCAATTGTGCTATTATCATCATCAGTGGTAAAGTGCTAAAAACAGAAATGAGGAAATGTAGCGCTGCCTTCTCTAGCAAGCATACCAGGCCTCTACAGCTGGGTGCATTTTAGGAGTACTTTGATTGAATACTTATAGCTATAATGCACTGTTTCACTCAATTTGATGGTATAAACAGAATGAGAATTTTAGTAGTATACAGATAGTGTGGGAAAGCTGTTATTCCTCCCAAGGTAAGGGAATGCTGACCTACAGTGAAGCTCCATTGATTATCATGATTTTTAAAAATCTGCATGAAGAGTTCTTTCTGGTTATTTGATCGCTTGTTAATCCCTATGAAAAAAATCACAGACATACAGATATCCCTGCCATCCCAAAGTAAAGCAGTTCTATAAAAAACCTTTCCTAAACCAAAATGGTATAAAATGAAGAAGCATAATCATGAATTTGTATGAGAAAATTTTTCAAACTTTCCAAGACCTAGAAAATCGTGATGAGGTTCGAATGTCAGTCTGAGTCAACAGAGATTGTGGTGAGGGGAGGTATAGGATATCAAGGTGTTGAAGACAGAAAAAGAGGGTGTGTACTGTCTCGATAATTGCTCGCTGCAAAACAAAAGCTGATTGCTATTTTCGCCTTTTTTAAAGAAAAAGCAAAAAAGTGACTTGAAACGAACTTTCAAAAAGTAAGGACTGTTTGTTTTTGAATTCTATTAGCTGATTATTCCCTTTGGTTGCAATAAGTTTCTTTGTTTCTTTGGCTAATCTTTTTTTTGAAACTTGGGGAAAACAGACAATCCACTTATATAATGCATCAAGTGATTGGTTATATTTCGTGTCTTCAACATTTGTCAAGGGAGATAACTATTAAATGCTAATCACAGAATAGTTTCCCTTGTTGATTTTTTTTTTTTTTTTTTTTCAATTACTTAAAAAATCTAGGTTTGTTTTGGTTGAATAAGAAAATGTAAACCTCATACTGTTTTTGATATTTTTTAAAGTACATTGCCATTGCAAAATTATTCAAATACTTCCATCATTTTTCAACAGCATCGGTAAACTAGTTTATAAATAGTGATGAAGACTAGGGAAAGAAACAACCAGACTGCACGCAAATGTCTGGCTGTGATAAAATCTTCTTATCAACTGAATGACATTGGAGATTATTCTTGGCTTCTGTGTAAGATAATCACGCATAAAAATACTCATTGAATTCTTAAAGTTATCACACTGGTACCAAATTAATCTATCAATTTACTTCAATTTCTCTAGTTTCCATCAATATTTTGATTCATCACCTCTTGGTCCTTTCTATTCTCAGTAACAGGACAAACTGTTCAGTTTTCACAGGAAAAAATCCAAGGAGTGAAAATGTTGAACAATTGGTTTGTTTTCAAGAATATCTTTCAACTTTTTTACTATTGAAAACGCACAGGAAAAATATCTGCAGGCCAACATACAAAAAATACTATTATTTTTTCTAATTTTACTCACTTTTTCATGATTTTCAAGTTTTTTCTTTCAATTTTTTATCAGTTTATACTAACAATTGTCAATTTTTTTTAGTACAGAATTAGAAAGCATTGTTAGATATTACAATGTTCTTTTGTTGTATCACTGTCATGTTTTGCTGTTCTTCTAAAAAATAAATATAAGGCAGTAACAGAGAAAAATGCATCCAAAGTTTCTTAAATCAAGTTTCATGTAGCTTTTAATTACATTAAAAAAAATTATGGAATATATGCAATAGTTTTAGAATTATGTCATTTTACAAGTAAATAAACTTTGGACATATTTCTGTTTTTTATTATTGAAACAAGAACCTTGTAGTTCTAAGTGCCTCATATATTTTACTGAATTTTTTAGAAGTTTTATTTGTAACATCTATTTTGATTTTTATTTTTTCATTTTTTTCATTAGATGAAGCATTATCCACCATTATTAATTTTTGACTGACATTTCTTTCCATGGATGTTCAGGGGAAGGGTGGGCAAACAAAGCATTTACCTCTTCCTAAATCAGGCCTTTTTAGCTAGAATTGAGGAGCTTTGAAAGTTGGAACCTTATTCTCAATAAAGGATAAGGGTTCTGTACAATTGTTTTCTGTAACCCCGACTATGTACCCACATAGAAAGATGGTATTTTCCTTTGTTGGTAACAAGGTTAATGCTATGATATTCTTAATATATGTTTACGCAAGATCAAGTCTCGCCAAGAGCTTATCTGAAACTGTCAAGCAAATCTGTCACCAAAATATCAATGTAGTTTTCTTCAGTTTTCAAATTGGTGTGGCAGACTGGCAGTCTATGTATGCATGTATCACATCAATGAAGCTAAAGGGCTGAAAATTTCAACATTTACTATTTAGTATATTTAGAAAAACCTTTTTTTTGTTTTTGTTTTTAAACCTGAAGGTTATTAGTGGGAGGTTCAGTTTGCAATGTAAGTTTTCTCTAAATTGATCCTTAGTTTGTATTTTTTTTTTTTTTGATTGGGCCTTTTTTCAGTGATCACTGCCCAGCAAAAGGCGAGAGAAGTAAATTTGATGCATTGATTGCCCTTTTTTTAAATTTTTCAAAGGATCACCCTCTACACAGCATGTTGGCAAGAGATCACATGGTATTTACTATAGAGTGACTGACCAGACCTATTCTTCATTTTCCAATCTGCTGTGGACTGAAGTCTTACCAGTTATGATGAAAAGCAACTAAAATTAAAATGAGTGAAATACTATTCAAAAATTGTAGAAAATTTTATTTATTTCTTCATGAAAGTGTCTAAACATTGTTTAATCTAATGTAAACAAGGAATTCATGAAAGTATAAAATGGACAAGAGAATTTTGAACTGCAACAAAAGTCAGCAGTTCTCTCAATGCCAAAGTGTTTTTGACCAAAATTTGAATCGGTTAACAGCATTCATAAGAAAGAGAGGGAAGAGAGAATGTGCAAAGGAAGAGGAATACATCTCGAAATGAAAAAAAATAGAAAACTGAAAGAGAGTGAAAGAAAGCAGACTATGCAGTGTTTATAAATAATGTTTACACTTCACACATAAATTCATAACTTTTCATTTTCATCATGAATTATATTGTATTTCAAACAATATTTTTTGTTATATTCTTGATACAATGATTATTCATTTTTGTTTGGGATATTTTAACAGGAATTAACTTTAAAAATCAATTGAAAACAAATAGTTTTATCACAGAAAAAATATTGACAAATGTAGCCAATTACAGTCAAAAATTATACAAACAATATCGGAGGTTTTTAACTGAGCCTGTTCTTTTCCTAGTAAATCAGAAGATGTGGCCTATTTTGATTATTTAGTTCATTCTATTTCTTCTAAACAACACTTTGAATGTGGTTCGCTGAAGAAACCTAACTTTTTACTGATAACTTCTTGATATTTAGTGAGCTTTGCTTTATACTGCAAAAGCCAAACCAGCTTTTACTCAAGAATTTGTCACAGATCTATCAAAGTACTTGCTTGAATTCATTTTGCGCAAACTAGTTATGAGATTTATATTTGTTGTGCATCAGCTTATAAACTGCACAAATGCTCCATTTTTGGCAATCACAGGATGCTTTGTGTCCATTTTGTTGGATAATTGGGTTAGTATCCTGACTGTAGTCATGTGTGATAGTAAAGGTAGTAGGGGGATAATATCAACAGTGGTTGTCACTGCTGATATTATCCTTGTACCACTTTTACTATCAGACATTCTAATGTTAGTCATTTGGGTACAAAGTAATCCTACAAGTTTCTGTCTGAATACCATATCTTAGGATTATAGTAAAAATTTACAATTCTTATTTTTTTTCCAAATCTTCCATTTATAGTTGAGGTATCATGTGTAGGTAGATGTGGCTGTCAAATCACTTTGTCCATCTCTTTTTATTCTCCTTTATTTTACTTGAGAAATGTATAATAATCCACTTCTGGCTTGCTAGGCCTTTTGAATTTAACTAGGAGCCCATTAACCATACAATTCTGTGAACACATTCCCTACTCTGTTTATTGTCTGCCTCACACTAAATTTCTTCCATCTGTTATTTGTCAAATAATGAAAAATAAGACACCTCCATTTTTGGCTAATTGATTAAAAACAAACGAATCAAAAAAGCAAGACTGATAATTATATTGATGAATTAATTCTTTTAAAAAAATCTCATCAAGAAAGAAATGTAAAAAATGATTCTAACAGGATTATTTTAAATTAGATTTAAAAAAAAAAAACATTAATTACATTCTTTAATCAAATTTCTTATTTTCATTTTTGGTATTTGATCTTAGCATACTTTTTTCCAATTCATAACTTGGAACTGATATTTCAGTTCTGTCAGTGATTCTACTGGACAAGTATATGTACCTCAAAAGATACACAAAATTTTTGCATGCTACCTGAGGTGGGGAGGGGGGGGTATTGTATGTTTCTATGCTTTTGTTTCAGTTGAAATTCCCAAGGTCATTGATGCTATCACCCTTCAAGGTGTAGACCCCATATATGTCAGAGTATTGCAACGTATATACCATCACAGCAGCTCCTTTATCAGATTACATAAAGACTCAGAGCCCTTTCAGCTCCAAAAAGGAGTAGGACAAGGTGATACCAGCTCACCCAACTCTTCATTTTCTTAAGGTTCAATTTGCAATGTAAATTTATGCTGAATTGGCACCTTTGTTTGTGTTCGGCATCATTCATGCTTGTTTTTCGAAAATTCAAACTTTTTTAGTGTTCATTGCCCAACAGAAATCAAGAAAAGTAGCTTATTCATTGATCAACCCTTTTCCAAAATTTTGATTGATCACCTCCATCATGCTTTGTAGCCAAAAGTCATTGGTCACAGTTTCTATTGGATGACTAACCAAACCTATAATTTAAAATTTATGAATTCTTATCTTTGAAGAATATGTTTTGTGCATACGTTTATCTTCAATACTGACTTGGAATCCATCTGGCTACTTTTTATGTCATTTGATATACACTTTTTGTAGGATGTTATTGCCTCTTGATTTCATTTCTTTTGTCAATTGTATTAGGTTAGCTAAAAAACTCATTCTGTGTTTGTCATTAGATGTCATTAGGAGTGTTTAGTTTCAACTGACTTTATTCAAAATGATTGTTTAGATTGCACTGGGACAGCTGCTATATCAGTATGCATATTTTTTTCAAGTCGTCAAAATTTGCATGCTCTTGTTCATTAATCCAAAAATTGAAGATAGAAGAATAAAGAATATTTTGCATATATTGTCTAAAATTTTGAGAAGAGTCGTTACCATTCCAATTTTTTTCCAGAAAAATGTCCTTGATGTTGTTAAAAAGATTTGATTTCCTGAAAAAAAAATTGGAATTTTTAGAATATCTATCAATGAACCAAACTAACTATTTTTGCCAACCCAACGTATATTATAATCAAAAAATGTACCTAAATGCTATGATCGAAGATAATCTAACAATAGTGGAATCTGAACAAAGGCAGACTGAAATATATAGAATCTGCCAACCATTTACCTGCGAACATTTTAGCAGTTCACTGATATTTTTCCCCAAAGTCAGGAAATCTACATACAGAGTTAAGTCTTCAAGATGTCTACAGAACTGATTGACCAAATTCCTTCTGTTGTGCATTTTTTGTTTGTTTATACTTCATTGTAAGCTTTATTGCTGGAATGATTACTATTTGAAAGAGGTTATATATCTTTCATTCCTCCTTTGGCCGTAAAAATAGAGTCTGGATAATACAGGTATTCTTTGCTTGACAGGGATAAATCTGCTTCGATCCAATCCATCCCACAAGTGAATAACGGAAGTTTTATGTAGACATTTGTTATTAGATACTAGTCTATTCATTTATCATTTTCTTGTTGCTTGCATCCAGGCCATTAGAAGAGTATGGAGGGGATAGGGAAGAGGTGGTGGGTCTGGTCCGTGTTCTTGAGCATATTGTAGAGGTTGGTCTCCTCCTTAGCATGATCAATGGGATCGCCACAGGAGGTTCTCTTCATGATTCTCAATTGCCTACAGCACCTGGTATTGTCAGACAGTCACCTATCAAGATAGTGGCTAGTCTCAATGTTTCTTAACCAGTGATCATACAAGAACCGTTGTATCAAACAATACTAGTTCATGATCAGTCACTTCACTGTTGGTTACCATAGGTGTACAGCAACAGGCTCAGTCATTGGCTACTATTGATGCTATCTATGACGGACACAGTAGAAAGGGAAAGGGTGAGAAAAAGAAAGGTACTTTAATGAGAGGGTAGGAAGGGAGAGGGACTGATGGCTACTTCTAAGACTATGTGCAACAAACACAGCTATCATTATTTATATGATTGGAAGTTTTCAATTCATAAAGAATTTTTATTTGCCTTTCCATAATGGCAAAACTCAGTAATCTCAATGTAGGGACACTCTGAACCTGCATCATACAGAACACAATCCTAGGTTGATTCTATGCTGTAGGCTTTTAAAAAATCCTGTAAATACTACTAGCGTTAAACCATAAGCAAGACTGATTAGAAATAAAGAATAAGCCTCTAATAAAAAGAAACAGAAATAAGATGAAAGAATTAATAGTAAAAAACAATGAATATTGAATATTTTTGTATATTTGTTCTTAATCTCCATCTCATTTACAAATAAATGCTCAAATGTTTTTTGGTGTTAAAGATTTGCTCATGTATTGATGGAAAGTAAAAGATAATTGATTTTAAGCCTCTTAGAATTCTCAAGAAGAATATTTTGTAAGATCTATTTGGTTTGTTACAGAATAAGAAAGAAATTATCGGAATCAGAATATTGAGATTTTTATTTTCTTATGAAGTTTTGTGCTTATGAACTAGATTATCATTGACTTTTCCATGGATTAGAATCAATAATTTCTTATATAATATGTAAAACACAAATGAAGAAATAAAAATCAAATGTATAGATTGTTATCTTGATTTTACATTAAATAGCAATGTACGAGGTCTATCCAAAAAGTATCCAGCCATTTGATATTCATGAGAAAAAAGAAAAGAAGTCACATCAAGGTCATGTAGGCAGTCCTCAAGACATTCATAATGGCTGGATTCTTTCCAGACTAACCTCCATACATTTTATTTTATTAGCCTTATGAACAACTCTCTGTGTTTCTAAAGAAGGTACATCAAAGTGAACAATGTTTAAAATTTTCTTGGAATACTGTCATAACTTTAAGGGGCTGGGGAAACGGCTGACACATATTGGTGCAAGAAGTCACTATAGAAGCAGTCAACACAGATTTAGCAGCCAGAAGGGGTTGGGGGAAAACACTGACATGATTCAATGCAAGAAGTCACTTTGAGAGCAGTCAACATAGTTGTCACAACCAAAAGGGGTTTGGGAAAACATCGACATGATTCGGTGCAAGAAGTCACTTTAGAAGCATTCAATGTAGTTGTTACAACCAAAAAGAGTTGGAAATCACTGACACAGTTTGGTATGAAGAGTCACTTCGGTAGCTGTTGTTGGTATCCATTCACAGCACGCTTATCACTGATTGTTCGACCATCACCTTTCCCTTTTATTAACAAGTACAGCAGGGGAACGACCCATATACAGAGAACCACATACCCAGACAATAAGCAAAGCATTTCAGGTCCTGGATGTATTGTGGAAGCCTCTGGATTTAAAAAGGCCTTTTGCTGGTGATTCACACAAATGTTACTATTGTGATTTTCATGCACTCATAACCCTATGAATGAGTTTCTTGCATGAAAAACTAACTCCTAGTTGGCTATCACATATTATTATAAATGTACTCTTTGTATTCTCTAGACATGCCTTTTAAGTTAATACTTAATATCCCAATATCTAATGTATGTATATTTTATTGCGGAACATAGAACAGAAATAATCCAAGTCTTAAATTATCAATATCATATTGACTATATCTGTTCAAATGAACTGTGTATGTGAAAGTTTTGGTATCTGCTAATTTCCTACTTTTGACAGCATATTTTTTTTTCCAAATTTTATTCTTGGATTAAGTATTGCAACATATCAAGTTTTGACTAGTTTTTACCTAGTTTTTACCTTCATCCTAACCTTCTTTTAGCTTTTTATGAAAACTTTGAATCGGACCATAATCCTGCTTATGCTTTCAGCATTTACTAAGTTAGTAAATAAGAGTTTTGATATATTTGCTTTAATAAATCCCATCCATGATATGACTACTTTTCTCATGGCTTGACTTTGCAGACAAAGATTTGGGAAAGTTTGGGTCCTCATCTGTTGCAGATCTATTAGTGACTAAGCAGAGCCCAAAAGCAATAGGCAGGGTTTTGCACGATGGATAGAGGAGGACAGGATTGGTAACGGAAGGGCTTCTTGTTTTATGGCACTACCACTTCTCTGCAGAATCAGTTCCAATGGATAGCCCTCAGGGCTATGCAAATGAAAATTTCCAGGTGGGGTATGTGTGCACATTACTAATACCACCCATTCAACCAAGGATTTACTTGCATTACTCAGTAGGTTGGGCAATGACAGTAAGTTCTTTAGACATAGGTTATCTGCTGGAGTTTCTTCCTACTGGGCAAATAGTCAAGTAGGCCGCTACGTAGTATCGCAAATAAATGTCTCTTACTTTTGATTTTATTACTATTCATCGAAATCTTTGAAACCATTTCGTCATATTTCTTAGCTGTTTCAAGTATCACAGGAAAGTTGTTTGTTTCATTACGCAAGAGGAAATGAATTTGACAAGACTACTCGTGAAAAATATGAATACCTAAATTTTAGATACACTTTAGGATCAGTGGCGTATGGTGCCTCTATCTTGGATGTGCTGTGTGCTATGGATGAACAAAAATGTGAAAATATTTTAGTGCTGGTTGAAAACTGATGCCTTTTTGACACAAAGCAGGGAAGGTGATCCCGATTGTAAAAATTAGAGAATTAATGGAAAACAAAATTTGGATTAGACACTATTATCAGTAGATAATAATATCCAATCCAAATTTTGTTTTTCTTTCATTGATTTTTCTCATTTCTTTTTATCAGTTCATCATCTGTAACATTGAATAAGCAGGGTGTGAAATTTTACAATTTGGACCACCTTCCCTTCATTGTACCAAAAAGTCTTTCACTGTTCATTGCTTTTCATAGATACTAAAATATCTTCGCATCCATTTTACTTTGCACACTCAAGATACAAAGGACTCTCACTACAGTTTTGGATACATAAGATGGGGCTTATGCAAATTTTTGTAATGTGAAATACGGAGAGTTGAGAATCATTTCCAGTTGCTACTTTACAGATTCTAAAAGTAAAAAAACTCAAGAAGCTGTAGTATATGAAAGAACTTTAAACTCAGAGGTATTGAAAAACACAGATCTTGGTTTAAAACCCCAGCACCGGCGACCTTGAGTTCCACTACTTTGGTTAAGCTGTCACATACTGTACAAGTTCCTTGAAGAGACATTCTTTAATGTCTTAAAGCCTAGTGGGTTTCCTGCAGAGATTTTCGCTGTCAAGTCCAAAATTTATATGCATTGATTTCTCCTTGCTTCTATCACCCTGTAAACATCATCATTAGAGAAAGTCAACCAAAACTGTCAACGAAGATTTCTTTCAGTTCTCAAGGTAGTCAGCCTGGCTATGTATATATGGATGTATTGCGCATACAGGCTGCACCAATAGTACTAGAGGGCTGAAAATTTCAACATTTACTTATTAAGTCTAGAAAACCCTTTTTTTTCTTTTTCTTTTTAAAATAAACCCCCTTAGATGCATTTTAAAGGGGGTTCAGTTTACAATGTAAATTTGTTTATTTGATCCCTTAGTTTGTGTCTGCTTGTTTTTTTTAAATCTCAGACTTTCTTATTGATCACTACCCAACGGAAGGCGACAGAAGTAAATTATTCATAGATCAACCTCATTTGTGATTTTTCTCATTGATTACCCCTAACACAACATTCTGCCAGAAGACATTGGTTGCATGACAGTTTCTATCAAGTGACTATACTTCACTGCTTTATTTATTCAAAAGATGTCAATAATCAGATATAATCAGATTCATAGAACTGAAAAAATCACAGGTGGGTATAATAGATGTGTCAAGCAGTTGTGAATAATAAATGAATTCCAAGGATTTTATTACTGATAGTATCTTTTATTTTTCTTATCTTACAAATAACAGAAACACCGGGTTGACAATATTTAAGATCATTTGACTGTGGGATCATATAGGAACTTTTTTCTTTCACTTTGCTGTTTCGATATTTCTAAAATAAATACTCAGCAAAATTTACAAGAAAAAAATATAAAACTCTTCTAATAGCTGCATGCTAAATGGGTCTTCTGAACTAAGTTAGGCTGATGCAAAGGTTTTCACCATTTCTTTTGACCAACTCTTTTATTCATATAAATTCATGGCATTATAGCATCATCAAAGTATTTTCTTAGGATTTCTATGAACTTACCTTGTATCTTTGAGATTTTGGATATGCTTGAACTACTGACCAGATAAGGAATGTTTCATAGAGTGAAAAAAGAGAAACTCTGGCATTGGTTTGTCTGGAGAATATGTTGCATGTTGAAGAAGATCAAGACAAGCTCCATGATTCTCTTTGTACATAATACTAGAATGAATACAGAATCCAGAATGCATAAGAACATGCTTCACTGTTTATATCCTTGTAATTTAAATAGGATTTAAAAAGCTAATGAATCAATTTGGAAAAAAGTGTACAATAATTTTTCGACAGTACTGTACTTAGGTTGGTAAGATTGTTGGGGAGGGGAGAGCCATTACTCATTCACCCATTCTTTTGATTTGACCCTGTCAGGGTTGACAATGGGGATAACAGCTTCTTGCTACTACTGTCTAGGCAGGTAAGGTAGTTATGGGAGAGTAGTTTGCTCAACTACTTACTCATCCACTCTCTCCTCTATCAACAATTGTAGACTGCTAATGTGTATCTACTCTTCCAGTGAAATAAAACAGTTTTGTTTTAAAATAATCAACGCACCAAATCAGGGGTCGGGCATATTTTTGCCTCGGCAGGGCGGATCATGTATTAATGAATGGACTGCGATGCAGATGAATACCATAAAGATCTTGAAATATGGGAATTATTCATTCAAATACATCTGGATCTATTTGCTTCAAATCTGTAAATAAAGGATGCGATAAAAATCATAAAAATCATTTGTGCTTAAGCAAGGATGATGATTTGTAATCATAGAATTTAATTGTAATCCAGTTCAATCAAGGTATTAGAGATGGTCAACTAAAACTGGCAAAATAGGTTTTTAAGCTAGTCTGGCTGGATGGTTATGTATGTATGTATGTATCACATATACAGGTCACACCAATTTAAGTAGAGGGCTAAAAATTTCAATGATTACTCCTTATTCTGTCTTGAAAAAACATTCTTTTTGTTTTCTCAAGATTCTCCCCTAAATATATTTTTAGGGGGACGGGGTTTAATTTACAAGTTTATCCTAAATTGGTTTCTAGTTTGTGCCCATTTGTTTTGTTTTTTCAAAATCTGAACTTTTTTGTGAACACGTTGCAAGAGTCGTAATTTTTTTTTTTGATCACCCTTAATTTTTTGATTGATCACCAAAAACATAGCATGTTGCCCAAAGATATTGGTTATTTGATTGTTTTTGATGTGGGACCAATTAGACGTCTTTTAAATCAATAAATAAGGCACAAAGAATCTTTGAAACAGAAGTAAGCATAATAATCGAATATTTGCTTGCCAGCTGGTCAAAATCCCTTCATGTAAGGAGTGTGTGCATGGTGGAGAGCTAACAGCTATTTTGCTGCTACAATCTAGGAAGTAAGATAAGTATAGGATAATGGTTTGTACAAATGCTCACTTCCCTCTCAACCTTTATCGCATAACATTGAGAGACATGCATCAACATAGCTGAGAGAGCACAGGGAGAAGTAGATTCATCCCTTTCTCAAGAGTATTTGTGTGAAATTTATATAAACAGCCTCAGCTGAAATTGGAACTGATTGTAGATTCCATTTCCTGTGCAATTATCTGCATTAGCAACCCCCCCCCCAAAAGCTGTTACTCCCATAGTCAACCTTGATTGGTTTCATCAGTCAATTACTAGCTGTTTTTTTCATTAAATATTGATTGAGTGATCCATTTAATCAGTTACAAAACTAATTTGTCATTTCATGTTTAGGTAGGATTATATAAATTCTAGATATGGAAGAATTTCTTGCTGTTACTAACACAACTAATGTAAACACAGTAACAAATATGACCCTGAGAGAGATCAAGGATGAATGAAGTGTAGGTTTAAGAGTTAGATTTGATCTTTTGCCAACTGTGGGGTTCTCGTAAACTTGGTCGGTAAGAGCAGCTGGTACGGTTAACTACGTGTCTTTGTGGTGGAAGGGACCTAAGTTTGAGTCTCACTGAGAGCTAATTCTTTATTTCCAATCGATAGTTTACTCATTGCCATAGACAGCCAGAATGTATTGTGATAAAAAAAATCAACTGTTAAATTGAGATGAAAGGAAATGCTAGTCAAAAATTAATGATAATAGAAAAATTTATTGAGGCATTTCTGTTGAACATGCAACAATACTTTTCCAGGAAAAAGAAACCAGAAAAGAAAAAAAGAAATCATGATTAATTATAAGTTGTTTATATTGCTACCTGCTGGAGACCATTCTTAGAGAATTTTTTCACAAAATTAAAGGAAGTGAATTCCTAAACATGGAAAGATGTTTTCCACTTACCATTATTGGTTCCAGCATTTCTGAATCAATTGAAGAATAGAAGACTTAGAAATTGTGATGAACACAATTGAATAGAATTTAAAGGAATATTTCCTTTTGGTTAACATCTCTATTCGATGTTTCATCAATCATTTTTATGTAACACTGACAAGAATCATGGATTTTTTTTCCCAAGCCATTTTCTTCCTGCAACAACGAATGGAGAACTAAAAAGCAGAAAATATGTACCTCTGCCAACACCATAAACTAACTGAAAACCTGAATGAAAATCAGTTCATATATATCTGAGGTGAAGGGGAGGTAAATGTGTTTCAATATTCCATATTTCAGACTATTTATCTCTTCTTAATGTATGAAAAAATATCTTTCAATCGAGAATAAATTCCTGCATATGTCCCTAAATATGATTAATTCTTCCTTAGCTCATGGACCACCACCCTACAAAATTATATTTGAATTTATGGAGAACTTTCAGAGATATTGTGTGGACAATCATAAGTAAATACAATAAGTAAATACAAAAAAAAATGAAAAGATATTTCTCAACCAAAAACATTCCTGGATGGATCATTAACCAATTCTTCTTTAGCTCATGGCCCAAACTTCTAGAAAAATTCCTTTGAAATTCATGAAGAACTTTTAGAGATATTGTGTGGTCACTCAGATATGAGTGAATATATATACCTCTTTCAACTTCATTGGCACAGGTAAAAAAAATGTCTGTTTTTCCACATTATTCAAGTATCTTGGTTACTCTCTTTTTGAGAGAGAGAGATTTGAAGTTTTTTTTTCAATGATTTAATAAGAGAAACTACAATGAACACTACATGAGCATATCTTTGATGGCAATTTAAAAAGTGTTCTTGAATTATATAATTAAGGTGTTGCATAATATGGACCCTTTCATCTTCAGACGTATCTTATAGTTAAAGGAAATGACTGGAATGTAGAAATGAAATACCTTCTTAATTCATCAAATGATCATTACTTTCACCCCTTTTTCAGTATAATTTACTATTTTTATATTTTAGATCTAGTGTTTTTCTTGCAATAATTGGGCATTATATTTAAATACTGAATTAGTTTTTTCTGGGAAAGTGTAATCAAAGATCACTTACTATGTCACAGTAAAATTGAATTTTATTTGTAGCAATGATATGCATTGAACACAGATGAAATTGAAAGGCCATTATATCTTAGCTAAAACCCATTTAATTATTTGATACTCATACATTTTTTCAGCAGAAAAAACACGAAGTTCAGATGTTTTTCGTTATTTTTAATCTTTGAATCCATGCAGTGTCTGCTTTTAACTACTATAAATCAATGCATGTATAAAAAAACTATACAATGTTTTTCCTGGAGTCTGTACTCTGCTTGTGTCTGAGTTCACTTAGTGCTCTGAGACATAGATTTTTTTTAATTTTTTTTTTTTTTGTTTATTCCCATAGACTTTTTGTGGAGCATAGGGCTACAATCATTCTGCTGGGGTATCAGTAGCAAGTAGGTTTTTCTGGTTAGACTTGCTAGCCCCACACTCAATCCTTCCCTTTTTTCCGGGTTTGAAGCCAGCTACGGCAACTGCCAAGATGTAGTTTTTTTTTCTTTGTCAGACTAACCTCTTCTTAGATGGACTAACTGCTCTACTATTTACCTGTAATTGCAGAGAAATGTGGATTCATGCCTCCCTTTAGGACATTAGTGCAGAGTCAATGTGAAAAACCCTGTCCAAAACTTGAACCCAGTCCACCTATTCCATTATCCATACTGGTATCTGTTAGGCTGCATCACACCTCCCTGAGACTTGTGTTAATTTTATGGTTTTATATGCAAAGTACCATGGTTTTGTTAATAAGGAGTTTCAATGGATTTGCTAACTTTCAAAAAACAGTGTATCATTCAGGCTTGCATGAAAAGAAACCACAAAAAACAGTTTTGTATTCAATCATAGTTTTCTCTTTTATTCAAATCATTCTACAAGCAAAACTCAAAGAATTGTCCACTAAATCATTCAGAATAACTTCATTGTTATTTTTTTAATCAAAACATTTCAGCCGCTGTATTCTCTGACCTTCCCTGAGCATGTGTTATATTTGGAAATGCTGAATCTTGTTCTGAAGAGAGCATGAACTTCCCCTTGTACCTACATCATATTTAGTACTTCTACCTCACCTATGCATTGAACCTATAAACTTCTAATGAACTTGGTGAATTTCACCAGCACTACCATATTTTCTCTGTACAGCATCCACTATTGAAATATTTTTTTGTAAATTAAACAAAAACTAAAACAAATGATAAATTTGTGGTTCCAAAAACATCACCCCGAAAATTAGTGTTAGTAAAAATCCACCTGGTTCACTGGAAGGTATTGTGTGAAAAAAATATGTATCAGGGGAAAACACCATTTATTTTACATAACAAATATTCATTTTTATTAATTTTGACTGGCTTTTCACCTTCATCCTAACTTTCAGTTGCTTTTTATCACAGCTTTGGATGGGACCTTAATTCTATAGCAACGATTTAAACAGCGCAATGGGAAAATAAAGAGCAAGCTCAGAGTGAGAATCAAACTCATACCCTCTAAAAGGGATCCAGTATATACCTGGCCACTTTTAACCATTCGGTCACAGGACTTTATAGTTAAGCAGAAGCTGATTTTACACCTTGAACCTGAAGAGCTAGTAGTCTTACAATACAACTATGTTTTCATTTTTTTTTTCTCTCTAAAGTTTACTCTTGGATGAAGTATTGCAACATTATCATTAATTTTAACTAGCTTTTAACCTTCATCCAAACTTCAGTTGCTCTTTATCTCAACTTTGAATCAGACAGTAATCCTATCACAACGATTAAACATTACAATTGGAAAATTACATATTCATTTTTAGAAAATATATTCATTATGTACTAATTTTTCAACATAATCGCCATCCTTGTCAATGCACTTAATCCATCTCATAGAATGGAAATTGAACTGAGGGAAATTCAGATCAAAATTGAGTTAATAACATGTCAGGCTGCGGACGTTGATCCTCCCTTATGTATGGTTTCATTTTGCCTAATTTCTTCAGTTTTGTTGATTTTTATTGCGAAGTTTCTGCCAGTAAACTCTCCAGCCTTCCTCAGATGTTTACTGTACATTGGAATACAAGACCTTGTGTTCCCCTTCCCATAAACATAGCCAGGCATGAAAGCTCTTGGAATTGTTTTCACTAATCACATAGATCAAACATTATACAGTGCAAATTTCAAATCAAAATTTGGCTAATAACCACGTCAGGCTACAAACATTACTCCTCCCTTGTATATATAAACACTTTGAATCTTAATATATAGCTTGGTTCTTTTTAATTTTGAAAGGCTGAAACTTGAAATAGAAATTCAGATATAATCACAGGTGCATAGCCAGAGATTGCTAGAGATTTTTGGGCCTGCGAACTTGGCTTCTTGAGGGGCTACCTCCAACATTTCTTCAAGAAGGCTTTCAACTTTGTAGAAATTCCCATGGTTATGTAGGCCGTCACTCTGCAAGGTATGGACACTATACATGTCAAAGTACTACAACATATATACAGTCACAGCAGCTCCTTTATCAGGCTACACAAAGACTCGGAGCCCTTTCAGCTCCAAAAAGTAGTAAGACTTAGTGATAACAGCTCAGCCAAACTCTTTACAGCCTGCCCTGAGATGATCTTCAGAAACCTAGACCAGGAAAATAAAGGAATCGAAATAGCAAATATCTGAGCAACCTCATATTTGCAAATAACATTATTCTTTTTGCAGTGATCCTACACTACCTCCAACTAATGCTAGATGAACTAAATGAAGAAAGCAAGAAAGTTGGCCTTCACATGAACTTCAGCAAAACAAAGGTCATGTGCAACTATCACGTTGGAAATAAAAAATGTAGAACTGGAGAGAGTAGACCTCTCCATTTATCAGGGACAACAAATCTCCTTGAAATCTTCGAAAGAAGAAATCAAGCAAAGAATCTCTCTAGGATGACATGCCTTTGGTAGAGCGAGCTCAACCTTCAAAAATAAGATGATCCCATTAGTCCTAAAAAAAGGGGTATACAACCCATGCATCCTCCTTATAGTCACCTATGGAGCTGAAACTTGGAACCTAACGAAGAGACTGACCCACAAACTGTGAAGCATGCAATGTGCTCATGAAAGAATCCTGCATAATCTCACATGGAGAAATCAGAAGACAGCACAATATATCAGGGAAAAAATAGGTATCTGAGACATCATAGAATCCACTAGAAAACTCAAATGGCAATGGGCTGGTCATGTTGCAAGAATGGCAGACAACCAGAGGACATCACGACTGACAGCATGAATCTCCAGAGATCACATGCGCAACCGTGTACAAGAGTACAAGATGGAGAAACAAACTTGATAAGTTCAGAAAGTATGATAGATAGGTGTAGTGAATCCTGGGAAAGGGATATGTCTAACGATGGACGTTAAAAGACCGATGATGATAAAAAAGGAAAATTTACGATAAACAAACATGCACTATCACTTAATTAGTAAAAAGCAACCCTAAAGGCTGAATTATTATTTGGCAATTCAAGTACGTTCAAAAATATCCTTGTTATTATATAATGTTAGTAGAACTGCTGTAAGTGAACTGCTATTAATAAAGCTTCTGACGGCTTCTCTCCCTTTTCAGCTATGCCTTTGTATAATCATTCTCGGTATTTTAAGTTAAATCTAAATTTTATTGCATGAACCTAATGACTACCAAAGCGATATTTCTTTTGTGTGTATAGGTTAAGACTGTTTGCAGTACATAGTTGTTGAAATTTTTCAAGTTGTCAACTTTTCATTACAGAAGCTTTTAAGTTAGTTTCTTATCTTGATTTCCAGGTTACAACAAACAACTCAAAATTAATAATAGTCATTTTTTGCAGGTGTGTCCCAGAAAATAAGGCCCTATCTTGGCAACTTTTGTAAGCTTTTTTGTCAAAATGATATTTTGTTAGAAACCACAAACCGTAACCATTAAAATAAAATTATCAAAACAGGTTCTTTCAGTTTTCAAGTTGGTCCAGCTGGCTATGTATGTATGTATGTATGTATGTATGCATGACGCATACATGCTTCATCAATTGAGCTAGAGGGCTGAAAATTTAAATATTTACGCCTTATTATGACAAAAAAAAATGTTTTTTTAAAATCTCCTCTGCATAGGTTTTTAGTGGGGATGCAGGGTTCAGTTTACAATGTGAGTTTATCCTAAATCGGTCCCTAGTTTATGCTAGCTTGTTTTTTGAAGATTCAGACTTTTTATTGATTACTGTCCAACAAAAGCCGAGAGAAGTAACATATTCATTGATCACCCCCTTCTTCCAATGTTTTAATTGATTATCCCCAACATGGCATGCTGCCATAAGACATGTCACAGTTTCTATTTAGTGAGTAAGTAGACCTGTTTGAATTTTTAAGAATTTTATTCTTTTATACCATGGGTTGTTGTGATGCGAAGATGACAATCAATGTCATGGTGAGTTTCCTTTGCTACGGACAGGCCATGGGATTTGAGCATTTCCTTGCAACACCCACAACTTAACTTCTATGAGGTCTTCCTTTTGCCTTTCTATATTCGTCCATTCATTTCACTCTCCTTCTTTTTACTCCAGCAGTTTTTCACATCAACTTCCAGCTTGCTAGGCCCATCAAAGCTTCACAAGCTAATTCAAAATGACATTTCGGTATCTGCTTGAAATTATTAGAAGCCACCAACCAAAAGTGTCAACATTGGTTCCTTCAGTTTTTTTTAGTTTATCCAGCTGGCTATGTATGTAGCAAGGATAGTGAGCTAGAAAGCTGAAAATTTCAACATTTACTCCTTATTATGTCTAGTAAAAATGTTTATTGTGTCTGGAAAATTCACCTCCTAAACAGTTTTTTTTTGGGGGGGGGGGTCAGTTTAGAATGTTTGCTGAATTGATCCCCAGTTTGTTTCACGCTTGTTTTTGTAAATTCCGACTTTTTCTGCCCCACAAAATGGGAGAGAAGTAATTTATTCATTGATCACCCTTTTTTCCAATTTTTCAATTGATCATCCCCGAAACAGCATACTGTCAAAACAAATTGGTCAAGTGATTGGTCTCTATTGTGTGACTACCCAGACCATTTATCATTTTCCTCTTTTTCATTTTCAGGACGCAAGAGATTAAAGTGATGTTGGCTGAAAAAGGAAAGTCTGCTTATATGGGTTTCCTTATTCTACAATTGACCCTCATTCCAAAGACTCAAGCCGACAAAGAAAATGTAAGTAATACCTGAATAAGTTATACTTGAATTTAAAGAAAATGTAAGTAATACCTGAAAAAATCATACTTGAATTTTTTTTTCTCTCTTGAGGAATTGCTGTAACCATTGTATTTTGTTTCATTCAAACTATTAGGTTGTTATACATAAAATGCTGTTATTGAAATGTAAGATGAAAGCAGGGGCATAGCAAGAGATATGTGGGGATTAGGAGGTTAGGGTGGCTTGGCTCCTTGAAAGATCCTCTCCAACATTCAATGAGATTTGTCTGCAGAAATGCTTTTGGGCTCTCCCTTTCATTGGTAGCTCTCAAATGTTTTCAAATACCCCCCCCCCCCCAACACTGCTAAACCTTTGGATGAAAGATGAATTAAACAACTGAAGAAAAGTGAATATTTAATCAAAATATGATCTATTTTAAACAAATGATCCTCCAATGATAATATGCCATCTCTATGAAATTCTTTAGATTTAATGGTTACAAATTCAATAACAGCGTGAATTATGGCTTCTTTATTATTGAACCTTTTTTGACGAACACAAAGTTCAAAATATTGCATGAGCTGATAATCTGGAGGAGAAATGTCAAGTTAGTATGGAAGATGCTGCAAGACTTCATATCCAAATTCTCTTAGCTTTGACACAGTCAGCTGAGAGCTGTAGGATATGGAACTGTCATGGAACATTTCATTCAGTTCATGTGGAATCCATTTTTCCAACTTTTTAACCTTTCCTTTTTGTCTTGAGATGATGTAACATGGTTGCGGCTGAAGTACTGAACTCTTCAGAAAGTGTGTGAATCATTGTTTGTGGACCCTCAGCTGATGCTGTAGATAATTCTTCTTCATCAAGAATAGATTTGGACCTCCCTTGAGGTTTATTATTGGTATCAATATTTCCAGACATAAACTTATTGAATCAATACTGAATAGTTTGCTCTGTAGTAGTGTTCATTGCAAATGTTTTGTTGATGTTATCAGCAGCTTAGGTTGTCCTGATTTGATATTGCATTTGAAAATTAGTCTAACTTCTTGGGTTGACATGATTAATATCAACCAGTGAAATACCTTCAATAATAACATAATATTTATCATGAATTTGCGAGAAAATACAATGGCATTGATAAATCTTTCACTTTTAGTATCGTTCTCTACAATGTGAAAAAAAACATTTTTTGTGTAACAACCTAATAATCCTTACATCTTTGCTGTTGTTGTTTTTTAATTTTCTTCATCTCAATGTTTTGGCTGTCATACTCTCCAGCCTTCTCCAGGTAGCTATTGTGTTTTCAAATGTTAAACTTTTCCAAAACACAACTGATACCCGAAGAATGCCTGACGGTAGAGCACAATGATGCTCAAACTGGAACGGATTTGGCCTCCAGGGGCGAGAATTTCCTAATGGCAGGAATTTCTGTCTAGGGAGGAACATGTAATGTTGAAAAAATTCAATGACAATTTGAAATGGGGGTGGGTTAAAGTGATCTATGATTAGAAGGGGAGGAATCTGACCTAGGACACTGAGAATCAGTAGTACAGCATTACCTTGAATAGTGTGGTTTTGATTGGTTCAGATTTTGAGGTTGTATGGTTAAGATACTGCTATACAAATTCATGTAACAAATTATATGCTAGAAAAAAAAAACATTGTTCAAGGTTTTTTTTATGAATCAATGCCGTTTTGAACAATGGGAGATTTGGAACTAATTCACCACACTAATCAAAATATACCTGCTTGCAGCCAAAAATGTTTTGAATTAAAAACAAACAGCAAAGACATAGAAATTATTCCAAATGAAACAAAAAAACAAAATGTAAGTAACCCAAGTATATGTATATATATATATATATTTTATTTTCGTATTGATTTGTTGTGAGTTGAGATTGCATGTTTTTTTAAAATGTGGAGATTAATTGTCTGTGTGCATCCGATATTCCTTTATAGTAAGTGTCTAATAGGCATTTAGCTGATAACAAAATCTCTTAATATTTTGATAATGCAGTGTCTGATTGCATGTTTCAGCAGATAATATTTTCATGCATTATCATCTCAGTGAAACAATCAATGAATATGATTGTGTGTCTCACAGTGTTATTTGTTAGACTGATTGCATGTCAATTAATAATCTAATAACATATCAAGAATTTAAAGATGATCATCAAAAATGAAGCCAAGCGGCATTGAGCTGATTCAAAAATGAAGATGATGAGATTTAAGCAACTCCAGAATTACTGTATTTTCTAGCCAAGTTTACAAGAGTATTTAAGGGTGTACTGTTCACTTCAACATCCAAGCCTCGTACTTATCCATCTGTAATGATATGTAGGTATCGCACACAATGTAGTATTCTTATGAGCCAGCAAATGTATTTTTTAAATCAAAACTAGGAAAGTACTTACTACTAATCACATTTTGAATCTTGGCTAAAGAAAAGGATAGGAAAGAAGACATTATGTTCATTTTTTAGCAATCAACTTTTGCATGAATATATGTTAACTCTTAAATTCATATGGAGTGGGGGAAAAAAATTGAATTTTATATCGAGGCAAATAACTTCTGATCAAAAATCTTATTGATTGAAGAGTTCCACTGTGTTCAGGAGTGGTATGAAGTGGGACATGAATACAAGAATTAAAGTAGACCTTTCATGATGCTAATAGACTTGTGAAACAATACGTTTTTCTACAGAGTTAGAAGTAGAATACAGCGTGATGATTGGAGAGCAAAACGTAAAGCATGGAATAATTACTTCGATAAGTGAACTGGGAAAAACAAGATTTTGGTTGGGTTGATCGTAAATTTTAGAATCAGTCGAGTGAAGAGTGGAAATTAGAGAAATGTGTCATATCATCAAAGCAAGATTGTTTCATATGTTCTGTTCTTTGGCTACTCAGCGAACTGGTGTGAGAGCCCTGAGAAATTCGAGTGTCTGCTCACAGTTATTAACAGAATATGTGAAATGCTTGATCTATTAGATTTATGAAGAAGCATTGAGTTAAGTGCATCAACAAAAAAGGAGATGATGTTGAAAAATAAATATTTGTTGCGTTAAATAGATTATTCATTTTGCTATGGACTTACCTATATATGTGTATGTATGTATATATTGAAGGATTATCTTGCACACAGGTCCTGCAGTCCAAGGTTTTAAAACTGTACAAAATGGAAACCCCTTCGAAAAAGAACTCTGTTCACAAAGCTATATATATATATATATATATATATACATATATGAAATATCAATAGATGGATTATTTTGTATTTCACAAACACACACACACACACACACACATATATATATATATATATATATATATATATATATATATATGAAATATCAATAAATGGATTATTTTGTATTTCACACACACGCACACACATATATATATATATATATGAAGTATCAGTAAATGGATTATTTTGTATCTGATACACACACACACACATATATACATATATATATAATGAACTAATTGTTTTTATATGCACATCATGGATATGAATTCTTGTTGTTCTAACATCACATAATTCATTTTTCTATATTTTCATTCAGTGGAAAAAAATATATATAAACTATAAAACATTTTCCCTTTATGATATTATCAACCTAATTCATTCATGGTATTTGCTATTTATTTACTACTGTTGAATTGTGCAATACTTCATTTTCATATGTAAACAGGTCTTTCTTGTTTTGGAAAATATCTACAAACTTGCTTCACTTGATAGGAACTTAAACTGAGTTTACTCAGTGTATCTAACTACTCTTGGGATTAAAGTCTACATATTGCAATGAGAGATGAAATTAGCTCTTCATTCATTCATTCATTTAGTAGATGGTATTCCATATACATTTTAATACAGCATTGAGTCAGTATTATTGAATCAAAAGTATGGAAGAAATATTACACAATTAGGCTGTTAGCCAGGAATTTGATTTCCCAACCTTTTTTGTAGGATTGGGAAAATTTCCCGAGTCTGCATTTTTATATTTGTATTTGTATTGGGTTTATTTTGTATTTTTTCTAAAAAGCCAAATATGGCCAAAGAAACTCCAAAAATGCCAAAAATGATCAAAAACGCACCGAGTTTAATTGGGAAATTGGAATTAGGTTTCTATTAGGAATATTTGTTGAATTGCTAGCAAGAATATTTTGATTTAATTATCATCATAAAATCATGGTAGGACTGTAGCGATATCAATGATGATCAATATTTTTATTGAGCGTTATAGCTACAGATTCTTCTCTCTTTGAGTGTCTGTGTTTATATGTGTGTGTTTGCGTTTGTCTCTTGGCACTCCTGGTCACATTCTTCAGACTACAACCATGAAAATTTGCATGAGTACACCACAAGACACCATCTAAAAATGTTTGGGTTTTTTTGTTTTGTCTAAAAAGTTCTTCTTTGGGGTCTCAGTGCTGGTATTTTTTTTCTAGATGATATTAGATAAAAGCTTTTTTGTTTCTTTTTTTTTTTTTTTAGATAATTAGTTTTGGTATACTCACCGGCTATGGTGATTCATTTATGCGAGTTACGGATATTGTCTATAATGTTGAGAATGATAACGCTAAAAATTGAAAGAATCTGCATACATTTGCTCACCAGCTAGATACATGAGTCAGACCAGTGTGGATTCCAACTCTGTGTGACTTTCAGTGTGCTCAACAGGGACAGGGTAAAGAATTTTTGTTTGATAAAGGAAGAAATTGAGAACAATTCCTTGAATAAATTACAGAACAAGCTGTATTGATCGTGTCGCTGAAAATAGGATAACTTATATTGAGAGCGTTGCTGTGAATGTTCGGATTTGGTTTGATATTGTTTTATCACTTTCTACTACCAGAAAAAGAGATCCTTTCTTTCCATACAGATAGTGCATTGAAGAAGGCAATAGAATGGATTAACCAAAATGTTGTGGGAACAACATAAATAACAAAAAGAATGAGTTCATTGCCTGAAAATCTCTTGGAATTGCATTAGAATATTCACTTCAGAAATGCTATGAGGATAAAATGATGAATTTGGGTGGGGATTAGTAACCACCAAAAGCTAATGTCCATAATTTCAAAGTATGGAAGCCTAAAAAGAAAATTAGATTAACTTACATTTTCTTTTTCTTACCAGCTAGAAATTTGAACTTGGAGAATCAAAATATTTCAACCTTTCTCCTGTAGGGTCAGTATATCAAATGCTGTCAAAAGTTTGAAATAAGAGAAAATTAGAAATATATTATTTTAAGACTTTTTCCTTCACTACTTGACCAAAATTCATCCCTAGTCCCCTCCCCAGGATCAGGATTAGAGTTTTCATTTTCTTGGTAAGAACTGAAGAAAAAGACTCATCATTTTGAAAATGCAATTTATTTTGTATTTTTTCTCTTTAGGCTTCCATACTTTAGAATTAGAGACATCAGCTTTTTGTGAGGACTCACAAAAAACCCCTCAAATCTTATTAATCCAGAATAATGATTTTTTCAAGTTCTGCTTTCAACAGTTGGTAATAATGTACTTATTTTCCATATATTACACATGCCATTCATAAATGAATATTAAAAACCATCAGCCAAAACTGTTATCATAGGTTTCTTCGGTTTTCAAGTGAGTCACACCAATAGAGCTAAACATTCACTCTTTATTCTATCTAAGAAAAAAATTTTTTTTTGTCTTCTTAAAATTCCCTGTAAATAGTTTGTTTTTTTTGTGGTGGGGACTCAATTTGTAGTGTGTATTTATGCTAAATTAGTCCCTTACCTTTTGTCTGGCAGAATCCCTGCTCATTTTTTTTAGTGATCACTGCCAAACAAAAGTCTAGAGAAGTAACATTCATTGATCACCTCTTTTTTGTAATTCTCTTATGATCTCTCCCAACACAGCATGCTGCTAAAAGACATTGGTCACATGACTGTTTTTATTGAGTGGCTAACCAGACCTCTTATAAAATATGCTTGATGTGAAAGTTTTCTCAATTACCCTGAAATACCTACATTAGGCGCTATTTATCAAATGTCTACCATAGAGCCCCCTGAGAATGAATGCAAGCATTCCTTATTTGCCTCTCTGCATATTTAGTAATAAAACATTCATTCTTCACTTAACCATATTGAGACCTGTTTATCTTCTTTTTTCCCCAAGATGCTCTCACATTAAGACTTCAAAGCAACTTTTTTGTTTTATATTTAGACAGACAGAATATTTTCATAGCTGTTATCTAAAAGGAAAAGAAACAAGACAAAACTACTTAGAAGAGAGGAACTTTTTTTCATGAAAAGTAAAAAGAACTTCTGTTGTTTGAAAAGTAGTTATTTTTTATAAACTTTTCACTTCTGTTTCTGAATAGATTATACACATTTATGAGTTCTGTCTGGAAAGTATCCAGCCATTTAATATTTAAGGTCAGCGAAAAAAATTTGATGTGTGTTACATGGAAAGTTTGTTATATAAAATTCATGTCCTCTTCATGTGATTATTTTAAAGGCCCGGAGAGACATCTCATTCAATTTTGCAATTGGACTTCATAAAAATTAATTAGAAATAGCATCTCTCTCTCTCTCTCTCTCTCTCTCTCTCTCTCTCTGAAATGAGTTTTGAAAATTAATTTTCATGAACTTCTCATTACATGAATATATAACAGAAAACGTAAATTTGATTAACAAGTCACTGGAGTGAAGGAAAAAGAGAAAGAGGTTGCAGGCTGTCTCCATTACAGTGCACTGCGATACAAATGCTGAATGCTACTTTTGCTTTTCAACCTTTTGTGTGTAAGCAAGAAAGTGATGTGAAGGAAACTTATTAAGAGTATACCTGTATGTATGTATGAATGTAAGAGCAAATTGAGAATATGCTTAAAATATAAAGAATACAATCAATGTATAATACCTGCTATGATGTATGTTTATGAAACCTTGAAACTTACAATACCATTCAAAAACAAACTCACAATACCATTCAAAAACAAAGTCATAGTAGCACAGAAGGTAATAAAGTGAGCAATAATAGTAAAAACTCAGAGATTGAAAAAGATCAACCTGGATCTGAGAGAGGACCTTGGTGAAGGATATGATACAAGTTATTAAGCAACAAAAAAATGTGTTGGAGACATGGTGCATGGTGAGAAGAAGGGACATTAGATAGAGCAAAAGACTAACCAATTGGTGTATATGGGACAGTAAATGCAGTAGGAAAAGATCTGACACAAGGTAGAGAGTCGAGATTGAAAAGTTTGCCAATAAGTCATAGCAGAGATTAGTATGCTCATCATGGAAAGACATGGGAAAGGCCTTTGTCCAGCTGTGGACTTATAATGAATGATGATGATGATGACAATATATGTATATATATATATAATTAGGGAAGATTTGTTGTTGCCTTTAAAAAATATATTGCTCAATATTAATATAAATAGCTCTAAACACAAACAGACCAACTCTTAGCAATAGAACAATTATACCTTGTGATAGGAGTGCCAACTGCTTGCAGCACGAACAGAACAACAAATGATAAGGCATACATTTTTGAAAGATCAAAACGAAATGCTGTAAAAGAAAAAAATATAAAATCTTTTCACCCAATTGATAAATACAATGAAGTACAAAACAGGTTTGCTTTGGGAATATATATCCTGTTATATATATATATATATATATATCCTTTTCTTAATAATATAATAATCCATGTTGAGAAACAAATAGAGCAGATATAGACTGTGAATGAACAAAGCTGAGAATTTGGAATTAAAGTAGTTTTTCTGGGGCCTTGGCATTACTGACTGCTGTTTAGTTTTATGGTAAGAGCAATGCCACTAGGAAGCAGTCTTAAAGTGACTCTGCTCTACCAACTGAGCTAACAGTGCCTTTGGCAAGCAGGAGTTTGAAATAGTGCACTTAAACCCTACATCTCTTTATTCTGCCGTCATAGGCATGAATATCTATCTATCTATATATCTATATCTATATATATATATATATATATATATATATATATATATATATGTGTGTGTGTGTGTGTATTACCATTCTGCCTAACAGTATGTATATATCATCCGATATGATATTTTATGTTCAACAGTCACTAGAGCCATGTTAAGACAGCTTAAAGTCCCACATGGCACTTATTTTCTTTATTTACTTACATAGCCGGCTGTTTGATTTGCTATTTGGTTAATTCCAGTGCTGGGCAAAATATGTTGTGAAATAAATTGTCCCTACAATTATTACATTGTGTTGGACATAAACTGCCCAGTATAATGATATATAATTGTAATATACTATAATTATACGCACTAAGAAGAAATTTTGGAGTTGACTATTTCCGTTGACTATGTTGTTGGTTCCTTTCGTAGATTGCAATCATGTATATATGATATCAAATATGACAAAAAAACACTTCAGTTGGCCTTGAGAGATAGACTGTGCCAAAATTATCTTGAAACCTTTCCAAGTTGCTCAAGCTTTCAGTCCGCTCATACTTTTGTCACACAGAAATAACATGCACAACTGAAGATTTGTGTATACTGACTGCTAAACATTTGATGGAACATTGGTCTACACTAGGGTTTCCCAAAGTGGGCAGTAAACCCCCCTCCCCCGCTGAGGTTGGTGAAAAGATCCGGTGGATTGAGAGAAAAAAAGGGGCAGTAGCGGGTGGTGATGAAAAACGGGGCAATAGGATAGCATCAGAACCAACAGGCATCTTCTATGTTTAAAGTATTAATACACACATGCAGAAGAGATTTTTTTGACAAATTGGCTATGAAATGGTCAAAATGGACATCTCTGTCTCCTCAGGGTCACATAGACAGACAAATATATACAAAAAGAGAGGGATGAGTGAAAAAGTACACACTTATGATGTATAAACACTTCCAGTTTACATCTCAAAGTGTACCAAGTGAGAAAAAAAAAAGTATACATTTGTTATAGTCCTTTTCCTACCTTGGTCCACTCTGCAACTTACAACCTCATTCTCAGACACATTCTGGTGAGAGCTGAAACCACAGCTGCCATCGCAGCCATTCTCTGTCTGAATTTGACTAATCTGGTCTTTTCAAAATCATTTGGCCTTGAACTTTTTGATTTGACCATTTTGATAATAAGAATGCTGAAATAAAACAAAATTACCCCTGGAAGTGCATGTTTGCTTTATTATTATTACATTTCTGTGTACATGCCTAATGGTCAAGTATTGCATGAAGGGGTTGATAGTGTAAAGTTTTGGGACCTTTGCTTTAGAAAATGAAATGTAAGATTGTTGACTTTGTTACAGTAGTATTCTTGATAAATTCTTATTTCTGGTGTGTACTGGTTGTCACTTTTGGCCATTTTGATTAGAAAAGACCCCAACTGCAGGACAGTGGTAAAAAAACTTATTGTGAGGTCCTGACACACACACTTGTGTGTGTGTGTGTGTGTGTATATATATATATATATATATATATATATATATATATATACATTCAGATGCACGCACACATATATAAATATATATATATATATATGTATATAAATATATATATATATATATATATATATATATATATATGCATGTACATGCGCACACACACACACACACACACAAAAGTTTGACTAGCATATTTTAAGTTGCAAAAAGACGTTTAAAATTTTGTATGATAGGATGATGTTAACTTTTGGTCCCCAGAACACAGAAAAAAATCACAAGATAAATAGTAACAGATAAAAAAGGAGAGTCAGTATTTCGTGTTGTTGAATGTTTTTTCAGAGAAAAAGATATCCCGCCAGACAGGCACCATTAAATATTGGGAGCCGTCATTGCTTGGTAAGTTTCTTGAAAAAAACTGTACCTAGTATGTTTGAGGTATACTGTACAATCCATAAGCAACATCTGGTTGCAAAAAAACTATAAAGTAGACTCCAAAAATCATTGAACACTGTTATCACAACAGTAAATGAAATCAAGGCACATGCTCTCAATTCCCAACTGTTCCAACAGCTCTGTATGGGCAATGATAACTTTAAAAGGGAATCCGTCTGAGATCTTTCTATTCACTTTTGAAAATAGTTATTGAATTCTCCTAAGACTCCTATTCTGATCTTTGTGATGAACTAAAAAACATCAAATATGACATTGCTTACTTGGCAGATGTATTCACAGAATTCAACAAAGTTAACTTTATCAAAGTCAAATCAGCTCTCTCTACGTTTCTGTCGCAGTTAATCAAACATAAGATAGCCTGTCATGAACTCTTCCAGTTTCTGATCCTCTCTGAATTGGAGGAAGAGATGAGCATAACAGATGATGACCTTCTAGGGTATCATGCACAACTGGATGAGCAGAAGAGAGGACATGTCTGACGGATTTCAGGTTCTTTTTTGCTTAAATAACTAGACAGTAATCAATCCATTCCTAGATATCAGCTATGAAGAAAAAGGAAAGGTCGAGGAAGAACTGATTTCACTGAAAAGTGACGTTGAGCCGAGGCCGAAGTTCAAAAAATCATATCAAGATTTTTGGTTACGAAGAAGCATTTCTAACTGCAAGATGTACTTCATTGCTTTCCCAACGTCATATTTAGTGGAGCAGGGCTTCAGTGCAGTTGCTTTGCTTCTTTCCTAGCCAAGAGGCAGACTTATAATTACTGAATGTGAAGAAGTCATCTTTGTGCCTTCCAGCCAGATGTTGAAAAGCTACACCAAGTATATCCCTCCTAATAAAACTGTGAACACAGTGTTGTTACAGGTGCAGTGTTAATATACCCTCCCATACTGCTGAAACAGCTTAATGAATTGGTTCACTAGGTTTAAATTTGTAAAATACTTGTCTGTTCATTCACAGTTTTTGATTAGTTCTTTGGAATTTTCAGTAGACGTAATTGAATGCTCTGTGTGCTAGGCATGTGGCCTTAGAGCCAAAGGTGCTGCAGCCTGAAAAGCTTGTCAAGCAAGCTGCAATCAAAGATGCCTCTCTGGTGTAAGCTTCATGGTGCGTGACATCATCACCTCTGAGCTTTGTAGACGTGACCACTGGCCACTTTGATCACATCAGCATGTGCGTTCTACTATAAGCAAATTGGTTGGAGAATTCCAAATTCTACTCTGACTTGTACCACCTTTAACAAAATTCACAAGAACTGACAAAGTCATTATTCTTGGTAATATTAATGCTAGCGTAGGCCAGGATTTCGGCACATAGAAAGATGCTCTCGAAAAATAATGGGTAGGTAATACAAACAGCAGTGGATAGCTCCTCCCCAAGTTCTGCATAGAACAATCATATTTGATAATATGTAAAGATTGGTAGTAGTTTTTAGCTTTGGTTAACTAAATTATTTGTATCTGACTCTTTGAAATACCTAAATCAATCAAACATGTGCATGAAAGAATCATACTCAACCTCACATGGAGAGATCAAAGAGAGCCCAGTATATTAGAGAAAAAATAGGCTTTCGAGATATCAGTGAAAACATTAGAAAACTCAAATGGCAATGAGCTGGACATGTTGCAAGAATGGCTGACAATCGATCGACTTACAGCATTGATCCTCAGAGATCGTATGCAAAATTTTGGCTGATAGAACATAAGATGGCGTGACAAGCTCGACAAATTCAGAAAGTACTGACTCTGCAATGCCCATGATGGCAAGGTTGGAAAAATCTTGGCAAAGGTCCATGTCCAATGACAGACGCTAAAAGGCTGATGATGATAATGATGCTGATGATGATAATGATGCTGATGATGAAAATCTTAAGTATTTTTTTTGTTTCTTTCTTAGTAGTAGGACAAAAATTGTTTAGCATGCTATGTTTCAATCAAGAAAATGAATCTAATAACACTGCTGTTTGATAACCAAAAATAAACGTTTAATGTGCAAACAAAGTTGTTACAATTGACTGAATGGTGTTGTTGTTAGCAACAAAATGTTGAGTGTCTTATGGGAGGAATAGATATGATGTTTTCTATATAGATAGTGTTTTGAAGTTGCATGGATAATTTTAAAAGACTGTTCCTTTTATGTAGAATGTTCCTGTACTGAGATAAGTCTGCGGTCCATAGTTGGTATGTGTGTTGTGCAAAGAAACATTATACTTGCATGTTTCTTGTGGTTTGTGTGTGCATAAATGGAAAGTGTGCATGTGGAGGAATATGTGTTTGCATGAGCCAATGTCTGCAAACCCAAGTGGGGCAGAATTCAACTGGTGGAAATGGCTTTGATGCTTTGATATTGATAGGAATTAGACCAATAGTCTTATTAATCAATTTTCATGATGGTTAAGGTCCATCCCTCTCTCATCATTGGTAGTTGCAGCCTCTTAGCATCTGTCATTGGACATAAATTTTCCCAAAGATTCGTCAGACCTCTTTATCGTGTTTTTTTCTGGGGGGGGGGGGGATTTTCCCCAAGTAGCTTTTTTGGTGAAGGTTAAAATCACAATGTACATTTATCCTGAATTGGTTTCTTAGTATGTGTCCAGCTATGTTCACGCTTGCTTCTTGAAAATTAGGACATTTTAATGATCCAACAAAAAGCAAGAGCAAATCCATCACCCCTAACACAGTATGTTGCCAAAAAAACATAGGTCATGTGACAGTTTCTATCATGTAAGCAGACCTGTTTGGGCTTCTTTATCACTGATAGGGAGTAATCTTTATGGTCCATATGGATTAAAACATGTAGAACTTTTGATCCAGACCTTCAAATGATCCTATTTCCTGTATTCTTTGAATCCAAAGATCAATTAATGGCTTACACTTTCTCCTAGTCAATTACTAAGTCTGTGTTATTGAGCTGATGTTCACTTTGTATTGAATCATAATTGACCCAAGATAATTATATTAATTAATTTTGGGTGTCTCGCATCTGTTGGAAGGAAGAGGAGGATGGGGAAAAATGAGTTTTGTTTTGATTGTACCTCTGACTCCTCGGGCAAGTGTTGATTCACAACTCGATGCTTGTATGTGAAATACAGAAGAGCTGATATTCAAGTCAGGCTGATGATAGTATCTATCAATATAACTAACTGTGAGACCTCTTCTGTTTGTCTCTCCGTAACTTCCACTAGAGCATGCAGATACTACAGATCCGTATTTACTTGCTTCCCCCTGAGAGCAAGATGTGACTCAAGGTCAGTTTAATGTGAAGTTCTGTACTGAAAGCTTTAAAAATTGCTCCAATCTTCCCAATTGGTGTTGCGAAGACGTCAGGATTATCCCGACCCTTGCCTTTTAGTGTAATAGGAAGGTGCTGCCCCTGGGCTTACTGAACCCTGACACTGGGCAGAGTTATTTTTTTGAGGCCACAGGACAAACCCTAGGCCTCTTGCATGATAGCGTGCCTCAATACTCCATCATCAGCCATTGTATTGTACCAGTGCTGCAGGCAGATACTACACACTTTGGGTAGAGGGCCAGGAGCAACATTTTAATCCTGTGCAGAGTGCAAAAATATTCTGATCCTAGACAAAAATGATAATCCATTCATGAATAACCCTGTCATTCTGATTGGTACCATACTAGTATCTTCTGTAATCCTCTGGTCTTTCTCTCAGTGAAACAATAACAAAATAATTTACTTCCAATCAAATAAGGACAGATAATAAAATACATTTATAAAAAACACTTATATATCCTTATTATCTAAAATTTTTGATAGAAGGTGGCATTTCTCTCTACATTCTGATAATTTGTATTGCATATCTCATTTGTCTTCAACTGTTATCTACCTCGGAACTTATTATTAATGGTCTATCTAAAACATTCTGTTTGTTTTACTTTCCATTGTTTCAATATTGCGCATTGGATAAATTAAATGTTATTTTGTAAATCATAGAAGAAAAAAATTTTGCTCTTTATAAACCATTGTTGAATGATCTTGTAGCAAAGATATTCATATTTTCTACCCGTGCTAAAGGTTTGGTGTTCAAGTAATGGGCTTGGATTTTGAATACTGATTTATACAATGTTCTAAGTGGGTAGGAAAGCCTCTGATAAGAGATTTCTTACAAAAAAAAGTGAAAAAAAGATTACCCAATGCAAGGACTAAACTTTGAGAAACTCTGACAACAGAACCTAGATATACAAAAAAATGATATGTGTCAAGTCTACACTCCTCATTCTAGAACCAACAATACTTGATGAAGGTTGGATGATATACAGCTGAAACATTGTAAAAATGAATGTATAGACAAGGAAAATTGTCCAACCATATCATACATAATGATTAATACACACCATTTTGCAAAATTCAGACAGGAATTGTATCGAGCTGTTTTATATTGTGTGATATTATTGAGTGTCCAGTTAGTTTTGCCCCATCCTGTAATTGTAAGGTGACTGCCAGCTTATCTACACTGAATATTAATAGCCACGGTCAATAATCTGTTACCTGATAGTAGGTTCCAGTTACACCAGGGATTGCTATTGAGTTACTTATTATGTTTTTAAACACTCTAATGGTTACCAGCACAAATAATAAAATCAACAACCCGAGTTTGAATTTATCTTCATGCCTCTTGGAAAAGCATGAATCCACTTGTCCCTGCATTTTATCCCATTGTCAGATATTTTGACAGAATGTCTTGTCACTTGCCTGTTTAATGGAGAAGAGTGAGCACTGCCCCCCCCCCCATTTCTATTGTACCTGCTCAGGTAGTGGAAGGAGAATGCTTTTAGCCCCATAGTTAACATTCACAAGGTCTAATCAAGAGAGTGAGCATTTGGGCAAATTACTCTCTTATAACTACTTTGCTTGCCTAGGCAGTTGCAGTAATTAATAATAAACTGTTACCCTGTTAGTCACCTCAGAGGGCCAATGTTATTAGAAAATTGTTTTTAGTGGTTGAAGCCATAATTGGGAGATAAGACAACAAGTCCCCGTACTACAATAGGACGGTTACAATATCTAAGTTTGTAATAAATTAAGCAGACAACAGGAAGGGAGGTAATTCAAATTTATTGTCAGGATATTTTTATATCATGATATAATGCTTTGAATTGTGGCGAGATGTCAGAGATTGCTATTTAAATGATTTTTAATAAAATAATACTTTTTTATTTATGTTTTTGACTCTATTTTAATTTTAAGTTTGGCCATAAATTCTACATAAATTTTATATAAAATCTGAAAATAGATTAGTAATATTTTGGTTTCAATGGAAATAATTCCACAGTTGAAATGATTGCTAGTAAGTCCATTTGAATGGGTTTCTCAAAAGAAATGCAACATTATATTTATAAAACTACTTAATCAAATATCAAATATCTCTATTCATGAAAACTGCGAATTTAAAAAATTGAAAAGTTTTTTTTACATACATAGCAAAAATTATGCTAAAGTTTACTGACGCCACTCAGTGCTTATAGCAAGAATTATCCAGCCACACCTTCATCTATCACCATTTCAGTACTTAGCCTTAGCTCTGAAGTTCATATCTGTACAATTTGACACCTCTACTTGATAATGATAATGTTCTAAAATAAGTTGATTTGAACTTGCATCAGTTTAAAATGAATCATTTAAAAATAATTTGGGTAAAAACTAGGTTATGACTCCATCAATGTGTTAGCTGTCAAACTGGTTATAAGTAAATCACTTGTTCATGGTTTTTCAGCTCTCTTTACTGCATCACTAATTGCATGCACAAATCTTCTAACAGTACCACCTTTTTTGTAAGCAGCTCTAAGTCAACCTACTATCAATATCTTTTTAATGATTTCCAACCAGAAATTTTCATGAAATCCAACCTACTTTTTTCACAAATGAAGGAGATTTCTATTGTTTGCATTTCAATTCCTCTTAAACTTGAACACTCACATTAAATGATAACAAAATGCCGCTGTTGTTAGGGCAGGTCCATGAGAATATTTTCAACAGTCCATGATTTCTTCATTATTCTCGGTTAGATTGTGGTCAGATGAATATCTTGGCCATCTGCCATTTCTATCTTTTCAGGAAAAAATCGAGCTTTACTATTCTGTGTGAGGCTTGAAATACTGCAAATAATGTTTCTTCTGATTTTCTCATGGCCAACATAGGACCAAAAAGCCTGTGGGCAACTAAAGGAATAGAATGTTTGGAAAATCTTTAAACTTTTCATATGTTTGGTCGTGCAGCTGCGAGGAAAAATTGGTTGCCAATAATCTATTTCTCTACCAATAAGTTAACTATTGAACAAAAAGAGGGAAATATTTATGCTTGTGCACAGTTTGCATGTTGTGTACTTCTTACATGGAAAATGTCATGAAAATCTGAGAAATCCATGTGCATGATTGTCAATATTGTTAGGTTCAATCAATAGTAGTATGTATGTTCTTTTCAGAGTGAAATATCCTCCTGCAAAAAGTTAGTCTTATAATACACCCTTTATATCTTACTGATCTTGAATTTTAATTTCAGTTTTGTTATTTAAGCATCCTTTAGTTCTTTCATTCACTAGTTGTTATATATGTGAAGAATGTTGTAATGAACACTTCTTGGCAGAGACTGGATACCACTTGTTTCTCATGAACATATTTGTATCTGATCAATACTGTAACAAGAAACTCCTACCTTTCACTATGTGTCCTCACAATTAGTTCACCAGATTGAGCACTCTTGACATCACTCTGCAGTTGACCATTTATATACCCATATCATATACCATGGCCTTCAGCAATGGCAGCACTTGGTCCTCTGCATGCACCTTGCTAACTTCTAGTTTCATGGCCTCGCCTTTTGCAGCATTTAGTTCAAGATCAAAGTGTTCTATCTATTCGTCTCATATCAATGAAGCGTAACATCTTTTTCAACTTCAAATGTTATCGTAGTTGTATTTTAATTGAGTTATTGCCCTGGCTAACAACATTTTTAAGCTGACTCTTGTAATTCATGCAGAAATGAAAAGAAAACCATGGAGGTGGTGGGGTAAGGTTAGTCTGGCAGGAAGATAGAAATAAATATAAAAATAAAAAAAATTCAAGACACCTCATCAGTTTGACAAAACTTAGTTACATATGTAGCGAATGTTGATAAAGACCCAACAAATGAGAGAGGAGGTAGCTGAAAGGAAAAAAAAGAGACTCAAGAGTATGATGTACTTAATATTCTTAGCCCCACTTGTTTTTTTGTTGTTGCTTAATCTTAACTATTTCAGCTATTTAAATGGCCATAAAATGGCTAACAATGTTTTTTAATGCATTTTGGCGTTTATGACACATTTTTGAGTTAATTCAAGCGATTCCATCTTATATATAATTATTGTGAATTTAGCTGACAAAATTGACAAAACTGGAAATTCAGTTTTTAAAAAAAATGATTTATTTGGGTAACATGTTTTTAGTGTTAACCTCTGAGGAAAGCATATCAAGTTGACAAAGGTTACAAGGTTAAGTGTAGCAGGGGCAGTGTTTGATCATAGTTTTTATCTGCTTTTTTTAGTAGCACACCCATTAATATATCCCCTCCTGTATGCACACACAATCCACTTATAAACATGAAAATACCAGTAGACACACACACATACTACTTTTCCTCTGTAACACACCCACTGATACACCCCTTCCCAGATGAACACACAACCTATCCACACACGTACATACACACACAGACCAACAACACAACACTTCTATAAAAACACTACGTCTCCTCACCAACATACCCTCCCGCCCTTACACACAACTCATCTACCCGTACAAACATAGCGCATGAATCATCAAACGCACTCCTATCCACACGAAAAAATTGATCTTATACCCTTAAAAGACTAAAAGCATGTATCAAGTTCAAAAAAACAAAAAAAAAGCTTCAAAATTGATACATATCTTTACTTTTTATGTTTTATCTTCCTTTTTCTTGTTAAACCACTCAACAGTTGCAGTGTTAAGCAAACACCTGCAGCAGTGCAATAATTCTTACTCCATTCGATGACTGATGTATATATCTGGCTTCCTGAACACATTGACAATTTTGTTGGTTCATCATATTTCTGCATGTCAGCCATTCAATTCAGAGTTAGAATAAATGTGATGGCTTTTGTTAGACTTTGGCAAGCACTGCCAAATCAGATAATGTATCCCCGCAAATATTGTTGAGTAGTGGAATTTATTTAACAAGTTATTGCCGGGAACACCTAACCTGGTGTCTTCAAATTTTCAGGCAGCCTCACATGTAGTTACAACTTTTTATATAATGCTACTCACGGTATCTGTCTGTTGTATTTGGAGTTTGAATGGAAACCCTTATTTTGAAACTATTGTGGAGTTATCAAACAGCTTAATGGTTAATTATGTGAAATTGAATTGGTGAACCAAGTTCAGAGGTAGTTTGTGATCACATAGCACAAATGCATTTGAAAAAGGCATGATGCCAATAACTGCACCCCCCCTTAGCTATGGCTGAAATAACTCCATCTAAATGCTTGCCATTAACATCCATTCTGTCTCGCAAGATAAACTGTCAACTGAACGCAATTCAATAAATTGCCTTGTTATTCTAGAGAAGGGTTGATGCTTATTATTGAATTTAAAACAGACGTCCAGTCTTTTTCTTCCAATATATCTTGAAACTTGCACCCCTTTAATAGACGCTTTTAGTCAATGCCAAAGGTCTTCATCTGATTTAAAAATATAAAGCGTGAGAAAAGAGGAAATCTAGTGCAGAGTGACCCACTGATGATGAGATTCATCATTATTGGGGCCTTCAAGCTAATGTCTGTTTCTTCCTAATGAGAGGCTCTCTTATAGTGTTCATATCTATGCCAAGCTTACTGATTAGATGATTAGAAATTTCTCAAATAAGCCTCTTGATAAACAGTACAGCCATTGGCAAGCCTTCTGGGATATCCCACCAAACTAATAGATATTGAAATCACATTTTTAGATGTGAACATTATGGATTTAATATATGCTATTTGATAAAGGGCTTTGTCACCTATTTCAATAAAAAAACATTTTTTGTTTGGTGAGTATGTAGTAACAAGTGTCACCAAACTGACATTCAAGCTATCATTTCAATTACCCCTGTTCATAATGCTTTGTTTTAATGAATAGATATCTCTGGATCAGTGGTGGCTTGTGACTTTGGGTTTTAGAGGTGCTGCTTCAAAGAATTTTCAATAATTATTTTAATCTTGTGTAACATACACAGATATACAGTTTGAGTATATATATATATATATATATATATATATATATATATATATGTATAAAATAAAATACTAAAACTTTGAGGTTTCATGTTTTTCATTTTTTTCTGTCATTTTATTTATATTTTCAAAGCTGTCTTTTGTTCATGTTACATCATCTCTAAACAACAAACGCAGAAAACAAACTGATGCATTTTTTACTTCACAACCACACGGCCAATCTTTCCTTTGGTACCATTCTGAATTAAAGCTATAATATACCTCTTACTGTTTCTTATTCCTGGATATATTTCAAGATCAGGTAAGAGACAGCCTCTTGTCTGAATAGCAACTTTCTCATGAAGAGACAAGTATGAAAAATCTAGTTGTTGAAGTTCACTCACTCATAGAACTCGTTTCCCATGGAAGCAAGGAGGCCATGATTATTTACTCAAATTCTTTTACACAATGAACTTTCTGAAAAATTCTCGATAACTTATTATTGAACAAGGATGCATTGACTATGTCATTCAAAATAAAGAAATATTCCAACAAAAATCCAAAGAAAAATAAGAAAAATAATAAAGGTTAAAGAAATACTTACTTTAAAATGTTGTATTAAGTCATTGCTCAGTCAGGAATAAATGAAGTACAGTTAAAAAAAACTGTTGATCAAAAAACATAAATAAATGAAATGAGTGGATCCTGAAGAAATAGGGTCCAAAATTCCCAGAAAAATTAAGATTTTGAGGCCCCTTGCATTTAGGAATGATGAGGTTATGACCCTGCATGGACACTTGAAGTGCACTACGGACTGAAATTAGTGAAATTTGGGCTAAAATTTCTCTACCCCCAACCCATTAAACTTTTGGAGATGATAAATAAAATAATATAACTATTCACTGGTGAATTGAATGTTGCTATGTGACTTATATCTAATTGGAAATAGATTATTTTGTTATGGTTTCAATAAGATTTCTTTTCTGCTGTATGGAAAAAAAATTGTTTCTGGCCAAAAACATGCAGAAATGGCCAAAATAGTTTATAAAAGCAATTATTTCCAGATTTATTCCTATTAGATGAAGTATTTAAATCATCATTATGAATTTTATTCAAATTTTTTGACGCTACTATTTAACTTCATCTTGTTTTTTCAATTGATTTTTTCCCTGTAACAATTTCTCCAGACTGTCAAAAGTTCAAATTTTCAATAAAAAAAAGCAACTGAAAAATGAGGGTGAAGGTGAATAGTAGTATGAAAAAATTAATAGTAATGATTATTTATAAAACATTGCAATACTGAAAAACATTCCAACCAAAGATAAAGATTTATTTAAAAAATATTACTGCAGCCATTCCAAAGAAGGCCAGAATTATCTCTATTATTGTTTGGACTATCCTCATCTTGGTTGTTTTCCATACAACGTTTCAGCCGTTGTACTCTACGGCCTTCATCAGGTATCATCTGGTAAGTGTGGGGAAGTAACGAACCGAACCCTTTATTTAACCGATGGGGGTATATAGACCGCACTCCCCTCTTATCAGTAGTATTATTTTTGAATTATCATCTCACACTGGGATTGAACCTAGAACCATTAGATTACTTGCAGTAATTCTGTCTGATTCTCTAACCACAATGCCATGTGTCTATGTATGGAAAACAACCAAGATGAGGATAGTCCGAACAATAATAGAGATTATAATAATACCTTATCTCAAAAATTCAGAGAAACACTAAGGCCAGAATTGTTTAACAAGTCTATTTTCACCTCCCTTCTCATTCTATGCAGTGAATAAACAGTGCCTACCAGAATCTCTCACTCTCATCACTGTTTTCCACACTAATAATGTCTCGGCACTGCGTGAGCCAGTATGCCTTCATTGCCTTAACTCGCTTAATTGTTTGCTTATGATATAGGCTCAGTCAGGGAACAAAGCAACCTTTCAGTATAGGAACTGTGGAGTAGACAGTTCCACAGTGATTTTTGCTGTCTTTACTTCAAGAAATGAGAGAATCATTTAAGGGTTATTGATTGTTGTATTAGATATCTTGTACATGTATAAATAAGTAAAAAAAATATTTATATCATACATATATCAGGTGAAAATGAATAGGGGTGCTACGATTCCAGAGTGCCTACAGACAAGCCTCCACTGCTGTGGATTACAAAAGAGAAAATCACATCAGATAGAATGCAGTGATCTTATAAATGAAAATCAGTCTACAACATTTGCATCAACTATATATTGTGGTGGTCAAAAGTGATATCCAGCTGAGGAAAATTGATAATCAAAGACTTAGTATGCAACAAATGATACTGGTCTCACTATACTTAGCAATAATTCTGCAGATAGTATGATCATTCAAATCCAGCACCCAAGCAATATTCAAAGGTTATTAAACAGATTCAGCCATTTTGAAATTATTCTTATTTGATGCTTGAGGCAACTCATTACTCACGTGCATTTTCACCAAAACCTACAAAATAACATATAATGATAATGATAGCAGCTACCAAGTTTTTTCACTTGCAGCAATTATAGGTTTGGAAAAATGTGTGATGGTTTCATATGACAGTTTGGCCAAAATGATGTCTGCAACTCGCCATGTTTCATTGGTACAGACAACAATTGAAACACTGTGTTCCCATGTTCGTTTTATACCACAAGTACAACTGAATAACATACTTACTGAATCCTTAATTATATGTTTGAATGAAGGGCTAAAGCTTCTATTTTTCTATGCTACACAGTACTTTAGACCACTACAGTATATAAGCAAGAATAGAGAGAATCAATCCTAAGATCTCCAGAAACAGAAGGAAGAAAACGAATAGGTACGTTGACAGGAAACAAATAAAAATTAAATCTTGAAAAAAATGAAATTTAAAATCAGATATAAAATCAATTTCCTGAAAAAAATTGGGTAAAACTTATGTAATTTATATAAATGATATAGGAGTCAGTTATGAACAAAAGATCGTTGAAAATGAAAAATGAAATGAAAAAAAAATTGATGAAAATTCAGTATTTGTCAATATATGGTATGTTTTTTCTCTTCTTTTTGAAAAATGGAGGAATTTAATCAATGTCTTTATATTACACTTTAGTGCATTAGAAATAATAGTTTATTTTGATGCCTGATAAAAAGCAATGCATGTTTCATAAGATTATTTTTCTCTTTTTTAAGTGATAAAAAAGACCTTTTAATTCAAGAAGAAATGTAGATGTCTGAGAGCCATTATTTTTCTGGCTGATACTTCTTTCATCTAATTTCTGCCGTTTTATTTGAGACTTATTCATTATTCCTCATCTGCCCTACTTACTTAAATATGGTTTATGATTTGTAGTATTTGAATTTCTTAGATGAAGCATTATTAATTATTAATCTAGACTAGTATTTCTTCCATCTTAATTTCAAGTTGCGTTTCATTGCAACTACTAATATCATCAGTCTATGGCCATTAGTAGACAGTGTACATTGGAAATGAAGAATAAGCTCTCAGTAAGATGTACAAAAGTGACTTCAAGCTTATTTACAGATTATCACCATTAAGTGGCTGTTCCACAATGTAAGCCAAGATAAGGCCTGGAATCCCCTGCAACCATAATCATTCAATCTCCCCACAAATATAACATCCTTAGTACGTATATACTTGGTCATCACATAATGGTAGTGTGGTAAGTCTGGGTTGTCATAACTCAGAGACCACTTGTATTCGATTCTGTCTTGGTTTTACCTCACTTGAGATTAGAGCGGTGAGTCTGGGTTGTCGTAACTTGAAGACTACTTATATTTAATTCTGTCTTGGTTTTACCCCACTTGAGATGCTGAATTTCTTAGAGATATATAGAATTTCAATCAGATACTCAAGTAGTGTAGCAAGCTAGTCCAACTCATTTTTATCTACAAAGCAGAGTGGGTTATTTGGATATAATATGACTGAGCTGCTTTGGCAACAAAATCAGGGGCGGATCCAGGATTTTGAGCAGGATTGGGTCCAAACAGAAAAATTTATTTTTATAAATACATAAGAAAGAAAACGAATTTCAATCATCAAAAACAAGAAAGTAATTTGTGATCAATTACATGAAGTTGTAACTTTTTAGCACTAGAATTGACAAAAGTGTGAAGTGAAAAAAATAATCAAATGAATTTTCTGCAGAGCCAATAATTGGATAAAAATTTGAACAATAAGATGGAAGACATCTTACTCATCTTAGATGAAAAACAAAAGAATAAATTTTTGTTTTTAAGGTCAATTTATGATTACTTGGAAACATTGCCTCCGTACCTGGATCCTTGATCTGTCAATTTATGTATAGAAAGATTATATTATTTTTTTAAAAATAATCCTTGCTGATAGATTCTTTACAATGAACAGAAGGAATAACGAATTATATAAGAGACACTGCAAAAAACCATGAGTGAAAACTTCTCACAAAGAACTATCAACAACTGGAATTCACTAGTAAATAATGACCCAAATATATTGGAAACAAAAAAAAAAAAGTAACTTCAAGAGCAACTATAATAACAAAACACATGACAATTCTAGAAACCTTTCAAGAAAAAAACTCTTGTCTAGTTGTTGTCTACAATCAAAATTCAGTTCATCCATAATAGCCATAAATTTCCAATTAAAGTAAAGATCAAAGATCCCTATCCAACTTGAATGATTAAAATAAATGTCAAACAATTGAGTTAGCTCAAATTTCATTCTTCTTTCACATATGCTGAAGATCAAATTTTCCTATTCACTCTCTATGATGAGGAATTCTTAATGCAAAAACAAAACCGAAATATGTCAATAGATTCATACATTCTTATGTACATGAATACATACATTAATCTTTAGTATTCTGCATATTTTTTCAAGGATGCCAAGATTTCGTATAGATTTTATGATTTGGAAAGTCAGTAACTTGTATGTCTGCTCATGTATGACTGAAATTGACATGACAACACAATTACTAAATTCAAACATTGTTTGGCAATAGGAGTTGCCTCAGGTGGCAGGACAAATTTCTTACTCGGTGAACAAAGTTTCCTCCAAAGTGCTAAAGGTTAATAGTAATACATACATGTTTGATTATAGTCGCAGACAAGAAATGTTCATTAAATTTTTTACTCAACACTTGCTGTTTTCATACAAGTGGACATACGTCTGTAGTAAGTATATGTAACAATTGTCCAAAAGATTTTAATAAACCACTTTTAGCTGTTTTTTGGCCATTACCAAGATCCAAGACCTTAATAGTTGGGACCAACAAATGTAATTATAGATGTTTGTTTCCATTTTTAAGCGTTTGCATTATGGCATACATGCATTGGATTTCATTTTTTTCTGGCCTTTTCTGCATGGATTAAAATGTAATATCTGTTCCACAGCATAGACTGAGGCGCTGGTACTAACACTTGCCTGCCGAATGGGCAAGAGATTGAGTATTGAGCATCAAAGACCGAGTACGCAGATGCAATGCGTCAGCCAATGAAGTTATACTGAGGCTGCGCAATGCTATGCGCATTGAGAACCTTTGGATTTGTCCTTGAGCTCTCCCACAATTACTCGGCCCTGCTGCAGGGAAGCAGTTCACCCAGGGGCAGCACTGTCCCATTGCACTTATAGGGACAAGTAGGGCTCTTCCTGACGCTTTTGTGACTGTGGTTGCTTTAGCAACCACGGGCATGTTGGCTGGAGCTATTTTTAATGGGTTGCTCCCATTTTCCCCGTTTAAAGCCCTGACTTTGTGTTACATTTTGCTCTGGTGGGAGAGTGAATAAATAGATGCATTGGGGTTCATCTCTGGACAGAATGTATCAATCTTTTGATGCAGACATTCAAAATCCGAGTACCTGTATTCAATAGTCATTAGATTTTATTCTTGTAAGAATATAACCTTGGATAAAAAATATTGACAAATTTGAACTCTTCAGATGGCTTGTTAAATTCTGATTTTATATTAAATCACCTGCCTGACCAACCAGCGAAGTGGGCTACAGATTCTTCTTTCTTTACTCATCCGTGCATATATGTGTGTGCATGTGTGTGTGTCTCTGTGCATTCTTTGTCTCATTTTAGAGGCTACAATCTTGAAAATTACCATAAGTATACCATTAGGCACCATTTAAAAACTTTTATTTTATTTTTTGAAAAAAAGTTTTTGAACCAACAATGCCCAAATCTTGTGTTGGTATTTTTTCAATAAAAGATCTAATATTTTAGATAATTTCTGATCATTAGTTCTAATACACACACAGGTTATATTGATTCAATAATGTGAGGTACGGATATATGTATATATCTTTTTCTAACTCCAATTTGTACTTGAGATGTTGTAGGGAGGTGGAGATGGCAGTTGCATTATTTTATCAATCCATTTATATTCTCTGTTTATATTTTACTTGAGTAATTCATCGAAAGTGAGTTTCTCCTGCACAAAACAAATGGGTTTCAAGACTCTATAACTTTCCACTTCAGGATATAATTCCATCTACCAGAGACCACTCGAGAAACATTCCTTTCTAGACCTTCTGAAGAGCAACAACTTATCCATTTCTCTCATCGTTTCTACAAACTCAAAAACATCAGAAGAACTTTGCAAACCAAAAATACCATACTGCAAGTTACTCAGAATTCAGTTTCAATTAGATAAGTCCCCGTGAAAGTATTACAATTCACAAGACGTTGGGATTTTTTATTAACTTGCTAGTTTGATGAACGTTACTTCTGTGGTGAGTTTGGTACCCACTTGGTGCTTGGTACATATGACCTTTTGCCATACTAAAATCAGCTTAGTAAGTAATATTGAAGGAAATAAGAAGTGAGCAAAACTAGGCTAGTGTGGTAGGCACAGAATAAGTATTGAATAAACACAAGTTGGCATCAGATCAAAAATAAATGTTTGGCTTTCAAATCCAATTCATTTGTCTGCAAAGTTTATATTCCTTTTCTTACATGTTTCTTGTCTTCTTCATCATTCAAGTAAGAAATTAATGATTAGTTTTTGTTATGGACATCAATTGGACTGAAATTCCAACATTTAATTGGAAAATAAATGAATCAATGATAGAGCGTTGAATATATACAAAACATGTATATGTCTTGTGTGTGTGTATATATGTATATATATATATATATATAGATATAGATATATATATAGATATAGATATATATATATACATATATATATATAATTAGTGTTTTGATATGATTTATTGGACACAATGGTGTTATGAAATGAAAGCATGGAAAGCCGAATTCGTTGTTAAAAATCTAATAAAATATTTCATTTTTAACAACTTATTTGACTTTCCATGCTATTATTTCATAACATCATATATATATGTATATATATATGTATATATACATATACATATACATATATATATATATATATATATATATATATATATATATATAATGTGTATATGTATGTATGAGGTGCTTGAGATATATGTGAAATATCCATCAGGACATAGTCCTAGTACTGAAATAGAGTCCCATAGGAATTTTCTAGTTGATAGATGAAACCATTTGGACATTCTAGAGGGACCTTCAGTGCGTATCTTAGGTAGACATTCCAAATCAGTTACAAATAAACTTGTAGTGCCATTTTTCATCATGGCAGATTTTCATTGTGGAGCCCTAGTCTTAAAAAAACTTTTCAACAAATATGGATGTATTGTATATAGTTGGAAAGAAAATTTTGTGCTGAGTAAAGTTTACAAAAAAACCATATGTCTCAGAGCAAGACCCTTTGAGTTATTGACAATCAAGTGTCATGAACCTCTGTTTTTGAATCAAACAACTGTGAACTTATAGCTGTAGCTCAAGCAAATTCATTAGTTAAAAAAATAGATAAATGAAAAATATTCTTTTGACAAAAAAAAAGATTTCAGCAAAATGTCAGTCTGGCTATCTATGTGTTGCGTATACAGGCTGCATCGAGGGGCATTGAGGGCTGGAAATTTGAACATTTTTTCCTTATTATGCCTACAGAAAATGTTTTTTGTTTCTTTCACCCTCCCTACCAAATAAATTTTAAGTTGGGTGTTCTATGCATAATGTAAATTTATGCTAAATTGGTCGCTGAGCTTGTGTCCGGTAGTGTTCATCCTTGTTTTTTTTAAATTCTGACTTTTTAGAGATCACAACCCAACAAAAAGTGAGAGAATTAACTTGTTCATTGATCACCCTATTTTCCAATTTTTTGATTGATCACCCCCAAGCATGGCATGCTGCCGAAAGATGTTGGTCAGATGACAGTTTCTATTGAGTGAATAACCGAACCCCTTTACTATTGAAGTCATTTTATGTCTCACTAGATACCTCACACTAGTGTCCTTGTGCTAGACTAATAACATTAAATCAGTACCTTGCCATGGAACATTGGTTAGCAAGCTAGGTTTTTATTCTTGTAATCTGTCAGGGATTGATAGCAAATCTGTGCCAAATTAATGTTCTTATGATCAGTGAAATATTAATTAAACATCACAGTAATGATAGTCTTTAATGGAAAAGAATAATGTATACAATAATACCTAGAATTGTGTGTTTTTTATTAGTTTGGGTTTTGATGAAATATGGTTGTGTTTTTGCTGTACTATAAGTGTGACTAAGTATTAGCAGAAAAAATATGCATTAAAATATGATACGAACTTGAAAAGTATGTTTTTTAACAGTGCGGAAAATTAACAAAATAACCACACTAATCAATGTTTACCTGTCTGTTAAAATTCATTTTTGTATTTATTCATGTTTATTTTGTAAATAAGTAATACAACATTATAAAATTTAAAAAAGAAAGAAGAAATAATGAATAAGCGTACCCTCTGGCATTGCTTGGATTAGGAGATAAACATAACAAAGCCATACCATTTAGATGTTATAGGAGCTTTATATTCTCTATTACAAAATGATACCCAATTTTGACTAGGGACATCATCAAGTAACATATACTCTAAAAGCCATTAAAGATGTGAAAACAATTCATTTACTGGCAGCCTATGGTTCGTGTACTGGCACTGGTACATGTACTGCACTTTGAGTTGCACTATTACAGACCATTACTACTCTAGTGCATCTTATCCTCACTAGGTGCTCTTCACTTTAGGCTTTGGGCCAAAAATAGTAGTATATAGTAAATATGAACAAGATATTTTTATTGAATGATATTCTGCACTTGAGAGCCATATTTTTTGTAGTTCTACTTTCCATAATTCAGTACAGTCTCCACGGGTATGTCTTGGGTGAGATAACCTAATGAAGTTCATCCTTTTCCAGGCTCCCTCAATCCTATTCTATTCTTTATGCTGAGCTTATAGCAGAGAAGCATTACCATTTTCTGAGTCTTTGGTATGACTCAGCTATGGATTGAACCCCCAACCTACCAAACTGGAGACAAGCACTCTGCCACTGGGTTACAGTGATTGGTCTTTATACTTTAGAGACACTCGTATCACAAGGCTAACAAAAGAAAGTCAATATCTATTAGTATCATTTGGAGTAACATAAATACCACCATGAACATGATTGTCTCCCTTCTCTACTTCTAACAATTTAATAGCAATGCCTTTTATATAGTTATTTTTACCCTTGACAAAACATTTTTCATTCTACTCAATGAATCTGTCCTGAGGCCAATTTTATCACTTAAGTAGATAGGTTTCTATGACATTTTTGTCATTATCTCGCTTTATCTCTCCTATGATAAATGCTATTCACAACAATTGGCTACGCACTATCAATACACTTTAGAATAATTATTTTGATAACCGAAGCCAATATTTTCATTTTCTCATCTTATACTACAAATATTGATGTTTGTTTGTTTCTATTTAACTTCGTTTTATAGACTCCTGAACAGTTGCATACTATAAGCTGAAAATTTGTGTATAAGGGTACCTTGAACCCAGAATGGACAGAGGTTAGGTGACGGTAACCTTTGGTGATTTCTAAAAGTCAATTTAGGGTCAAGTCAATTTAGTCATTTTTAAATCTACAAATAAATATTTACAAAGATAACTTGACCACAGTATGAAAATAGGATAGGTGGCACTGACCTTTGATGATCTCTGACGGTTAATTTAAGGTCATGTCAATTTGGGCATCTTAAAAATAAAAAAAAACAATTGTGTCATTTTCAAATCTAATGGAGACAACTGCACCCTTAGGGCTTAAAATTTGTGTACAAGGGTAACTTTACCCCAGGATGAACATAGGATTGGTAGCACTGACCTCTGTTGATTGATATTGGTATGATGCAATCTTCCATACCCCATTCTCCTTCATCCATGATGCACTAAGGTAATTTTTGTGAATATCGAAGAGCCAGGATTTTAAATTCTGATATTCTAGGCAGTTCCTCCAACTTGGAAGCTTTGTATAACACTAATTTCCATACCTATGATGCACTAAATTAGGCTTAGTAAATATTAAGAAAAAAAAACAGGATTCTGAATGCTGATTTCCTATGCAGGAAGTCTCTTCCGACTCAAAAGATCGAAGTAAGACAATCTTCTTCACTCCTCTGCTATTTGACCTGCTGATATATTAAGCTTAATAAAATTTTCATATATATTTATTCAAGTTTATATATCGAAAATTTCTTTGCTGTCACCTAGCATCTACGTCTTGATTGTCTTTAATCAGTTTGTTAATCAGTGGATTCTCAAGTCTTCATCAAGTTTCTCAACTTTTAGAGAGATTACTTATTCATCATTTTCATTGATGTTAACTGACAGACAAGATTGTTGACAGCCTTGTAGGCTGATGTTAGGTGCACAAAATACATTATGTCCAGACAAAATTGCTTCATAGAAACCAGAGCTAAATGGAACAATGAAAATCAATGAATCTCAGATAGATGCAAGCTGAGGTAGAAAATATGAATCCGTAATGCTACACACGGACAAAAACATCATTCATTTATGGTAACTGATACGATTATTGCAGGACCTGAATTCTCACTGTTTTTCCCCATGACATCAGTTGGAATACACTTCTATGTCAAGTCCAACAAAAGAAAAATTACTTATGTGGATAAGTAGAATTATGTGACAGATTGAATGCCTTTCTTTTTTGTTGTTCTAGTCAACTTTTTTTACAAAGCATCTCAGCTGTTAGCTTTTTTCAAGATGGTGCGGAGTGAAATGATTCTGGCTTCTCAACTATCATCATTTATATCTGGTCCTCGAACTCTTTCATATAACAGTGCCCTTAGTGTACAACGATTTTTTGATAGTGCCCCAAGTCAGAAAAATATTCAATTTGAATAAAATTACTATTTTATATTAGCTAACGCATATTAAATAAACCCTTTTTTTATTTGTCTGCTCAGATGTCGTAATGGTTAGCACATTTGCCTCTCATGCAGAGGGATCTGAGTTGGTTTCCGGTATGAGTGAAGAGTGTGGAAAAGTCTTCATGAAGACAAATTTCCCTGTGCATTCAGCTGCTAACAGAGTACTCCCTAAGCTCTGTGATTAGTGGGGAATAAATTGGGATTGGAGTTGCACCCTCCCCTATTCGGAAGGTTAGTAACAAATGAAAGAGAAGCCTTTGGGTCTCCTCTGACCACAATTGGCTTTTACATATTAATATATATATATATATACATATAAACATTCAATTCAAATCAATTGCTTCACACCATGAAGTTCCACACTAGATGGACAGTGATTCACATCACCACATTGAATTACGTTTTCCAGGAATTATTAAGATTTTCAAATATCCCATGGTGCACATTTGAGGAATCACTGATGTGAATAATAATAGCCATATCTATTCTAGGTGTGTGGCTCTCAATCTTAGTTAAGTTTACGTGCTCTGTAAGACAGATTCAGGTTTGTGCCTATACCATTGGTTTGAATAGTCAAATCTTAGTTGTTTGCACTGTTCCCAGTGGATCATCTTCCACACCTAGTCATGCTTACTTTTGTATTCGTTCTGGACTGACTAACTCCATTTGATTATTGTATGATTTTTGTTAACATCACTATCTCCATACAATCTACATCTGTCCTAGAGGATTTTTTTAACTTGAATTTTCTCTTTATTTATTAAAAAAAATTATCGATACAATCTTTTTGCTGTTACCCCTATTTTTTACACGTTATTGGCAGGAAATTGTGACAACAATTCAAGTCCTTAGTTTATTACTTGGCAACACTTTGATTTGATTCAAACACGCAGAATAGTCTTGTTAACATCATTTCCCTTCATTTTAATGTGCTTTTTCTGACCTAATGACTGGATAACATTCTTGACAAATATTCTGGGGATTCTGTTTTTTTGTTAGAAACCGTTAACCGGAACTGTTGAAATAGGTTTCTTCAGTTTTTAAGTGATTTTGGTTGGTTATCTATCGAAACATGTAAAAAAAAAAAATACAAAATGATTTTCCACCTATCGAGCAAGTCTTATCGAGATAGGCTGAAATATTGTAATAACAACAAAAGTATCGCAATAATCCAAACAACTCTTAGAATGATCGCAATATATATATATATAATATATATAGTGTATTTCAGCAGCATTCTTTCTTTTAAACAAATATTATAAATATATATATATATATATATATATATATATATATATATATATATGTATATATATACACATTGCAGTTTTTATGCTTCTTTCTGTCTTTTTTTAGTATCTGTTGCATTTCTAACTTTACGTATTGACTATTTACACTAAGGTGCACACAGATATAATCCTGAGTGATTTTCCAAAAGAGACTCTTGCATTTTTTAAATTTTTTTCTCAAAGGAACTTTATTTCTTGTCTTCCTTTACTCTTCATTCAATTTTTTTTCATCTTATGAAGCTAAGACCTTTCAGCTTGTTACCTGTCATTTTGCATTTCATGCATCTACTTACAAAGTATTGAATGTCAGATACCAGAATTTCTCTGGTTATTCTAATGAAAATAATGTTTTGAGTTGAATGTTTTCTCTTTCACTGGCAGATTCTGTTGAAAGATTCAAAAAGCAGCTCTGAATCCAAGGTAGAGAAAATTCTGTTATTATCCTGAATCACTCAATTTCTGACTTGCTATGTACCATTCATGACCAGTTACCATCTCTTGCTTCTCAAGCCTCTACTAATTTTTTTATCAGATTATTATCATGTTTGCAAGTTTTCTTTAAGTTAATTTATGAGCTTGTTTTGTTGTTCAGTTGTGAAGATAATTTAGGTAATGAAATTTATAAAATTTCTAGCATAGTACCTGTCAAAAATGATAGGATTTTTTATGAATGAATAGATTATACAAACATATATTTGAATATAAATGTATTTATTGCATAAAATATGCATATATCTCTAACAAAATTTGTTTTTCTTATAATTTTCTATAACTCATTGTATTTTCTCTTTTTAATATTTTTTGAGCAATAACGTAACAGAATTGATTTAAAAGCAAATTTCTTTTTTTTAATTTGAGAAACCATAAGTTTTATTCATGAAGAGTTAAAGATGCCTATATATAGTGGAATTATTCTCTTTGCTACTGAAACATCAGCAGCAGTAGTAATAGTAGTAGTATTGTAAACATGAACACTCAGACACACTTTAGCCTCACCCACTTCTTCTCTTCCTGTTGACGTAAGCAAAACAGTAAACCATTGCAAAAATAGACTAAAAAGTGACTGCAACTTTTATATCACAATTTGATAATTACAAAAAAGAGAGACTCCAGTTTTTACATTATAACATTCTACACTCCATGATTGGTGATATCTCGTATCAGTTTTAATACAAAACAACAAATATATACTTCATTTAAAACCATACCTTCCTAGTATTTTTAAGCCTAAGATAAAAATGTAAGATGAATTTTAAATCATTTGGTATGAGTCCAGGTGCCTTTTTTGATGTGCTCATAACCCATAACTTTAAAACCTGTCTATGCCTTTAATACTAACAAATATGTGAGATTTTTTCAAGCTTGAAGCTCAAAGGATTGTTGTATAGGCTACATAAATCATTTATTGCATCCGCTTGTAGTGAGAAATCAATGCGTATGTTTCAAGATAATGTTAGTGCAAAACTCCGGAAGAGACCAGCATGACATATGGAATATATAGAGTCCTGTAAAAATCCAGTAAAAAATATCATCCGATCTGGTTACCTTTTCCTTTGATTTATTTTTAAAATTTTATCGTTTTAAATTTCGTCTGTTAATTGCTATAGATGTTTTTAAAATGTAGGTATCAATACATGATATTTTGGAAATAGGTTTTTCATTATTTTCAGAAGTTGTTGGTAGATATAAATTTTATCATTATCAATTTTTGATTAGTATTTCTTTAATCTTATTTCTGTTGCTCTTTATTGGAGGCTTTTTCTTTGTTTCTGATCCGTCTCACTTACTTAAAAATGGTTTATGACTAGTAGTATTAATAGTATTCAAATTTCATTCTACACGTTGTCAATTATTATTGATTTTTTCATCCTATTTCTGTTACTTTTTATTGCTAAATCTGTTTGTATAATTTGTTTTGTGACTTCGAGTCATTACCAGTTTTTCCATGAAGATGATTATCTTTTTTCTTTGCCTTGCATCTGCTATATATAGAAAAGTCATATTTATTGAGCTTTTTGTCTGAGTCATGAAGGGTACAATTTCTAAGCTGTTGTTGCATGTAAATATTTCAAAAGTCTGTAATAATTGCATGTCCTTTGCATGCTTTGTAAAATTGAAACATTTTCAGAGAGAAAAACTATCAACAAAACTGATAAGTCTTTTAGTGGTACAAAATTTTAACATTCCTGTAATTAATAGATGCATAATACAACATAAAAGAGGAGCAGAAAAAAGTTCCAAACTTGTTTTTTTGAAATAAATCCTTATAAGCTTGTTCGGACTGACACTCATCAGAGGATGACTCATCAGAACAATGTTTAAATGCACTGTTTGGAAACAATTTGAATAAATTCAAAAAATCTCATTTAAAACAGCAAACGAGAATGTTGAAGACATGCAAAGAATTACAGAATTTTCTGATGAGTGTCAGTTGAAACAAGCTTAAGGGGATTTCTTTCAAAAAACAAGTTTAAAATATTTTTCTCCATCTCTTATACGTTTTATTGTGCATCTGCTAATTATGACAATATTAACAAAAAAGTATTGCACGACTCCATTTTCTTCTACAAATCAGAAACCGTCAATTTTTTAATTGATCACCTCAATATGTCATGCTGCCAAAAGACGTGAGTTACCTGACGGTTTCTATTGAGTGACTTACCAGACTTGTTTTTCAATCTTTTCAATGTTGTTTCTCATTCTTTCCTTATTAATATAACCTTTTTTTCCTCCTCTCAGCACTTACACTTGAACTAGTCTTTTCCCTATAGCTAAAAACTACTTGTTGAGATTAACACATATCTTTTATAGATAGGATTTAATAAATAAATATCAAAAGTATCTATGGAAAAAAAGCAATTGCCAAAAATTTCAAAGTGCATGGTATAGCAGATATAAGATTGATAATTCTAAAAGTTGATCAATTAATATTGGAGACCACTAACCAAAACTGCCGTCAAAACTATCAACATATTTTTTTTCTCTTTTATCTAACTCCTTCCCCCCCGCTCTCCAGCTATGGGTATATAGCTGGCAAACTGAACTCTGTGGCAATGGTTGGCAACCTGTCTAGGATATGGACAACTCTGATTCCAAACTAGAAACTGAGGATTCCTGAAGGGCTGCAGCATGTTGTGGAGCGTGGTATGACACACATAACACTCTGGTTTTCCTCTGCATCCTGGTCTATCATCAGCCATCCTATGTCTTATCACTGGACTCAAGCTGACAGGGTCAAGAGACTTAGGCTGACAACATATGCAACTCTTCCTCAACATAATCTAAGTCAAGCTGATATCTGATTTTTGCAAAGTACAGTATTTAAAATATATTGCCCATGTAACAAGATTAGTAATTTTTCCATTCAGAAACAACCACTATTTGCCAATGAAAGAGAAACGATTCTCTGGGAATTCCTGATTTAAGATCGAGACAATGTTAGTTTTAACTACTATGCAGACACAAAAGAAAAATGAGAAATTAAAAGGAGTTCCTGTTCTTGATATTTATAATGTTATCAATATATGCGAAACACTCTCTGAAGGCACAAAGTGTCTAAATGGGGAAATATGATGATTATGAAGTGCATGTCATAATTTTAGACTCTGCAATGCACCAAAGCAGCAGCTCTTCTTAAAACTGGAGACATGGTCATCTTCAACCACAAAGAACAAATACAATGATTGATGTTCTGCTACAAGAAATTATGCAAAATATCAAGTTTGTAGCCATGTATATTTGAAATACAAAATAAAAAATATTTGTATAACTTTAGGTGCATAATCTATCTGGCCACAAATTTATCTCCTACTTTTTATAAACCATCAACCAAAACTGTCAAAGTGGGTTTCTTCATTTTTTATGTGGGTCTTGCTGGCTGATTATGTATGTATGCATCATGTATACAGACCATACCAATGGAGCTAGAGGACTGAAAATTTAAGTATTTATTCCTTATTATGTCTTGAAAAGACTTTTTTTTTTAAATTCCCCCACTGAAGAGCTTTTAAGTGATGATGGTGGTGGGGGAGGAGGTTCAGTTTGAAATGTGAGTTTATGATAAATTGATCCCTTAGTTTATATCTGGCAATATTCACACTTGCTTTTTGAAAATTCTGACATATTTTAGTGATCACTCAACTTGCTCATTGATCCCACCTATTTTCCTAATTTTTCAAATTGATCATCCCTTACACATTGTGCTGCTAAAAGATGTTGGTCACATGACTGTTTCTAGATAGTACTAACCTGACCTTTTTCATAAATTTCAAATCCTTTTTTTTTTTTTTCGAATGATTATATTTGCACTTTTCTTTACATATTTTTCACTGCATGGTCTTAAATTTACCTTAAAATTGATACTAAACCTGAGCCTATTAAAAAGTAGATTCACATAAATACAAATAACCCATCTGTCATCTAGTGGCAGATTAACCATTAGGTTGAGTAGCCCTTAGCTTAGAGGTCCAAGATAGGAGTGGACCTAATGGCCAAGAACAAAATGGTTTAATTTGATGGTTAAAAAGTAGTTTTATTTAGTTTTATTTCAGATAATTTGTATTGTATAATTGATTCATATAACTTTATGTTAATATACATGTAGTACATAGTACAATGATATATAAGATATTTAACCATGTCACTTTATTCTATGGATGCGTCAGGTGACAAGTCCAAGCAGAGTCTTATGAAAGCTCAGCCTTGGAACCCTGGGTGGTAGATGATCTGTCACTGCTCTCATCACTTGATTGTTTTAATGTTTTTAATAATATATATGCATGAAATAATTGTTGTGGAATGATGTACCTAATGCTGCTGCTGTCTTTCTCCTGAATCAATATTTTGGCATTCCTACTAACACATTCTCATTTGCTCCTATGTCATGCAACACGTGAGGCAATGATTACATCTCCATTTCTCATACAATCCATGGAGACCCAATCATGGCTGTCAATGCTGAGGTTTAGACACCCCCAAATCTGGGTTTTTTTTACCAATGATCTGGATTTCTTGGTTTATATTTTGAAAGTAGTTTTCAATATGGGGTTTATCATACCTCACATAAGTAAATTCTCAAAAACAACTTCTATACTTATATTATTGTTTTTTTGAATAACTTATAAAGTATGATTTATATAATACTTAACTATCTTTAAAATTGTTGATAGATTAATCATCAATTAGATGTTTAATCTTGTATAATACATTTAGTTTTGCAGTTCTAGCTACAAGTAAGTGATGAATAGAAAAGTTGCTGGGAAATTAACACCGAACAAGAAAAAACGTCAAACTTGTATAAAAGATCATTTTATCATCAAAACCTTTGTGTCAATAATGAATCATTTACACTTTTTAGATGAGTTTTTATTGTGATCTAAATATAAAAATAAAATGCAGTTATATTCAAAATTCATATTTTCATTATATGGGATTTTCTTTTGAGTCTTAGTATTTTAGTGAACCTAATCTGGAGGTATTGTTTGAAATCTCATTGGCAGCCCTGGACCCAATCATTGTTTCTGTAGCAATTTTTATTCTTACTCATCTTTTTCCTGTCTTTCTGCTTTTGTACTAACCATTTGATATGTAAACATGGTTATATAATGCTTGATGTTAATGGTACTAACAATGAAATTCAAATTTATGCTGAGGCTGTTTACATTGACTTCGCACTAATGCATTTTAGGAAAGGCATGAGTCTATCTCTTCTACCGCCATCTATGGTTGAAATAGGATTCGGTCTCTAGCCTTGGGAGATAACCAATTTAAGAGAAGGACATCTCTGAATTCAAAACCAGCTCACCAGAAAATGATAGCAATGGGTGAACTCTGTTTGCTACCACCATCCCAAAAACATGACTATATCATCTTGAGGGTAATTAGAAAAGTGATGGGCCTAGCATGGCTGTTGAAAAAATGATGTCTATGAAACTCCAAAACCTGATCACTGAGAGAGTTTTGTTAAATATGACTGTATAAATTGATAGATAATAAGATATAACTGATGATGTTTTTCTTATAAGTAAAGTTTTTTTATCTAATATTTCAATTGGGAATTTTTCTTCCTGTTGAAAATATGGCCTGAAATCTTTTCAGTCTATAGCTTATGGTTATCAATGTTGACTTTGGAAGTAATAGTTCTTTGTTGCTATTGTCTGGGAAGGCAAGATAGTTATGAGAGAAGGGTTTACTTGTGCTCGTTCACACAATCTTGATTGGACTCTGTCAGGATTGAATATTGGAGTAACAGCTTCATCTTTCTATTGCCTGAGTAGGTAAAGTAGTTAGAGGATAGTGGTTTTCCCAAGTTCTCACTTATCTACTTTCTTGATTGGACCCAGTCATGGTTGACTATGAGAGTAACAGCTTCTTGCTGCTACTGCCTACGCTCATTCACCTACTGTCTTCTCCATCATGTAATGAGATATATCAAGATAACTGATGATGCTAGAGAAGTGGATTCATGCCTTCCTCGGGGGTATGGGTATGAAGTGAACATAAATAGCTTGCATTCATTAATGTGTCAGTTTCAAAAGCCTTCTACTGCTTACTAAAAACATACTTCTTTTCAGTTATCAATCAATCTCATAGCTCACATTTTTACCTTTTTCCATCAACATGTTTTCTTTTACCAGAAAAAGAGAAATTTTTATCATGTTTGCTTCAATTTATTCAATCTACAAGCAGAAATTTATCATGTTTTTTGTTTTTGCCACTGCAATTTATTTCATTTCAGTTTTTCTACTCAACAAACCAATTTTATTCATTCAGGAATTCATTTGGAATATATGCTATTGTATTCTTAAGGTATTATTTCATGTGTTATTTACAGCTTGACTGAAATTTTTTAATTCTTCTTGAAACCTGAAAGCACTTCTAAGGAATATAAGATCATGGAATTATTTGATTTTGCTTTTAATCTAAAAATTTGATTTCAGAAGAGATAATACAATAAATGGTAAGTATTTTGTTCCAGATTTGGTCATAAAATGTTGACACTAATTTGGATGATATATTTCTTGAGATAAAGAGCTATCAAAAGGGTTTGGGTCAAGATACCCAAAGACACAATCCTGATTGACAGAATCCCATTGTTGAAATCCCAAAAGATCCAAATACAAGAAGATTGGAAACCCAGAAACCAAAAAAGGTCAAAATCTCAAAAATACAATTCAGGAAAAAATAATTTTAAAAAGTTCTCAAAAGATATTCATTTACAATTCAAAAAAAAATAAATAGGATTTTGATCCATCAGGATAGTGGTTTTTGGTATTTCCACCTTTGGGAATTCTGATCTTTTTGGTTTTCAACATTTAGGATTGTAATCTGCGCCACTATTAACTAAATCAAAATGAATATGATGGCTTGGATTCATGAACAAAGATTTTTCGGAAGAGTTCTCCTCAGCAGTGGGACTATAGAAAGTAAGGCCTGTGAGGCCTAGAATAACCCTCCAGCCTGAGCAATGAAGTCTCAAGGTGAAGTGCAACTTACCCAGTGCTGACCCCACCCTTTATACAGAGGGTTTGCTGCCTATGGTCCTCCAAGGTGGCTCGGATAGGAGCAGGGCCCCCAAGTCATAGGTTTAGAACTTATATGAAAGACAAGATTTTGAAATTTTGGTCTTATGAATAAAAATATTTCAAATTATAATGTTAAACATAATTTTGTTTAGGAATACCACTGAGTAATGGTATTCTAGTCAAGCTGCTTTGATATACCATCTTAGAAATATAGTTAAGTTACTGATGTAAATGTTCTGTGGTCACCTCTCATCTAGTGTTTCACTTTCCACAACTTCAGTAACATAAGATCAATCCCAGGAATAAACAATTTATAATTTTTTTTGATGAAGGTCCCAAAGTGTAAAAGTAATGATGCTGGTAATTCATATATTTAAAAAAAGAAGCAGTGAAGTGTTTCTGTTAAGTACTTTCAAGTGTTTATTTCCTGTTCAGTTATGTAATGAGAACTAATTTCTGCATAGGTTTTACACTGAGATGATATCACTGTCTGCATTTGTAAAAGACAAAAAAATCTCATTGACTATATTTTTCATGACATTTGAGTCCTGGTAGACTTCTAAAATAAGATTATAGGACCAATGATCCTAACATTTATAGAAACCTCTGGAATATATATGTATCCCAGGATTCTTAAAAGGGTCAATCAATGAAAAAATATTGTTAAAAAAATATAAAATCTTTTTTAAAAAATGGCTCAAACTAAGAAAATTGATTTTTCTTTTCATTTTTATCTTTGGTGCATTTTCCATCAAATTTTGGCTTGCAACTTCAACCTGGCATTTTTTTCTGAGGATATCAACTGAAGTGGATTTCACTCCTACTTTTTACACATCTCTGTTCACATATTCTTTTCAACAATAAAGGTACACCATGGATTTTCTGCCAAACTTGATTTCAGAACGATGCTGGATTATTCATTTTGCCTTACCAACAGAGGTCATGTAATAATAATCTCATAATACATGATAACCTACCAATTATGCATATCTTTAAAGCATTAGGACTGTTAGATACTTAAATGATACAAATATTAAGCATGTATTAGATGATTAAATGCTATGCATTAATATGAATATTAATGTTCATTATTATAAGTAAAACAGATATAGGTATATTGATTAAACAAATATTGTACTGTACTTTCAAATACTACCACTTCTAACCTGACAGATTATACGATTTTTTTTTTTTTCACTATATTATTCATCAGAAAAGGTCCAGAAGAAGAGGACTGTCATTATTACTGGTTGTTTCACAATTGATAATTGTATTATAGACTTGAGGTGTTTAAAGGATAACATCCAGGTTATTTGGAGTTGAAGGATTTTTAGATGCTGGAATACAGCTTTGAAAATCATTACTCAAAACCATCAACCAAATCTGTCAACATAGGTTTTTCTAGTTTTCCAGTTGATCTGGCTAGCTATGTATGTATTACATGTACAGTTCACACCAACGGAACTGAAGGGCTAATAATTTCAACCTTTACTCTTCATTAAGTTTACAACAAATTTTTTTTGTCTTTTCAAAATCCTCCCAAATAGTTCTTGTAGGAAGGGGTTCAATTTCCAATGTAAATTTTTGCCAAATTGGTCACTAGTTTGTGTCCATTTGTTCTTTGAAAAATTTGAACTTTTTAGAATTGAACAAAGGATGAGATAAGTAACTAAATCGTTGACCACCTCCATTCTAATTTTTTGATTGATCACTTCCAACATGGCATGCTGCCAAAAGATGTTAGTAACATGGTTTCAATTGAGCGACTAACCAGCCCTGTTCTTTATTTTCTTTTTAAACATATCATCCCAGCAAAATTGTTTCATAGGTTTTGACCTTTGTGATAGCTGCGAGAAATCCAAGTGTTTGTTAGTAGTTTTGTTCCGATTAATAGAGGTGCTGGACTATCAGTTACTGGAAAATCAGTTGTATACATGCATCAAATGTTTACCCAACCTTGATTTGAAAATGTATCCGTATGAATGAATATGTCAACAAAATGTCTGTATGTTGGTATGTGATCCTTTAAACCTGTGGACACCCACAATGGCTTCTTTATTTTGTATATGTATGTTTTCATGACAACCATTTGTAGTTCATCAGTGAAATGTTTCAACTACAGGTGAGCAAGAGTGAACTGGAAGAGTCTCAAAATTCAGAAGATACAGAAACTGAAGGAAATACCACCATACATCGTAAACGCAGAGTAGGTGATCGCTTAGTGCCCTGTTTTCCTTGTCCACTGTTGGTTGATAGTGGTTGCTAATCAACCTCCTCTGAACTGCATTTTATGAAAAAAAAAACAAACTAACCTTTTGTGATGGTAACAATTAGATCATCTACTTGCTCTATGCAACAGTCACAACCTCAGCTCATTCTTGCATGCATAATGCTTAATTTGCATATTGGCATAAGTTTGAAGAATTAACTTGAACCTTCTTTCGAATTAGGTAGTGCATTTTAGCTATTGAAAAAGTAACTATTTTCATTGATTTAGCATTCATTATTCATCAGCTTGCAAAGATGAATATGAGGAAATGTTTAATCCTATTTAATAATTTGTAATTTTGTGTTTAATCTTGTCATGATTAATCCAATGCTTAATCTTAAGCTACAAATTAGTTAACAATCTCTTAATTTTGGCTTCTAACTTATCTTTAAAGAAATTTCATTTTAGAGCCTATGATACATCTAAGTGAATGAGAGCTTTTTCTCTAACCGTCACGAGTGAATAATACAAGTAGCTAAGGGCTAATAACTTATTTTATAGACACTGACTATGCATGCTTTAGTACTTTCACTTGTTTATGAAACTTCAAAAATGCGCGCATCCAATTAGTTATAATTAGGAAACATATATACCTAGATATAGTTATTTCATGACAACTTGATCTTATCAGCAATGAGAATTTTCTGCATTTCCTTCCTTTTGAGCGAGATCGCTATCTTCAGTAAGATGCCCATCATTACCAGTGATATTAATGATGTGCCTGAATATTTATTGGTCAGATGTTTAATAAACTGGTAGCTTGAATATTTTCTATAGGATGGGGTTCAGTTGGTTATGGAACCAATTGTTTTTTTTTTTTTTCTTCTTTTTTTCTTCTTAGTAAAATTTTAAGGTCACTGCTCTTGTATTTGGCCGATTTGTATTAAGATGTTTTTTGTATACAGTACATACATATATGTATGTATGTGTATATTTTTCATGATGGTCTGAGTACTTTCTATGAAAAGCAACTAGAATTAAGAAGAAAGAGAATACTAGTTGAAAATTAGTTATGGTTGAAGATGCTGCTAATATAGCTAGCATATGGGAAAATAATAATTAATATGGCGCCAAGCAGTTGGAGGAGAAATGAAGAATGCGTTTAAGAGCTAGATTTGATCTTATGCCAGCTGTAAGAGTTCTAACAGCTCAATCAATTTGAGCATTTGCCGAACATAGGCAAGCTTCCTAAGGTAAAAGGGTTGTGAGTTTGAGTTTTGGCGACTTCTTTTACATAGATGTCTCCCAGGTGTGGGCAACGGGCATTTGCCCCTCATCCTGGATCAGGCCTTTTCACTGAGGGTGAGAGGTTTGAAAGATGGAACCTTAAAGTCAATGTTGATAATCGTGCTGTACAATTGTTTTAAGTGATTCCAACTTGATGTACAATAAAGATATAAAAAGATAGTACTATTCTTTGCTGATAACAGGGTTGCTGCTAAGATATATATTTCACACTTCTTCCTAAAAATGGTTTCACCGATGCACTCTCAGAAAAGAGTCAGCAGATGTACATGGCTATTTGATAATATGCTTTAAGCTGACGTTCTGAGTAGTTATAATGAAATGCAACTAAAATGAAAAGAATATTAGTCAAAAATTAATGGTGGTTGATAATGTTATATTTAATAAAAATACTTCAAAACTCACCATCACAGTCAATAATTGAACAACTGTAGTGTCAAAATTTAGATTCATGTAAAAAAAAAAAAGGAAATTCCATCATCGAATAAATGTCATCAGAATAAATTCTATTTATGACATTGAAAAACATCTGAAATAGAGTTAAAACTAAAAATAAACTATATCTGTCAAAACAAGGCCCTAAAAGGTGAAAAAAGCTTTTTTTTCCCAAAAAATCAGAAACATTTTTAAAAGAGATCTGGTGGAGTGCCCATGCCAATTTTCAAGTGTATAGACAAAATGGTATGACTGGTATTAACACCCAGATACTTGCACATATAACAAGGGATGGAATGGTTGTTCAATATTACAACCTTTCTGAGTGTTTTGTTAAGAGCAACCAAGACATTAATATGAGTCTGATAAAATCTCAAGTTGTATTGAAATAATTATATTTGCACATAATTGGTAGACAGTACAAAATCTGCAACTTTCTTCACTGTAGTGTCTGCTAATAGCTCAAGTTATCTATTCATTGCCCACTCGTGATATTGTTATGTCACCTTAATGTGATTAGGGGCCTCAATGCATGACACTTATACAAATATTGGCACCATAAACTGCACTTCTCTTTCCCAAGTTCTAAACCTTGAATTTGTTTCTGGCCAGAGTTGCAATATTTGGCCAGAATTGACAGATTTGGTCAGAAGTGAAGATAATCTTAGTTTCATTTCAGAGACTTATACAACATAGTTCCATACCTACCTCTTGAGGCAGGCATGCTGTAATATTGAACCTCCACCTCCAAATTTGCTTGATATCCAAATTCAATGCTATTCAAATGCCTGTGTACAGTAAGTCTCCGAGATAAAGCTCAGATTATCTCCCCTTCTGGAAAAATCTGGCAACCCTGTTTCTGGCATTAAATATGCAAATTGCATAAATGGCTGTGAATTAACTGCTTTTGCTTAAACTGTTTGTTTTGTTTTCCTGATTGCGTTAATTTTTTTCTCCTTTATAAATTTGTTTTTATGTTCTATTTCTGTGCATTATTTGGGTAAAAAAATGTCAAATCTCATCCATTTTTCCTGATTTCATTTATTCAAATGAATTTTGTTACTTTTTCATTATTGCACAGAACTTGTTTCGATTATTTTTGTTTTCCTTTTTTGAGAGAAAATTTTAAATGAAAGCATTGAACTGGTGCCACAGTTCTTTTAAGATTAAGTCTAAGACCTGTGAATTACTCACTGCTATAGACTGACAGCCTGAGTATGTTGCAATAAGAAGCAACTGGAAAAATTAGAATGAAATAAAATACTAGTCAAAAATTAATTATATGACTGCTTGGCAGTGCTTCATCTGAAAATAAACAACTAAAGATGATATTGCTGCTATTAATACAACTAGTGTGAAAATAAAAAATATGGTGCCAAGAGAGATCCAGGAAGAATGAAGGGTTGGTTTAAATGTTAGATTTCATCTTCTGCCAAGTGTAGATTTCTTGTAGCTCAGTTGATATAAGCAGCTGGTACGGTTGTCCAGGTTTCCCTGAGGTGAAAAGAACATGATTTTGAGTCACATTAAGAGCTTATCCTCTATTTCCAATTTGTGCTGTTTATTCGCTGCTTTAAACTGACAGATTAAGTAAGTTGCAATGAAAAGCAACTGAAAAAATTGTGATGAAAGAAAATACATTTCAAAAATTAATAATGATAATGGTTGACGATTCATCATCTAATTAGAAATTGATAAAGATAGTACATATTGCTGCTTTGTCTCTCTAGCTTTATCTCTCTGTTCATTTCTATCTTTAAGCACAGCCACCTTTTCTATGATTGTTAATTTAAGATCACTTCAAGATGTGTCCTGTGATTTGAGACTGTTCCAAGTCCTTTTTAATCTCTTGTCTGTCCATTCCATAAAACCAAAATTTTCTTTCTTGTAGCTGGGAATTGCACAACCGAACGTAAGTATTTGGTAGTTGATGTTAAACTCTCTAGTCTCTACCTTTCATTTGTATGTATTTACATATTTTATATATGTAGACATCTTGTTTTATATACAAATATTTTAGCAAAATTTGATTTTATGACCAATTAAATTTAATGATTCATTGGTATTGAAATGAACCTTTGTATTTATATTTGAACTTAGTCAGAAAGATTATTCACTTGAATAGATTTGAAGATTTTGATTCAAGTACATATTCTTGTTTGGTTAAACATAGCTTTTTTTTTCTTCATAAATAGCCTTGGTTAAACATAACATAGAAGCCAATAGTCTGCGGGTCCCTGAACTCTGGCTATAAAAATGCTACAAATGTACTTCATGATGACAATCGAAACTGTTCAGAGATAAATACTTGAAGAATCTATGAAATAATGAATAGGTACATTGGACATTATTATCTATGGGAATGCATCTATAAAATATAGATAGGTATGAAATTAATCAGCTTTTCAAACATGTTTGATACAATAGCTGATAGACATGGGCTTCTCTTTTTAATCTGTTGAAATCAAGAGAACATTACTTCAAACAAACTTCCTATGAATTATCTATTATAGAGAATTTTGGTAAGATTTGAACTATAGTGAGTGATAGAAATGTTTATTCCTAAAATTGTTTGTAGATCATTGAAAGCACCAAAACAGCCTATGGAGTTACTGTTAATGCTGGACTATAAGATTAATAGCTTCCCAAGAGTAGTTGAAACATTGACACTTACTGCGACTCTTCAAAGCCTCATCTATCCATATAGATCTTCGGTCAACAGCCTTCTAGGCATAATATCAGCACATTGGAAACTGTATTATTCACAGAACTATCAACTAAAACTATCTACATAACTTTCTTCAGTTCTCAAGTTGGTCCAGGTGGCTGGCTATGTTTCACATGTACAGGCCACACCAATAGATCTAGAGGGCTGGAAACTTAAGCTTTTACTCTTTATCAATTTTTAAATAATTTAAACGTGGTTTTGTTTTTTTGAAATCCTCCGGCCCCAAAGTAGATTTTTATTTGGGGGTTTCAAATTGCAATTCAAGATTTAGCTAAATTGATCCCTTTAGTTTGTGCCCGGCAACATTCCCACTTTTCATTGGAAAATTCAGGTTTTTTTCTCATGATTACTGCCCTACAAAAGGCAAAGAAGTTAATTCATTAATCACCCCTTTTTCTAATTTTTCAATTGATCACCCATAATATGGCAAAATAACAAAAGATGTTCAAATGATGGTTTCTGGTGAGTTATGACCAGACCTCTTCGCGTTGTTATTTTTTTTTTCAATTTTTTAAAAATTAGAAGTCTATCTTATATGCCAGCATATCCAGTAAGCTTCCAGGTGCATGTACTCTTCCACAGTATCTTAACCCATTGGATTTTTGTTTGAATTATTCCACATGAATTTTGGAACATGAATCTTTTTTTTAATGGTTTTATGTGACAGAGTTATTGACTTCTCTTGTACAGTGGGTTAAGAACTGTCTGTCTGTCTGTAACTTAGTTATGTTTTTATATTGTGCCTAAGAATTTTTGTATCACAAGGATAGTTCATCACATTGTGAAGAGTCCTCATTAAATTTCAGTTGCTTACTTACCAACACAACTCTTTAGACCATCATTCTACAGCTGTCAGAAACATAAACAAAATAAGCTTTAGGCGAGATTTGAACTCACTTCCCTTTTACCTCCGGATGCCTGTCTATGTTCAGGTAAATGGGATGCAAGGTTTGAGTCTTGGCAAGAGTTTATTCTTTATTTCCAATTTGCGCTGTTTGCTAACAGTTGTTGAATGACTGAGTAGTTGCAATGAAAAGCAACTGAAATTAGGATGAAAGAAATATTCGTAAAAATTAATGATGGTTGACAATGCTTTATCTAAAGAAAATTCAAGATGATATTGCTCGTAGAATATTTGTCATTTGGCAACCAAGTCCATATTTTGTGGCCATGGTAAACAATAATTTTTCTCAGTATCTCATTGTCTTCTTCACTGATGTCTTGTAGATTTAGCTGTTTGGTGTTCACAACTGATTCTTCTTGTGTTCACCATCTTGTGCATGAAATAAGCAGTCAAATTATAATTCACCCTCAATCTCTAAAAAAAGAGATTAGAATAGTTGTGGAATTTTTCACCTCTGCTTTTTTGTCTTTGAATCATTTTTTTTTCTCATCAGTTGACTCTCCAATCGATATCTTGCAAGAAAACCAAGATGAAGGAATGGGTTTATGAAAACCATCAAATCTTTGTCCTATAATTACAGATATATACAATAGCTATACTAATGTAACTAATGGAATGCTCCCCACATATCCAGTTTCAGTTACCCATGATCCTTCCCAGAAATAAACTATTGATAAGTTTTACTTGATAATTGCCTCAAAGTACAAGGTAGTGGTGCTGACAATTTGGATATACCAAAGAGGAGCCATAAAGTGCTTTCTCTAATTCAGTCCAAGAAATTTATTCCTCATGAAATTTTATTGATTAGAATAGAATAAACTTATCCTTGCATTTTATTTGCAAAAGTTAGAGGAATTAAATAACGTAGTTAAATTTCTCTCAAATTATGCTAAACTTCATAATTCATTTACTATGATTTTTCTCCTAAATTGGCCTTTTATGTACTAATGGTACTTTCAAGTAACACTTGTCTAGTTAAATTTTCGAGACCTGTGTGTTCTGACAGTACTTGTAAGACCTTTTTTTTTTTCAATTGAAATTAGTTTTTACCTAAATGTTTCTTTATCATTTAAAATTAGTTGTCTTAATATGGTTTTCAAGTATGAATAGCAAAAAATATGATTAAAAAAATCTGGACGGATAGGGTTTTAGTAATAGTAACAAAATTTATGATTTAATCATTTATTTTAATGTTTTAAATCACAGCATTTTTATATTTTCTAATTATGTTTTTCATTTGTTTTCTTTCTTTGTTTTGTTGTGTTTTTTCTTTCAGGTTACTTTGTTCATTTTAGAACAATTTTCTTTATTTGTTTTCTCCATTCTCTCTATAATTAGAATTCAATCATAATTTCCCTTTACAAATTGGTCATTATGATATTAACATCAATATCATGCTATTATTAGTTGGAAATCACCTGGATTTTTTTTGCATTCTTCTTGTTAGCAAATTTTAGTGGCACATTGATTTAATACCACTGGCTACAATATACTATTTTGGCTACAAAGGCCACAAATAAACAAAGTCACCCAGTTATTGTTATCTAAAAAACTCAGATTGATCACGGTAAGTGGCTTTCTCTACATTTCTTTTTGACTAGAAGATCTAAACATTTTTTTATCTCTATCTATGAAGTCTCCTATCTTATGAAACTTCTTACCAAGTGACATAGTTTAAAGTTACATTAGTTGTTAGTCAACCATAGCTGTCAAATTCTTTTCCAACCCTTTCAAGACTAACCCATTAAAGTGCTCAATGCCTGAATTTTTAAAAGTGTGTAAAAAAAAACCAAAAACTTGTTTTTTTCATGTAATTGTTAAGGAAAACCATTCTTTTATTAAATAGAGAATTTCCCATATTTTGAAGAATCAAAATTATGATTGGATACATTTTTCCCTTTGTGCTTTTATTGTTTTTCATATTTATTTCATGTGATACGTCCGTCCGAGTAGACTTTTAAAATAGATCTACGGGACATATATATCCCAGCAATCATAGAAATTGTGAAATATATACATTCCAGAAGTCTCAAAAGATTAAAGATCATTGTTTCTTGCATCTGTCAAGATTAATCCTCCAAATACCTTGCAGGATTTTATACGTGTGGTAATCTTCTGATAAACGACAGTTTAAGAACTGTCCTTTATAATCTGATTGCTTACTAACAGGGTACAAAACCTCAACATAATCCTCGGAAAGTTCCTGTCTTTACTATAAATAAAATGTTTAGAAAATCTTTTGTAAGTGCTACCACTGGGACCCATGATCTGATGGTTAAGCATAACTAGTGACCTGTCTGACAGCTGTGAGTTCAATCCTTGGGTTTAGTAGTGCAAAAAAAAATATCATTTACTTCAGTGGAAGAGGCAGAAAAGTTATATAACAAGGATGAATTAAATAAGGAGAAGAAGGCTGTCATACTGATTGAGCTAAATTGACAAGTCTTAGTTATCAACTAAAAATTATCATACACATGTGCCTAGGCTTATTTCATTCTAATTGATAAAAGCATTTATACAAAAAAAAATATAGTGTTTTAAAGATTTTTCTATCTATTATGTAAACAATTATAAATTGTTTTGTATTATTTTGAAAGTCTATTTGAAATGATCTCCCGTTATTACACATTGGATGTATCATTTGGTCTAGACAACATAAATAGAATAAACCATTGAGCTAAATCATCACTATTAATCATTATTATTATCATTATTATTATTATTGATTTTTTAAAATTTGTTTTATTTATGATTTATTTTTCTGGTTGTTTATTCTATTTATGTTGTCTAGGCCAAATGATACATTCACCCTGTAATAATGTGAGATCATTTCAAATAGAATTTTTGAATAATATAACGTAGTATATAATTATTTCTGTTGGATTATATATCCGTTTCTCAATAATATATATATATATATATATATATACAATTCAAAAGTTGCAGTAATCATCTTCAGTCAGAATACAAGTTGGAGTTGAGGTTGACCCTGCAGCAGCCAGTCTTGTATATTGTATGTTTATTTATCAATATTTGCAAAAGTTTTGTAACTAAGGAATCACACAAAAGAAAATATTTTGATTTTGAATCTAATGCATTTGATTATGGGAATCTAATTTGAACTTGATTCTCAATTACAAATCAATGAGCAAACTGACTATTTGATTACTGAAGATTGTCCTCAAACACTTATAAATCACTGAGAGATTTCACTGCTGTAATGTTTTACCAATGTCCACTCATTCATTCATTTCTTATCGATTGCAGCCAAGCTAATTAAAGGATGTGAGGTAGGGAAGGAAGGCCTTTGGTTTGCAATAGTGAGTGTAGTGTAAACATTGGTCTCCTTTTTAGGAGGATTGATGAGATAGTCGCGGGTGGCTCCCTACTTGATTCCCAGCTGCTTATGGCACCTGGTATCCCCAGATGATCACCAATCTATGTACTGACCAGGCTCGACATTGCTTGACTTCAGTGATCATACGAGAACCAGTGTATCCAACACAATTTGTCAATAACAGAGTAGATAAGCTTTGCTTGACTTCACAGATTGTATGAGAATGGGTGAGTTCAAAGCGATTAGGCCATAACACTTGAGTTTTCACTTGAAAAAGATTTATTCCTATTTACTTGTATAAACGTCTTTGATAATATCCCTGAATTCCAATGAAATGAACCCCAGAGAAAACATTCTGCTGTTTTTTCCTGCATCTTTGGATGGGTGGAAAAATGGATTCATTTGACACCCGACCCACCCAGATCAGGGTCTCACACCATAATTAATAAAGAATAATGTTCCCTTATGAAATGACTGTATCATTATCGGCTGGAAACAGGGTTGCTTCTAAGATATATTCGAAACATATCATTTTTGCCCACCCCATCTGGAAACATAGCAGTGGACACCAATGCTAGGAGCACAGTTTATATTCTGATTCCCAGGCAAATCAACTGATGGTGGAGTAGTTCAGAATGAGGAAAAAAAAAAAGAAACCAGCTTCGAAGAGTTAAAAAATGCACTTGATATATTTTCAAGTTTCAAGTACGTCTCCTATCAGATTTCTTGACATGAGGATTACCATAAGAAAAGCTCTGGTCCAGTCTGCTTATTCCTCAAATTTCTGATATCTTTTCATCAAATAAATAAAATATTGAGATATAATTTGTTTGCAGATGCCACATTCAGTCAAAGATTGGGGGCGGGGAGCTAATTATAAACAGTATGGTGCGTACAGGTTTTACATTTAATGAACATAGGTATGGTATGTTGGTTTTACTCATCATTTTTTATTGTGATGTTACAGTGGAATGATACACTAAATTACAGGTTCACATTTTACAATTGATAAACATGGGTATGTTATGTTGGTTTTAACTCTTATAATTTTTACCATGATGCCATTCTTGAAAAATACATTACAGGCTGATTCATTCATCTGAATGGATCTTAATATCTTCAATGATTTCCCTTCTAATTTTTAGTATTCAGTATGCTCAAAAATCTTATATTGTGTAATTTTTTTTTTCCTATGACAAAACCATGTTCACAATAAATGTTAGTGCAAATGTAAACGTGAAATTATTTCAAGATGATTTTTGCACAGCCTATCCCTCATAGCTAATAAAAGTGAACAAACATTTTTTTTTATATGATTATAAATGTATTCTACAGAGTAAAGTATTTAGTAGAGATTTTTTCAACTTTTTAATTTTTCCTCTTATCTAGATGTGATGATATGGCTGCTGTTGAAATCTTAAAAACTCCAGAAAGTGCTCAAAATTTGGTTCGATGGTCACTGGTCTCTTCTGTTGATAATTCTTCATAATTAGGAACAGGTTTAGGCCTCCCTTAACCTTTATTATTGGTTTCCTTGTTTCTGGATCTAAACATATTGAACCAATGCAGAACAGTTCATACTGTATAAGGGTTCACTCTAAATGTTTTGGTGATGTTATTAGCAGCTTGAGCAGCATTATGTCCTAATTTGAAATTGTATTTAACAATTAGTGTAACTTCTTGGAAAGATACCATTGTTGTTGAGGGTTCAAAAACATCCAATGGTAACCAATTATATCTCTGTTTGCATTGAATCTTCAAAAAATGTAATTGCATCAGTAAATCTTTCACTTTTTGCCTCATTCTATATGATGTTAAGAAAACGAAAACATTTCATGTGTAACAATCTAATAAACATATTGAAATTGTAAATATATATGGGAAATATAGTTCAGGTCCTTTTGAGCATATGCAATAGTATAGTGATTATGAAATAATGTGAGTCAGAGATTACTTCTTTTGCTGAAAGGAACAAAGTTGTGTGCGTGAGTTTCAAAGGGGACTAGCTAAGAATACAATGAGAATCCAGAAATTACCATAATCCATCGATAAGATGGAAGTAGGGATTAGTTATTGAATGTGCCATGTCTACTGCTTGGTGAATTCTCCCATGCTATTGATGGATACCAAAAATTTTGGAGCCCCCTTCTCCTCAGAAGCCCGGAAGACCAGCTTTTACACCAGGCCCCCTTAATCTTTGTGTTGAATTATCAGTTGTATCATAATGTACAAATGTAATGCATTCACTGAGAATCGAAATCACTTCAGTAGTGATGGGCTACAGAACTAAATAGCTAACTCATGAAGTGCCAATATTTACTAAGTTAAGCTTAGCCTGGCACAGGTCACACATGTCAGACACCAAGAGGATCATACTCACTACAGTAGTAATGGTCTGCAAGATTAGCTAGCTATCTTAGTCTGGTAAGGGGCCAACAAAAGTAGGTTACGAATTGATGATAGCTTGCTAACCACTATTTTGTGGCAAGGCACCCGATCAGATATTGAGAACCTTCAGGTATGTTCCACAAAGTTTCTTTCATTCACAAATCCAATTGTTAGTGAAGCTTCAATGGGGCTAACAAACCATGAGTTTCGTGTTAAATGGATGAAAAAAGCAAGAGAACAACCTCATAGATGCTGTATCAAGGGCTTGGCATTGAAACATTTGTCTCATAGCCTGTCCGTCTCAGAGCCATCAACCGCTGTCTCCACCTAACTCACGACACTTTGCAGTACAAGTGGGAAATGAAATTTTTTAAGATTGAAAAAACAGAGATATTTCTCTGTAGAAACAATTGTTTCAGGTGTGTACCTGTTACTAATTACCTGTAAAAGAGCACACTCACCTGCTAATTGGACAACTGTTAGGATTCAGCTGAGGCAGAGTGATAGTTGGAGACTAAACTTACGAGTTAGAAAGAAATACTTGGATGGTGGGGGTGTGACTGCTGCTAACCAGATGGGTGAAAGAACCAATAGCATGTTCTCGGTAAGCTTTTTACTGTGCTCACAGCTCGAAAGTCAAAGGAAAAAATGAATAAAAAGATATGATCAAAATAAGCAGAATGGAGAAAGATAGATACTTAACATAGTACACATATTTTTTTGTGTATAATGAAGAATAAGAGAAAGATATGCTTAAAATATATAAGAATTAGATGATTATTTAATGTGCATGTAAATATGTATATTTGTTTATAAAAATAAATTAGGTGCAGGATGCAAGCAAGAGAGGAATTTCAACTGAGTGTCAGTTTCGGAAATTGGGCTTACATTTTTTTTTCTTTCATGTACAGTTACATCCGGGTGTCTCTAGTAGAAGAAACAGGCACATGTGAAAAAAAAAAAACTGGTAATACACTGTTTCTTATTCAGATGAGAGTGTCCCTTCCCTGGGAAGCAGGTTTCCTCGTCTGCTTGCAGAAAGACTATCAGACTCTACTACCAGTAGTCAGCCTTTTAAAGTCCATTGTTGGATATAGGCCTCTCCCAAGGTCTGCCAGACTTTTCGCTCTCGAAACATTACAGTGCCAAAACATTCTTAACTTATCCTCACGCCATCTAATTTTTTCGCCTGCTAAAATTTTGCTTATAATCTCAGGGAATTTATATTGCAAGTCACTCAGTCCAGCAATTGTCTGATAATCTTGAAATATGGCCGGCCTATTGCCATTCAAGTTTGCTGATGGCATCTGGGATATTATCAGACTCACTTTCATTAACAAAGAATGAAATTTTATTTTTAAGAAAAATTAAGTGAGTTTCCCGATACAAGTGTAATTTTCAAGTAAGTTGAAACATTTTTGTTACTTTTCAGTTTTGTCAGAAGAAATTTATTTTTCTCTTTATTTGCTTTTTCTATTTGTAATTTGAAATCTGAGGGAAAAGTGAGAATTTTTTTGGATAAAAATTATAAACTTTATGCAAAATTCAAAATCTAGTTCCCATCACCTTAGATTGCTTCAAGTGAAAAAAAATCGTATCCGATGGAAACTGCTTAATATAATCATGGATAATGTCATCAAACAGTTCTTGTTATCAAAATCAATCAGTCTGAAACACTTTATTCAGAGATCACTGTAAGTGACTTTATTTATCTTTCACTTGATGTCTCCACCTAGGTATTGTTATCTAAATGACCCTATCCTAAAATGATTACAATAAGCAGCTTCCCCCATATTTTCTAGAAATTTTTCATGGAATTTACTATTTAAAAACGAAAGTATTTTATGTAAACTTCTTTGCCGACTTTTCTCATCTTGGTTCGTCTTGGTTATACCCTACAGCTGTCTTCAGATGATGAGTGAGTGTATTTTTATCATCAGGGTGAAAAAACACCTCTGCGACCAACAAGACAGGTGTTTTTCCATCCCAATGATAGAAAATACACCCATTCATCACCCGAAGACAGCTATTGGCTCATTCCTTCATCTAAAAAATTAAAACAGAAAAGTATTTTAATTTAATGAATTTTTTAACAACTGCATGTTGAAATTTTTGTGTCCAACAGATGGAAAAAATTGATTTATCAATCGTCCTTTAAACTTCTACATAATCTGTTTTAATTTTTGTGATGAAATATTATCATTCTTCTTCAAATTGTATTAAGCAGTGCCTACATTGTTTTGATCACTACATTTGGGCCAAACTAATCTTCAGCTTTCCTCGGATATATTTTACATTCAGTGAACTTTAAGGAGCTTAGAACAGAATGTTTCGTCTTGTTTGCAATTTTTATTTGTCCATTGAGTTTTCTCACCATAGTAACTTGTGGCTTTTTGAGATCAAGTGACAGCAAGTCTCCTCAATTCTCTCGTTCTCTCCTTAGTATTCTAGCTGATTTTAGTGATACTGTTATTGGGTCGTTTCAATTCTCTCTCAGATTTTCACTTTTTCCAACCTCTTTGCAAGGATCTTCATGACTGTTCCAAGCATCATTTTGATTATTATCATTACTACTCCTTGTGCTGTATCTGTTGGCTTCCACTGGAGATCAAGTGACAGCAAGTCTCCTCAATAATAGAGCGCACTGATTTTGAAACTGGGGTCTGCAAACTTCTGGGGGTTCGTCAAATAATGCTGGGGGGTCAGCAACAGTGTTCCTTCTTAACCTGACATAGTGATTTTTATGATTAAGAAACAACATACATATATTTTGTGAAGTATAACTGAAATAGTAGCAAATGTTAGCAAAAAATAAAATAATTAAAAATTATAACAATGACAAGACTGACAGCCATCTTACTTCTATTCCAAGTGAATATGATTACTACAATTTTCTATTGTATATATAAAAAATATAAAAATATTTTTTTAGGATAAATGTATTTATATATTAGAATGAGATAAGCTTCATATCTGTAAGATACATTTTGTAGATATATTAGGTTTGCCAGTTTAGCTCAGTTGGAAGGATATCAGCCTACTGATCAGTTGGTTGAGATTTCAAATCACAGTAAGGAAATGTTAATTTTATAGATGTATTTATTAGAATGAAATAAGCCTCTGCCAATTTCTAACAAATTTTTGTAAATGTGTCTTGACACATTTTCAAAAATTTGTTAGAAATTGGCAGAGTTATACTTCACAATATATATATATATGGCAGAGTTATACTTCACAATATATATATATATATATATATATATATATATATATATATATAATATGAACTATAGAGAGTGAGACAGACTTGGGAGTAAAATGTATGGAAGTTAGGTTTATTTATCTGTAAATGTTTTTTATTAATGGTCTAGACATGTTTTGGGTGGTATTCCCATCTTCAGTAGTGTGTGTGTGTGTGTGTACTTTTTGAGGTTATAGGTTTTATGTGGAATATCAGTCCAATATCAGGAGCTTTGCTTTGTGAGCAAAAAATGGTATCCCATCTGCTTGGGGCATCCTGTTGTGTGAGAGAAAGTCCAGCCAGTGATTAAGTCTATGGTTTAGCAGCAGCAGTGGGTCTTGGAGAGGACATAAGGTGTCAGGGTAGTGATGTGTTGTTAAATTGTGTTAGTATGTTAGGGATACTGTAGATGGAGGGGTGATGAAGTTAAGGAACTACATAGGTTTTTACCTTACAAGTCATCAAAAATATGTTGGCTATGATTTGTACAGGTGAGATGACTGACTAAGGTGGAACTTGCTATGGATGTCAGTGACTTCGAAGTTCCCAGTATATATATATATATATATATATATATATATATATATATATATATATATATATATATGGATTTGGTGTTACAAATGATGTAAATACTATTTGGTTTCTCAAATTTATTTTCCTAATTTTGATTTAATTTCAAAATAAAGAGTAAATATCACAAAATTGATATAAAGCTGTTTTATGGTCAAGTTTTGTTGAAGATCTACCTAAAAAAAGGCAAAAATGGAATGAATTAAATCATTTTGACTAGAAACTCAACTATGAAAAAGAGAAATAATTGGAAACAATACAATCCATCTGCTTAATGCAGGTACACCATTGATTTTCCGGTTACTGATTTTCTTTTCAAGACAGAATAATGAGCACACGCTTGAATTTCCTACTGCTTTCACACTAGCTCACTTGGATGCTACAGGTGGAATTATGTGCTTAGCTGTACCATGAAAGAATATGAGTGTAATTACAGTGAAGAATGGCTCAAAAGGTTCAAGAAACAGCATGAGACCTCTATTCATAAAGTGTCTAGGAAAAAACAGTCTACGACCCACAGAGTTGCTCTCAAGTATGTGCTTGAATTTGCTAAGCTTGTGAATGACAAGAACCTTGGTCTAAATAAGTCTTTAGTGTGGTTGAAATTGCTGTATATTAATGATGTACCTCTAGGAAAACCTTCTCAATGGAGGAGGAAGAAACACTCTATTTAAACAATCTAATGACAGAGTTCTTATCCTAGGCTGCTCTAACTGCAGTATGAGCCACATGATTTGAAAAAGTAAATATTGTAGGGCCTTATAAGGTGTTGATGTTTATCCAGTATTATATTGTGCATTCTGTCCCTAACATCAGAGCAGAATGCATATTTGTAGGCCCATCAGAAGAATACAGTTTATTTCAAATTTGGAACAGTCATAATGCTTTGAAAATATGAAATGTGCACAATTAGAAGGTCAGAGGTGTATTATTGAATTATTAATATGCGACTCCCATTGGTCCTATAAATCGGATAATCCCGCATGGTTCTAGAACCTAGGGTGCTTGGGAATCAGTGATGTACATGTAATATGGATTTCCTCGGAGTCTGACGTGCCTTTATAGATATATGAATAAATGTAACTTTCCTGTGTAAATGAATTCATGATTAGATCAATTTTTTTGCATAAAATGTGCATCTTTTATTTTGATTATTGTTATTTCCTCCCTTTTATACTTATTTGTTTTCTTCTACAATTCTCTCACTCTCTCTCTCACATTTGTGTGTGTGTGTATAATGGTTTTATACATATGAAATGCTTTTCAAAACTTAGGGCATTCGAATTAATTGATCAATCAGTTTATCAGTCAATTTACCCAATGTTTTCTCTGTCTTGCTAGACATTTTACTCCTCAAAATCATTCCACCAGAAAATAAAGAACCTATCTATTTCTATTAGTTTTTTTTCTTTGAGAAGTCATTTTGTGCCTTAGGTTCACCAAACTTTTGGGTAGCACCTCACGCATATATATGTGTGTGTGTGTGCGTCAAACTTGACTTATAACATTATATAATCCCCATATACAAAACACAATGTGTATCTATATATATATATATATATATATATATATATATATATGTTTTTTTGTATAACTCCTTTCAATGAGCACACAGATACAACTCTCTGATCTGTATTTACTCGCCTTCCCCACAAGAGCAAATGTGACAATGTCATTTTCAATGTGGGCTTCCAGTTACGGTGAACCTGCAGAAATTGCTCCAGTCCCCGCAACTAGTGTTGCAAAGGCATGAGGGCAAGCCTGACCTATCTCTTATAGTGAAATGGGACGGTGCTGCCCAGGGTATACTGCTCCCCTGAGACTGGGCCAAGTTATTTTTTTAGGCCGCTGGACGATATCCTTGGCCTCTTGCACTCAGCAATGCTGAGCCTCAGCCATGTCATTGCACCTGCTCTAAGCTACCAAAGTATGTACATTTTGATCCTAGATAGAGGACTAGGGATTAACACATTGATCCAAGATAGAGTGCACAGATATCCCGATCCTAGGCTGAAGTACCGATCCTTATGTAAATAATCCCATCATCTTTCGGAGGTTATAAGCTAGTTTATCCTACCCTAATACCATAAATTGCTTGATGCCCCTTGTAATCGACAGTGGAATCCTTCTGTAAATAGATATTTAAAATAATCTTTAAATTATGTAAAGGTGGGTAGGAATTAAGTAATCAGTAGTTAAATTCATAAATTTTCTTTTATGAATTTAAGAGTTGAATATAACTCACTTTGAAAGATAAGTGTTCAAAAAAACTTCCTGTAATCAGTCTAGTACTTATGAAATGCCTTAATGGATCATTTGTACATAGTTTGAAAAGAGTTTAACCTTTCCATCTCCTAAGCTAAGCTTTCCATCTCCATCTCCTAAGGTAATTGACCTTACCAATTCTCAACTAAGGATAATGCCTACGCCCTCACGTGCTGTTTTGCACAGTCAATCATGCCCCTCCGTCCATTGCAGTTTCTCACCCTCCTAATTGTATCCATTGCCCGCCTAGTTTCTACCCACGATGTTAATCCATCAATCATTTTTAGATGTGTCCGCACATCTCTATTAGATGCTTTTCGGTCAGTTGATCAGTCCCAATTATTTCAAAAAAGGAATAGGAAGGAAGGAAGAGGTGTGATGTCATTGAAAGAACAGTATTTCAATCATTGTTCTTAACCAACTGCTAAAGATGTCATGAAAGAATTTTTCTAATATGAAAAGGGCCCAAAAAAAGCAAAAAAATTGCCGTTTACAATTTCTATTGAAATATCTGCCAAATATTTCCATATTGCAGTATTTTACAAGTATGAGAATCAGTTGATTCAAAGAAAGACCACTTGCTCTTATTCCTCCTCCTCCTCCTCCTCCTCCTCCTACTACTACTACAACAGATGGTGGATGCATCGCTGAAATTATGGTTCTTGTTATCATCTGTCTACCTCCTGCTTCGTAATAGTGACTAAATATTCATAAGTCTCTCTACACATGACTGATCCAAAACACTTTGATTGCTTTTTCCTGATTTTATTAAGTAATGTACATTCTACCTTCGATGTACCATTGGGACATCTCATAGTAATGAAAATTGCCTTGAGTGATTGAAGCAATTTTTCTCCTTGAAAAGAAAATGGTTCTGTGCATGAGATATTTCATCAGGGCACATTTTTAACTATATTTCTAAAGAGTTCTGTGAACATGAAAGCAAAAAAAAAGGAATCTTTTTGGTCCTGAAAAACTGAATTCTATAATACAGAAGCTTAAAAGGGGGAAAAAAGAGAAAGTTGCATTTCATCTTTATTGCTGACAATATCTTGAAATAGTAAAGCTCATACCTTTATTGATAGAATTGGTGTCTGACTTGGGATTACAGAATGACAGTAGCAATTAAAGATGGCGATAGGTTCTATTTTTTCTCATATTTTTTTGCATATATTTGTGTTTTCCAATGCTTGTTGCTATACTGATTTGTCTACTGACCCAAAAATTGGCATCAGTACTCCACTAGACCCCTTCTAAAAATGTTTGGGTTGGGGTGAGAAAAATACTTTTTTTTTACATCTATTTAGAGCCTTATTTTGATGGGTTTATTAATAACATCTAGACTCTTCAGAATACTCTATTTTAGATGTCTTTTAGTGGAAAATACCAGTGATGTCAAATAGAATTTATTCTGATCTTATTTATTCTTCGATCGAATTTTTTTATCTGACTTTAAATTTCGACACTAAAGCTGTTCAATTATTGACTGTAATGGCAATTTATGCTAATGACTGTCTTTGTAGAAGTATTTTATATATAGTTCTATTCTTATTGCACCATTTAAGATTTTTATCTCCTTTATATCAATGTGGTCCCTGATTGGCTGTTGTTATTGATTGGCTATTTTTAGCTTGTCTTTTATTCATTCGTCTCTTTTTAGTTCATCTTTAATTTTTAACTAAATTACAGACGTTTGCTTTAGATCCTAATGCTGCATCATTGTATTTGATTCTGTCCTCTTTATCCATTCATACTAATTAGGCTATCATGCGTCCATTTTTGGGAATCTTTGTGTCATCCTCCTTATTCTTCTCTAGTCACAAAGAAAGGTTTTTTTATAGGTACATTCTCCTTTCAGTTAATGGGGGAAGCCTGTGATTTACATGTAAGTAGCAAATTTTCTCTTGGGTAAATGCAAATAATGTTAATCTCAATAGCTACAAAAATGATGATTAAATATGTTTTTTGTCCTACACTTTTTGCTTACTTATTACTGGGGCCTTGGAGAGTGGAGTGCAGCCAGTGCATCTCATTGGGATCTGGAGGGCCAATGTGGGGCCTGAGAGTTCTTGGGTAGAGCTCTTATGTGTATCAGAACTTCTAAGTTGATATGATAAGATATACAACAAAATATGTTGACTTTATTGATGATACAATAAAATAGGTTGATTTTATAGTGCTGAAAGGGTCAAAGAAGATGAAAACAGAATGACTAAAGGAGAAAGGTGTTTGTGAACTGTGTGAATGGAGCAAAAACAGCTTTATACTGCATTTTAAAATTCCCAACAGGGGCCCTACCGATCACCATAGCCTAGTGATAGAATGCTTGTTTCTGATCAGTTGATTGTGGTTCATTCCACTACAGAGTCATACCAGAGATTTAAAAATGGTAATAAATGCTTCTCCACTGAGCACTCAACACAAAAACTAGGATTGAGGGACTTCTCCCTAAAGGCGAAGGGCTTATGGCCAAATCATGTTGGATTGGTTCTTGTAAGATCACCCAACTTGAGCAAAAACAAGCCTTGTTAGTAACCAGACAGGTGACCATTAGGGAATACCAAGTGCTGTAAGCAGGATGAAATTTCAATAGGCCTGGTAAGCTAGAGGTGGGTCTTACTAACAATTGCCTAACCCCGTGTCACCCTTAATGAATATATATGCAGAGAACAATGATGTTTCATGACAAGAAAAAAGGATCTCAGGAAAATTTATTTCTGTAAATTCACCATGGAAAATTTGTTACAACTATCTTGTATTTGAGTTATCATATTTAGCTAGTAATTGATATTCAAATGTTATTGAGTTTCTTTTACATTGCTAATGAATTGAATAAAAAAAGCATTGATAGATATCAAAAAAGATATTTTTAATCAAATCCAAAAATTTGTAATCGATATGTAAAATTATCCAATTTTAAAAAAATATCTTATGTCAATTTATCTGAAAATACAACAAATTGTTCAAATGCTTAAATCTAGAATCATGAATCACATTTAATTGATGAGTTTAACCACATCCTATTTTAACATTAAAAATTCATTCTTAGAAAGTAGAATTTTTGATTTTTAAAATACAGATTTTATTGATGAAATTTGAAGAACAAGTTAATAAAGATCTACATGATGATATTTTGAAGTCTAGGAGAACATTTCTCCCTTCAATCCTATAGTAATTTCTGCAATGATCCACAAATCAATTCTTACCACAAATTTTTCTCAATTGATTTTTTCTGAATGCTGATTTTCAAGGGAAGGAGATCTTCCTTACTCCAATTTCTCTTTGTTTGGCCTTGTGCTGAACTAAGCTGAGCTTGGTAAATATTTAGATGTAGCAATCAAAATTCTGTTTGAGAGGCTTAACTTTTAATGTGATCTGCCAGATGAAAGGGTTTTCAGATCTGTCGCTGTCTTAGACTGACAGCCTGAATAAAGTAGCATTAAAAAGTAACTAGAAAAATTTAGGATGAAAGAAAATTCCTGTCAAAAATAAGTAATGGTTTCAATTAATAAAAAGTAAATCAGAAGGGTTGTTGTATCAGTGGTTAGGAAAGGGTTGCCAGATTTGGCCAGGCAGGCCCACCTCAAGAGACTGGTATTAAACCTCTGCTTCCAGACTTGCTCAATTCCAAAATTTTACACTATTCTGGTTTCAGATAATTCTCTGAGATAGAGCTGGAAACACTGAGTTGGCATTCAAACCCAGTTAAGAGGCTAGCTGATTTTCAAGATAGGCAGCCCCTACCCACTTCAAAGATGGGTACAACACAATCTTCTCCACCACCTTTCTCCCTTTCACCTTGTATCATGCATATCCAAACTTAGTAAATATCCTGATTAAAAGTGTATTTTTTAAAAATTCTTAATAATCTATTTTGTTCAATAAAGAAAAACTATCTGTAGTTTTGAAAAGGGTCATTAATTTTAAGAGATTTTTGGACAATGGAACTCTTTCATGTTGCTTGTATTGTTAGCGTGACATTTCATTTGATCCAAAAGAAAAATTATAAGCATCACCACCATTGGAGAAAAAATTCTGTTTGATATTCAGATAGTTCATCTGAAGAAGGCCATAGAATGGATTGGCCAAAACATCATATAAACACAAATAACAAGGGGTCAAAGAAAATCTATCAATACTGATTTTTATTCCATATGAAAAAGTAATTTTCCTTTTACTTAAAAAGACGTGTTAAAATTTATGTGTAAAATTTTATAAAAAATGGTTTCTAAATACTTGATGTCACAGTCAGAAAAAATACTGCTTAGATATTTTGTACATTTATCTTTTTGGCTGGGACACCTCTGTAGATGAGATAATATCAATTATCTTGAAGTACCCTTGAATGGATCCTGATAAGACCACCAAACAAAAATTATCAAACTTTTTAAAACAGTTTATTGTTTTATCATTTGCTAAAGCCAGGTGAAATGAGAAATAGTTCATTTTGGTGGGTATATTTGTGACTATAATTTATTCTTCTCTGAACAATGAGGACACAAGATGGAATTCTTTGTTTAATAACAAAAAAAAGAACTGAAAATTTTCTTGTTGAAAATTATGGAAAAAGCTGTACTGCACGGATCGCTAGAATGGAATAACTTATTTAAAAGCATTGCAGTTCATGTTTAAATTTTGTTTCATACCATTTTTTATTTTACACTATTGGAGAAAGAGACCAGAAAAAGAGGCTCCCTTTCCTTGTGGAAATCATATATTACACCTGCAGAAGACTGAAGAATGAATTGGCTGGAACATCATGTGAACTAATTGCCAGAAAAACTTTGGTTTGTACGACAGTTTTGTAATCAAGGATTTCAACATATTTGACTGAAGTGGAAGATTCTTTTCACCATTTTGCTCCTATTTTTTGGCTAACCTGTTTTAAAAAACAAAACAATGTATCAACTAAAAGAATTCCATCCTTCAATCTGTCTCTAATTACTGGGGAGAATCTGAGACAAAAGATGGTCTGTGGATTCCAAGTATTGAAAGGTTTTGCTTGTCAGCTTCTTAATGTAAGTTACAAATAAGACAATTCTCTTCTTCTCGATTTTATTTCATTTATTCTTTGTGAAGAACATTTTAAAATCTAAGTTTAAGAATATTCGTTTTTCCACTCCGTAAGGTTAAGTACACATGGGCAATTGTTGGTAAGATTCACTTCCAGCCTATCGAAGCTTCATTCTGCTTATAACACTTGGTATTACCAAATGGTCACCAATTTAAGTGCTGACCAAATGTTGCTTAACTTAGGTGATCTGCTGAGAACCGGTGTATCCAACATGATTTGGCAGTAACCTCTTAGCCTCTGGAAGAGGATTCTCGATCCTACTCCTTGTGCTGAATGCTTAGAGGAGAGGTATTGTGTAACATTTTTAAAGTCTTTGGTATGATTCAGCAGTGGATTGACCCACAGAGGTGTACACTTACTTGGCTACAATGATCGATCTCAAGAAGGGCACTTTTTATCTATGTTTACTGTTTAATCTCCTCAAAAAGATATATTTGAATTTCTATGCGATGATTTTCTTAGAAAAGAAACTGTTGAATTCATTGAAGTAGATTTGCTCATTTTTTGTCAAGAGCTTTTTGAAATCTATGATGGAAATTGCAAAGTTTTATCTATGTATTTGTTTGTTTTGCTAAAATGTTTCGAAGTTGAAGATAACTAATTTCTATTTATTCAGGGCTGGGTGGGTATGAGCTTTTGGAAAGAACCCAAGCATGAAAATACCACTTTTTATTTTTTATCTTTCGTTAAAATCTTTTTGTAATCCCAGCTTAAGAATGCTCGATAATTGTTTCCTGTGAACTGCTCTATCAACTATGAGACTCAGTGTTAGGACACCCAGAATAAGCAAGAGCTATATCGTAAACTTTAAATGTGGCTTCTCATGAGGAATGTGAGTATTTGTCTCACCTGGAGCTTAGTCTTTATTTTCAATCAAGCACAATTTTGTCACTGCCAAAAGGAAGTCAGCCTCAGTAAAAGTTGTTATAAAAAGCAGCTGAAAAATTAGAATGAAGATAAATAGTGGTCATGAAAATGAATAATAATGATGCATAATACTGCATGTAGTAAAAATGAATAATAAAAACAGGCCTAGTTAGTCATACAATAAAAACCATCACATGAACAACATTTTCAGGCAGCATGCTGTGTTGGGGGTGATCAGTCAAAAAATTGGGAAAAGTTACTTTTTGTTACCAAAAAGAAGTCTGAATTCTCAAGAAACAGGCATGAATGCTGCCAGACACAAACCAAGGGACTGATTCAGCAAAAATTTACGTTACAAACTGAAATCCCGTCTAAAAACCTAGTTGGGGGCGAATTTTCAAAAAACCAAATAGAAAAAGTTTTTTTTCTAGACATAATAAGGAGTGAATGCTTAAATTTGCTGCTGCCTATACAGGTTACATATATGTAGCCAGCCAACTAGCCAGACCATTCTGAAAACTGAAGAAACCTATGTTGACAATTTTGGTGACACTTTTGGTTGACAGTTTCTAGTAAAAAAAAAAAAAAATTTTCTGCATCATGAATTATACATGGCATTCAAAGAATACTGCAAATTAATATCATGTGTTCAGCACTGCATATACTTATTTGCTAAGACTTTCACTCAAGCATTTTTATTATTACTATTCTTCCTTCCTGTAGGTATTAGATAACCGTGGGAATATAACAAGAATTTGCCTACCTCATTATGCTTTGCCTTATTGTTTTTTCTTTCTTGTTATCTCTGCCAACAAAGTTGTAAGAGGTATATGTATTCACGTATGTCTGTCTGTTTGTCCACTCAATATCTCCAAAAGTTTTCAATGAATTTCAATGGCATTTTTGGCTAAGGGAGGATCAATTAAATTTTGGCACATATCCAGAATTTTTTTCCTCACAGTTACCTCCCCTACATCGTATCGATGTGTCCACACAATATCACCAACAGTTCTCGAATTTCAATGAGAAATTGTAGAAGGGTAGGCCATGTGCTATGAAAGAATTGATTGAATTTTGGAGCGGATCTAGGAATTTTCTACAGTTATTTCACCTGCATCTTATCTTCATGTCCACACAATATCTCCAAAAGTTCTCAATGAATTTCAACGATATTTTGACAAAGGGTGATTCATGGGCTCAGAGAGTATTGATTAAATTTTTGCGAGGAATCAGGAATTTTTTTGCAGTTACCTCCTCTCACCATATTCAAATGCTCACACACAATATCTCCAAAAGTTTTCAATGAATTTCATTGGAATTTTCTGGAAGGATAGGCCATGAGCTAAGAATCAATTGAATTTGGAGGTATTTTCCACAGTCACTTCTTCTGCGTCATATTTATACATGAACTGAATTTCAAGCAGTTTTTAGTGTCAATGGTATTGACAGAGGTATGTGGTCTCTGAGTGCTTTCTAGTTTTTCTGGTTGCTTTTCACCCAAATCATAAAAAGGAAAAGAAAATATTTTCTTTTTGTTTCATTTAGTCATTTTGATTGTTAGCACCATAAAGATTACCATTCCTACCAGAAAATACTTGGATCTTGTACAAGTACGACAAAGTGGTTATAAGCGTTAAGGAAACTGTTAATACAGACAAAATACTAGTAACTCAAGGAAAACTGATACTTAGGTTCTAGAAAGAACAGCATGGCTTATCCTTTTCTTCATTTTAAATTTACAAGTATACCTTGATCAGTGCAGTTAATTTGTTCCAAAATTTTCCATACCAGAGCTATCCAAACTTTTTGATTTGGTCACACACTTTTTCTAAATAAAATTGTTTGCAACACATTGAGTCTTTTTTAGCCAAACCAAATGTATTACTTCATGTCAGTGGTTCAACAGACTCAGGAGAATTATCTCAAGTAAAAAATGATTTAGTTAAATTTTCAAACAGACCTAGGGATTAATAGGTGATACAGTTTGGAAAGCTCTGTTCCGTAGTGTTCAAAACCACACTAGGTCTCATCATAATTTAGTGTGTTTTTCAGCTTATACTCAGTTACATTAACTTGTGTAGCAATATCTCAGCCCTACTACACCGATCAAAACTGCACTATTCAAGGATTTCCTGTATAGCTATACTCTTGAACAATGTTCCATCTAACTTCTAGTAGTCAGTATGCAAAAATTCTTATGTTGTGTAAACTTCCATTGCCTCATATGATCATTATTTTATTTCTTATTTGCCTTGGCCTACCATCAAAAACATTTGCCGACAACTTTTGCACCAGAGCATAAAATACAGTAACAGAAAGATTCATATAACATTTTGTTTGAGGGTGCAAAAATGATTGATAGTAACAGGTGCTTAAGAGCAGTGACTGCATGATCGTTTGATCAGCATCATGCTACAAACATGGCACTGAATAAATAACAGCCTCAGCTCTATTTTGTTGAAACAATTTTTGTAGCATGAAGATATTGGTCAGAACCAGTGCATTTTACCCAACTTTATTTCATCAAATCAGCACTGTAATATGGCATACTGACTTTCAGCCCTCCTTTGATCATTATTTTTATTTTTTAACAAGAACTTTATCATTTTACTTTAACATAACAGTGGCAAGCATTCTAAAACATCACATTGGTGCATTGTTTTAAAATTTTGGTTTGTTTTTGGATAGCTGTCATATGTATGTATCAAACATACAGGCACCAATGGAGCTATAGGGCTGAAAATTTAAAAAATTTACTCCTTATGTCTTGAAAAACATTATTGTTGTTTGAAAATTCCACCCCTAAATTTTTTGTCTGTCAGGAGATTCTATTTCAATACTAGCCACTTCAGACGGGCCTGCCTGGTATTGAACCTCTACCTCTTGGAAAAAACCTCTTCATGCTTTTTGTTCAGCCAGTTGTGTCTTTGTTTTCTTATCTATATACTCTTTTTGTAGCAACCATCATGGCTTGCTAGTGATAAGACAGCTCGCAAAAAGTGAATTCATGCCTTTCCAAAGGGCATTGGTGTGAAATAAACATAAACCGCCTCAGCCAAAATTTTAAGTCTGCTATACAATTCCATTCTTGGTGCGGGTTGCTGTTATGGCACTCCTTGTTCAAGATGCGGCTAATTTCATCCTCTCCTTTCACAATTAGAAACCAAATTATTAGATTTGGAAAAAATCTGGTATTTAATCATCAATTTTCCCCCCTGAGTGTCAGAAATATTGAGTTTTGTTTTGTCGTTGAAGAAGTTAAGTAGAGAGGGGTGGAGTAGCAATAAAGTCAGTGTGTCAGAATAGTAATGGTTTGTGTATCACAACTATCATCATCACTGAATGGGTTCTAGTTTGTCCAAAATAGAGTACTTCTGACCTCAGTACTATTTACATAATCAAATTTACATGACCAAAGTTGGCTGCATTGATTTGTTACGCTCGACACTGAATGTGGATGTAACTTTTATCAATAGCTCTATGTAAAACTAGGCTGCGTGATAATCTGTGTGTGAAACTGAACCATCTGTTTTTGGTCGTGATACTGATAAACATCAATCTAATGATGCTTACACAATTTATCTCTTACTAACATGTATTATTGATATAGAAAATAGCAATAAGTTTTTTGATACTAACTGAATGCCTGCCATTCCAAAGCTGTAAAGTAACTACACATGGCCTAGAATTGTTGTCGATGAAGACATCTTCAGCATATTGGAACTTTATTGGATTTCCTGTGAAGAGTTATTTTTCATGTCAGTGACAAAGTGGCTTCCTACTATGTTTAGAGTAGCCCTGTGTTTGATTCATTCTTTAATTTAGCACATTTTATGGGTATCTTGATTCAATTCTTCTGGTTTCTATGCACCGTTTTGGAAGAGAAGATGAACACAAACTTTTTCAAATATGTAGTAGATGTATATAGATAGAAATCACGACTTGCCATCACAGTCAATAATCAAAAAACAGAAGCATCAAAATTTGAAGTCATGTCAGGAAAATTTCATTGAAAAATAAATATGGTTACATTGAATTCTATTTATGACGTCATTGGCATTTTCCACTGGAAAACATCTAAAATGAAGTAAAAAAACATCTGGAAACATCTAAATTCTGGAGATGTTATTAACAAAATTGTCTAAATAAGATCGAAAACAGTCAAAATAGGTTTTGTTTTTTTTAATCAAAAAACATCTGTGGAGGGTGTTTAATAGAGTACTAATACAAATTTTCAAATCTGTAGACGAAACAGTTTGGTCAGTAGCACTAGCACACACAAACATACACACTTATAAAAAGTAATAGAATTGTTTGCCACCTTTGATAGCTGTGTTTTTCCAAAAATAAAAAAAAACACTTTTAGAGAGGATATTGTGGAATATTGATACCAACTTTCGAATTTTACAAGTCAATGGTTACAATCAGGGTTATTGCAAATGCTGACTCTACATTATCAACATTAAATTGCAAATCACCCAAATTTTCTTCACATTATATATATATAAAGAGAGAGAGAGAGATAAGATATATTTTATCTTCTTATATAATGTAACCCCCAAATACAGCCTTAGTTATTTATATTTTTCAACATAAAGTCACTGCAAATTTTAAAACACATAAAGTAACAAAAAGATTGAAACACAAACACCAAAACTGGCGTGGTTCTCGCTTTCGCTCAATAACTTTTGCTTAAAAGCTATTGAACAAAGTCTGCAGCACTGGTTAAAAAAAGTTCATTGATCATAAAATGAATTTATCGCCAAAAAACACTCAAAGTCTGATTCATCATTAGATTCTCCAAATAACTAGAGCCATTCTTCTTGATTTAGCTTTCCATCAGTGTTCCATCTTATCATTTCAGCATCTTCTTTATCTAAACTTGCAATGGTGTCTTTGATTGCATCCTTATCAATCCATAGCAGGTCATCATCTGTTCCATTTAATCTATTGCTACAGTAAAAATAGCATATGCTACGGGCGTTACAATTACAATGGCCTCATGCTGTACACTTACAAGCTATCAGTTCCTATTCAGCGGTCCTGCATTTGTTCTTTTACTATAGTGCTGTACTGCTTACAACTTCCATGAATGACTGAATGTTCAAGATTAGCAATTGTAGATAATTATAACCCTTAATTGGCGTTATTAATGAGAGTGTGCTACCTATGTGATATATATACAATGCATAAATACAAAGGTATTTGAAACTGAAGTCATAGCTACTGCACAAAAATCTGTACGAAAACAGTAATACTATTATTGAAATGTCAGATATTTGTTGTGTTATCTGGCTATATAACAAATTTTAAAAAATATTTGCTTGACAAAAATTTTTCAAAAATGTACGTGTTCTATTATTTATGTGTATTTTGGAAAAAGTAGGGCCTCTTTGTAACATACACTACAGGCCCTGCACTAGCTTAATCTGATCCTGTGTCCAGTTCTTCATACTGGAATGGTTTGTTCAAAACAACATCAATGGGTTGAAGAACACTTGTCAAATCACCTAGGATTACAGCTTGATGAGTTTCATTTCTTTCTTTCAATATATGCTTCACCAGCTTAGTAAGGTGAGCTTTAAATTATTTCCACACTAGCATTGCAGGTTTCTTCAAAAGTGATGCAGGTTGTTTATCCCATACTTTTCTCAACCATAAACCTATGTTTTCCTCATCCATCCAGCCTCTCAGATTACAGTGAACAGTAAATCCAGAAGGAAAGTTTTCCCTTTTGGGAATGGTTTTCCTTTTAGAATAACCATGGGATTTAGTTAGGTTCCATCGGTTAAACAATGCAAAACTGCAATAAGAGATCTTTCTTCGTGTTCTGTTGTTCCAATATAGACAGTTTAACTCATATTTTATCCAATGTTCTGTTCCCTGTCATATCAAAAAACATGGGTGTCTGATTAATGTTTCCAATTTGACTCAGTTCAAAGTTATGCTCTCTCAGTTTTATTATAAATCTATGAAGATACACAATCTTCTTATCAGAATCAGAAGAAAGCTTCTGTGGATTTATAGTTTTCTGACTTATTGTCTAAAACCAGACTCATTCTTCTTGATTTATGATGGGACACTCATGAAAAAATATCATTTCATCAGCTTCTCCATCAAAACTAAAATCTTCTGAAGAATTTCTAGTAGAATAACTGCCTTAGTGATAGTTTACCATTTGACATTTTCTGCTATTGGGCTTTCTCCTTTTTCCTGTAAACTAATGTTGCATCTTTTCAGGTGCCTTTAAGCTCAAATTTGCACTGTAAACAATATGTCTCTCTTTTTCACATCCATACTTTTTATCATAAAGCTTTGTACTAGAGTTTTTCTCTTTCACTACTAGCATATGACAGTAATACAACTTTCACTTTTTAAACTGTAATTTTTTAAAGTAAATAATTACTGTTCTGATTGAGCACTAATTTACTGTATACACTGTAAGCTGATTTAATAATGCCTTCTCCCAAGTCACACTAAATATATTTGACTTATGTTGCGGACCCATGGGAAAAAGAAATAAACTAGACAAATTGTTGCCAAGGAACAAAACTTTTAATCATTTGAGCTTTTCCCCTTGAGAGCTCAAGTACTGGGTGTCTGAGGGTGCGGCAGCTGAGGGTTGCAAGCCTTAACTAAAGGAGTGTGAAAGAGCACACCACCAGCAATCTAACAAAATTATTGATTGAATGGCAAAGTGGTGAAATCATCAGTATACATCCGGTTCTAGATTGTACTGAAAAAACATAGGAAAAATCTGTTTTTTCTTTCTTTGCTGATTTTTTCATTATTTTGACTGAAATTTTGCATAGTTTGTAAGTATATGACAGGCAGTTTATATTGTATGGAAAATTTTGATAACTTTTTGTCATTTTGTTGATTTGATTATCCTGGAACTTCGAGCAGACGATGTTAAAAAATTCTAAACTGGTATAAGTAGATAGTAAAGTTGGTGTTCAGAACTCAGTGATTTCAAATTTTTACCAAAGAGTTTTAAAAATGTGATGATTCCAATGGAATTTTTAGTGTTCATTTTTGAATGAGTTTTCTAATAAAAAGGGTATTCTGTAAAAAAAAATGAAAATATTTAAAATGTCCAGGCTCTTTCAGTGGAGGTACCTATAGCATTTTGATCAATTATTTAGACCTTTGGCAATATTTGTTACAGAAAATCATACGCATAAATTTTAAATCAAATAAGAATAAAGGGATAAATTTGTTTTTCAATAAAAGATTTTAAAAGCAAAACAATACGCATTTAAAGCAAATAAGAACAAAATGCAAAACTAATTAAAGGAAATTATTCATATATATATACATATGTATTATTAAGAAATGGATATATAATCAGACAGAATAATCATAAATATTATATTATTTGAAACTCTACTTTAAATGGCCTCTTTTTATTACATAGAGAATGAATCACTTGGCCTTGACATTGCAAATAGAATAAACAAATGAAGAAATGAGCTGCTGTAGGAATCAAACCTGCAACCAATAAGTAGCCGCCTTGATGTGGTGTCACTCTTACCAGTGGGCTATTTAGCTCAAATAAATGCCAAGGGAGGTCATTTCAAATAATATAATGCATTCGTGATTTTATTTGCTTAGCATAGCAGGCATTGGGAAATTCCCCCATAGTTTGGAGTCACTGTGTGCTTAGTTGCTGCATTGGATTGATCTGGTTGATATATTATGAGCCACATTTTTCTCCACTATAATTTTCTCAAGAAAAAAGGTTTGCCTCTTTTCTTGAATCTGATGAGAACTAAAGGATGGCTTTGTGCCTCAGGGGCGTCTTTTTAAGGGGTGATTTGGACCTCCATAAGAATGCTGAGTGTACAGTCAGCCATCTTTGGAATAGGAGAAAGAGCAGTTAGCTCTTTTCCTTTTTTTGCCTAGCTATCTCTTAAAAAGATGATGGTTGGATACTAGCACAATTATGACATCTAAAACGGTCTGACCTTGAAATTGCTTCCACCCAAAATTCGACAGCTGAATGCAAACATTCCATCCTCAGGCTTTGACAGTGACAACCTCTCATCTCAGCTTTCCACAACATCATCACTTATGACACCCACTGGGAGAAAGCCAAAACATTGTATTCAAAAGATGAACTGAGATCAGGTCAACGATACAAAAATATTTATACATAAAATTGGAATACTAATGACTTTTCCTAGAGTTATAAATAATGAGTAATAAGTTTTCTTCACACTTTGACCACTGTATACTGTACATAACAGTCATTTAATTTTTTTCTAGAACAGAGCAAATATTACACTGTGTTGGTACTATGACTAGGGACCTATCTTTTGAAGTTCAATATGAGCAATGTTAGTGTTTAACATATATGGTATTGATTTTAGATATTTTGTTATCAAAGATGAGCTGTTACTTCATGAAACAGTTCAAGTCGGATAAAACTCCACTGTCTACATAAATTGACAAATCCTGAAGATGAAAAACTTGTGCAAGGCCCACTCATTCTGTAATCTGTTTGTCACCTGGCACTGAGCACAAAGTTTAAAAGTTATCACTTGGTTGATCATTGTTACTAATCTACTTACTTGTTTGAATGGATTGAAGATGTCAAAATCCTTTTGTCTTTCCTGTTTTTCCTTGTGAGCTTAGGATTAAAAATACAACCATCTCTTTGAATGTAGTTGGGAGGCTGATAGGTTTGCTTTTCAAGTAACCTGGGTTCTCTCATATTTAATTCTTGGATTCATACAAAGAAAAAAATGGAAAATTAATTTCAAGGAAATAACTTCTGATTGAAATTATCTCCTACTGAGACACAGTCATATGGTAAAATTTTCACGGTGGATAGCATTATTTCATAGAGTTGTTCAGAGTCTTGATCTCATTTTTTTTTTTTTTGTTGCTCTCCCAATGCTTCAGCCAATCCATCCTAGAGCTCTCTCCTACAGTACAAAAATATAGTCTGTAATTTTGAAATGAGTGATTATCATTCTTAGTGTTGTTTGACTACTGAGACTCATTCTTTTCATTGCTTTTGTTGTTGCACAGTGTTTCAGCTGATCCATTCTACAGCCTCCTTCAGGTATACAATCCATATTGTTTCAGCCAATCCATTCTAGAGCTTTCTCCTGCTGTACAAAAACATAGTCTGTAATTTTGAAATGAATGATTATCATTCTAAAAGTTGACTGGACCACTGAAATTCCTTCTTTTCACAGCTCTTGTTGCTACCAAAGTGTTTCAGCTGATCCATTCTACAGCCTTCTTTTGGCTGTACCATACATATTTAAAATGGTAGTTTTATAACAATATTGTAAAATGGATAAACAATGAAGATAGATTGTAGAAATTTAGCAGTCATAAAAGCAACAAACAGAATTAGATCAATAGTCCAAACATGTCTTGGAATGAGATTGAATGGTCTCAAAATTTCATCCTTCCTAAATTCTTTCCTTTACAGGTCACTTTCTGCTTTTTCAATTTATTTATTGAATGCCTTCATTGATCAGTTCTATGGCCTTCTTCAGGTGTACAATGACATCTTCTGTAATCTTGAAATTATTTGGAAAATATTTCTAATATGTTTAGTGAGATTGAAAGAAAATTGTCCATTAGGAATTGCTCAAAGCTGGATAGACTATTACAGGACAGTGCTGCAGTGAGCAATTGGCTCATTTGAGTGATGCATTGGAATTGAAAAGATCTTTTTCTAGCTGAGGAAATTGGCCATCAATTTTGATGCATGACAACATTAATTCTGGTGTTGCTTTAGCATTGGGGGCACTTCCTCCATGTGCAACACGTTCTGTGGACTTGTCACCTTCAGACTATTACATTTTGCTCCATGTACCATTCCTGGTCAGTTGCTCCAAGTTTGAGATTAAGATTCTTCGAATCATAACTGAAATTGTTCTTTTACTTTGGAAAGCACAATTTAGTTGAAAAGTTGTATAAGGTCATGGAAAGTCAAGAAAAGTATTCTGATGGCTGAATAATGATGCTATTAATTCATATAAATAGAGATTTAGTTTGTCATAAAATGCCAGAAACCTCTGTATCAAGTTCAAAAGTAGTTCTACAGTTGTCATTCAAAGAGCTTATGCATTACTGTCGCCATAGTGGCAATCAAAAATTCTTGTTTATCCAAATGTTAACCTTTTAGAGAGCTCTCTGTACAAAAAGTATCATGGTTCCAGCATTGAGGACAATCCAGCCTCAGGAACACTCCTCCATTTTGACTCGAAAAATTCCGAAAAAAGAATAAGCATAAAATTTAGGTTTAAGCACTATTATTATAGGATTTACTGGTAAACCTTTTTTAACATATCACTTTTACTCCTTATGTCATTTAATTATGTTTTCTTTAAGGCAAGAGCACTTAAATAGAGTGAAAATGCTGTTAATGTTGATGCACAGTATCTAAATTACTTCTAGTCCGTTGGTTCGTCTATTTTTTATACTGATATAGGAGTAAATTTTTGAGATTGCATATATTTTTTTAATTATTCATGATACTTTTATTTATATACTATTTTATACTCTGTATGATTAATACACTCTATTTAGGGATCATATACTGGAATTCAAATTACTATCCAGTATACATAATGTTTTTCTGGAATTAAGATAGGCTTATGGAAGAAGTAACCTTCAGCCTGTAGGATGCTGGGTATATTTTTTCAGACTTATTTCAGGAAAGAAATAGCATCTTTGATACCAAGAAACATGATTATTCATATGAAAACACATCTTTTCAGAATGGCCTCTGCTCTTTTAGGCATGATCGTTATCAGTTTGCCATAATCAGATTTCAATTTCAAGCTGATCAGGTGACCACAATCTATTTTTTATTCATTTATCAATTTTCATAAGGGAGAACTTTTGCCAATAATGCAAATAAAGGAATAATTACTTTTGAGTATTGATCTTATCTGGTGACCAGGGTTGCTGAGTTGACCATTTTTTGGCAAGATATGGCTGATTTTTTTCCCAATTTAGCTGATAAAAGCCTATGATGGTCGATTGAATTTGATAAGTTTAATAAAAGTAAATGTTCAATCTTAGCCAGTTTCAGCCATTTTAAAAAAAAGTTTTGGCTCTAGATGTCAATTTTAGTCTGTATGGTTGCAAGCACACCTAGAAGGAATACACGATTATTCAACCCTTTCAAGTTTAACCTATTGAGATGCCTAATTCTTGGATTCAAACCTAAAGGGTATCAACTGCCCCGCTATTTGACCATATCTTGAGGAGAGATGGATTCATATCTTTCTTAAGGGTATTAGTGCAAAGTGAAAACAAACTATCCCAGCCTGAGTTTGAACTCGGTTTACTGATTCCATTCTCTATATCATTTACTATTAGACCATGCACCCCCTCTATGTTTCCTGCTGAGAAGTTATAAATAAAATAAATGAAGTACTTTCTGAGAAGTATTTTGTCACAGTTGTTACCTTTGTTAGCTAACTCTGATTTTGATTGGTTTTGCCTAGAGCATGCATAAGCTCTGAAAAAGATGCTCTGTCGATCATTAGATTGAAATTCCTAATTACTTCTAAAATGGAGTTTGCCTTCAAGCTATAAATGCTATTATTGTTTTAGATGCACCGAAACAGCAACTTAAAACAGTTTTAAGATCATTTGTCAGTTTTTCTCTTTATTTGAAACGGGCAGCTAAAACTGTCATCATAGGTTTAAAGCAGTGTTCAAGTTGGTCTGGTTGGCTATTTATTTAAGAATCATGCAAGAAGGTGGAAAATTCAAACATTTAATCCTTATTATAGCAAGAAAAAGATGTTTTTTTTTATTTTTTGAAAATTCTCCCCCTAAATAGGTTTTTAGTGGTGGTGGTGGGGGGTTCAATTTTCAATGTAGGTTTATGCTAAATTGATCCTTAATTTGTGTCCACTGGGGCGTTTTGAAAAATCAGACTTTTTTTTAATGATCACTGCACAGCAAAAGGCGGGAGAAGTAACTTATTCATTGATAAATCCTTTTTCCAATCATTTAATTGATAACCCCCAACATGACATGTTGCCATAGGTCATTGGTCAGATGATGGTTTCTATTGAGTGACTAACCAGACCTGTTCTTTATTTGGAGTTAGTTTTTGTTTTCTCTCTGTGTACTCTACAAATATCATCCTGGATTTCCTAGAATGCACTCCAAAAATATCACTTAGAATTGTAATCTCAATTGATTGCAATAAAAAACAATCTTGGAGTCTAGTGGAGTAATGGTTAACAAGCTGATCATTACTAGAGTAGTCCCTCTTCATAACGCGATTGTTGGGGATCAAACAAAGACAACCGCTTTATAACTTAAACACATAATCGAAAGTCAGTTATGAGTGCCAAAGGAGTTCACTGGTGAACGAAGGTGTTGTTTTCGAATCGAAAAAAAGATGTGTAGAACACCACAATCGGACTTTTTTTGTTGTGTTTTCAATTCGGGCCAGTCTTAAGATCTCCTATCTCAGGATCTACAAAATCTAGAAAGATCCATTTTGTTAAATTTTTCAATCTATTGACATTATTGATGGAAATTCGAACCCACTTTAACGTCTATTTTTGAAATAATGATATTTCCTAGAGCTAGGCTGATAACGTTTTCAAAATCTACATTAAATGTTGACCCTGAGAACAAGCAGAAGTTGCTGTTGTGGGATGTTGGAATATAAAAAAAATAATTCAGTTGCCGTCGCACCAAACAAAGTAGTCCTTGTTTTCGGATTTATAGGGCTGTGATTTAAACATGTTGTGTATTTCCTAACAAGAAAAGGAATAGAACAATTCCCGTTATAAACCAGAAAGCATTCAGAGAGTGCATACCTCTTCCGATGCCATCATCAGGGGAAGTGATTGTGCATGGATCCAGCCCCAAATCATTTCTTCCATGGCCTATTGTCCATCCGTCCACAAAATCTCATTGAAATTTATCGGGAACTTTTGGAGATATCGTATTAATAAACATGAACTTTAGGTAGTATTATGTCGTATTGGCATGATTATTGCAATAAAGTTGCATAAACTAGTCTGACATGGATGATATCGGTGTCAAATGATACGTATTTTATGATGCAGAATACGAACTTTGAACTTTAGAATGGCCTAGAAGCTTCCTTTAATGTCTCAATTCAAGATGACGTCCATGTGTTGAGTTACATCCTGGTATAAACACCACAACTACCTTCACTGTATAGATGGACTGATAGAGGTGATGGTTGCAATGATGGTAGTCATGATGATCATCACCACCTTTTACCACTATCATCACCATCACTGTCATGAAGATCAGTTTCATCGGCCCCATCTACACAGTCTATATTGTTGCATGTTGACACTAGCATCAAACCCAAAATATGGTGACCATCTTGAATTGTAAGGTAGGAAGGAGTTTTGGGGTAATTCTAAATATCCAAATTCAAATTCCACATCATAAAAAATGTACAATTTGACACAATATCATCCGTATCAGCCTGGTATACATAAATTTATCACAATTATAATTGTCATACCGATCATGGTGGCTGTCTTGAATTTTCAGTGATTTGTACGTATTATCCAAATGGCAATTCCCCAAAACTATAAATGGTAAAATCCAATTTATTATATCCTCAATATCATATAACCACTGCTGATAAGAAAATTGATCCGAAAACGGTTGTGGATAGCAGCCATTTTGAAATGACTGCCATGGGCAGCATATCGAAATTTTATGACATCCAAGTTTCTCTTGAATGCCTTTCGCCATAAGTGTACCAAATTTTAATGCTTTTATCACAAAAGTTTGGCTAAACAGCCCCACTATCTCTTAAGTAACTTAGACAGAGGTTAATATATGTGAACTCTCTGTGTCAAGAGATACCATTGCCATTATGGTTTGCTTTTGTTTTTTTGTTCTCTTTTAGTCACCCTAAGCCTGAACTTTCGGCCCCTCTTCATATCAAAGGGTTAGTAAAAAAGGAGTTATTTATGCCACAGAATTTAGACGAGTAAAAAAAAACACATATAAAAATAGTTTATTGATGTTGAAATTGTAAAGTTTGAAACTCTAAGGCATGACGTTTATGTAAATGTAGACTAAAAAATCATGAAATGAATTATAAGAGTTAGAAACACTAAAAAATGAAGAGCCAGAAGAGATTTTAAAAAACAAAAAAACTAACATTTGGTAAGGCACTACTTCATTCATGATTTTAAAATATCGAGATTGTACTCGCAGAGAAAACGAAGGGAGTTTATTCCACATAGCTGACGTTCTTGAGAATAAACTTTTTGCGTGGAACGAGTCTCAATTGATATTGGACACGACTTCTACTCTGTTTTACGATATTGTGGAACACTACCAGGGGAAAGCCAAAGAATACATCATAACATTTATGTGGTGTAGACATAAAACTACTACAGGCAGGGGGTAAATGTGTGTGGATCTTCCCCTGAATCCAATCACTTCTTCGGTAGTCTATTGCTAACCCTTCCACAAAATTCAATTGAAAATTTTTCGAGATATCGTATGGGCAGTCATGAGTGTGTATTTGAATGTATGGAAAACGGAATTATATCTCCCAATCAATAGAAAAATCATGTATCTACCCTAAGATTTAACCAACTCTTCCTTACAAAATTGCCCACCCTTTCACAAAATTTGAGAACTTTTGGAGATATCGTGTAGACAGACGGATACGACTGATATGTATACTTCTATAACTTCGTAAGCAGAGATCATAATCTTAAAAGGCCTCAGAATTAATCGTCCAAAACAATTATGTAACAACAAAAGCAACAAAAAGAAAGATATGATCAAGTCTTTGATTGTTAATGTCTTCTCAATATTACAAACCGGATTTTTTTTTATCTTGTAATGTGGTAATTCGCTCTTATCTTTGAAACTTGATGCTTTTTTTTTTATTACACTGACTGGCCCTTTGGTTTATTTTGCAGTCTTCCGTTATGACTAGCACTAGTTGTTATTTTTTCATGGCTGTCTCTAAGGAATTTGCTTCGAGGATGTTTTGGCACTTGAGATTTTTGCTCTTTTTTTCGTCTGGCAATCCAAGAAAACGAATATCAGTTCCGAAGCTCTAAAAAAAATAACGGTTTTGAATGGGTGTGATTATTTGTTGACGAGTTTACCCTTCTTATCGTCAGGATATTTTGGCGGCCATAATTGTGTAATTTTGCAATTACAATGTACTTTTAAAATATTTTTGAGAAACATTATGTTGCAGCGCATTTTCTTGTTTTTGTTAAGTATTTCCAGGATATTAGACTAAACAAACCATTAAATCAGGTGAAGATGAAAAGTCCTATCCGTGGTGATGGGTGAATCGCCGACTATCACTTTTTTGTTTTGTTTTTGAATGAATGTACTAGAGATTGGCTTTTTTGACAGCCGTTAAGTGCGTCATTGATCGCGCTGAGGCAGTGTCTGTTTGGAAGAGACTGGACTTCATGGTGTACGGTGCAGCCTGATTTGTGAATGCTGGTGGCGTAGGTTACGCGTTCGGGCAAATATCTATATGCATTTGAATATGAATTTTTGTTGTAAATCGAGCCTGCCCATCCTCATATCGAGAACCGTGAATCCAAATGATTTCAAGCTTGATAGTGCAATGTGTATTGCACAGACCGACATATCTGGTGAATATCTCCTTCATACAATGGCCAGTTGTCGAGTGACCTTGGTGCATACACTAACGTGCCAACAAAATGATTTTGCATGCCACTTTGGGCACACGTGTCATAAGTTCGCCACCTCTGGCCTAGAACCCACATACACACGGAGATTTCTCAAATTATATTGATATAAATATCGAAAAGTGTTACGCACTCACACACACACACACACACATATATGTAAACAGCTTTAAACATTTTTTCCCGAATTATTATGTAATTTCAATCAATTATTTTCCAATATCCGTAAATTCAATTTATGTGATTTTCCGGTGTTTTTCATGTTTTACACAGAATATGATATTATAATGTATTGTATATAGATCATTTAATTTTATTCAAAAACAGGGCTTGCATACGTAGGTTACACCAAAAAACATATTTGACGATGAGGGATTAATAAGTATAACAACAGACGTGACTCGTTTTTCGTGCCACTTCTATTGAGTTACATATATATTATCGGTATTGTAAACACGACATTTCGGCCAATCAATTTTACGGCCTCGTTCAGGTGTACTTTCCTAATGTACAACATTGGATTCGGGTGATGTCTTTTTGATTTCTATCCTTGTTACTTCTTGTCCCCGCTTAGTTGTGGAAGTTACATCGGGTTGAACTCTGCACTTATCTGACTCATATCACCCGAATCCAATGTTTACCACCATCACACTTGGATAGTACACCTGGAGGCCCTAGAATGAACCGGTCGAAACGTCGTGTTAACACAAACACTGTAAGGAGTTGAATCATCCGAAAAACCCTTTAGGTACGGCGTTTAATCCATCAAGTTCAACATAACAAAATTCTGTCTTTCTAAAGATATTAAAAACATTGAATAACGTCTTCAGAACACGGAATTCTCTTTTATTACGTCATGAAAACGTTGAATTTCATTTTATTTCGTCACCAAATGGTTATGTTTGAAATGTTACTGACGAAAAATAGATATGCAAATACACGTATTATAAGAGAAGATTACTTATTTACCGTCTGACATTCAAAGAAATCAGGCGTTACTTTCGGAGCTCCATGAAAATAACGGTTTTAAACAGACGTAATAAAAAAGTGATTATTTGTTTATTAGATGAAGTAGCCATCTACGCCGTGTAAGAGATCAAGACTTGGATCGCAACTGGTTACAATGCCATTAAAAGGAACCCCAAGTACTGAATCCATGGAGAGTTATGATGAGGTGGTAAGTGTTGCTTCCGTCAGACTTCGAAATTGTTTAATATGCAGGTTTCACCCGGCTGACCACCGGGTTCAGTCCCGACGACCAATTCGGCGATTATTACCTTTTCCGCGTTAAACACGATTTTTTTTTTCGCTGCACTATATTTGACCATTTAGAACTGTATTTCATTAAATTTAACTTCGAAGAATATTAGTTAAGTGTTAGTGTTGGTGTTTTGGGTTTAGATTATATAAATCAGTTGCGTAACAAATGAAAGCAGCAAAATTGCCATCATCGCGATGGTAGTTTCGCAACTGAAAAAATGGCATACATCGTTCATATGTATGTTTTTAATATAACGCGGAAAAGGTAACAACCACCACGAATTCTAGACGTGTGGTGTATAACAAACGAAGTTGACGCCTGACACTCACTCAAAAAAGACGGTTTTTGGAGGCACCTATGAATTGTACTCGTTCGCATTTGCAAGGTTCTATGCTAACAGGTTTGTCCAGTGGAGCTGACACAAGATTGCAAGGGTCCAAAAATGTAGAAAAATCCAAAAATTCCCTAACACACATTTTTATAACATGTTTAGTGGAATACTCATGTGCAATGCAAGGTTCTAGGCCAGAGGTGGCGAACTTATGACACGTACGCCCAAAGTGGTATGCAAAAACATTTTGTTGGCACGCTACGGGCGGGGCAAACGGGGCATCTGCCTCCTCCTCTGAATCAGGTCTTCTCATATATGGTGAGAGAGGGTATAAAAGTTGGAACCTAATAGTCAATGAAGAATGTGCTGTATGATTGTTTAATGTAAGCCAAACCTAATGTACCCTTATAAAAAGATGGTGTTATTATTCGCTGGTAACAAGATTGCTATAAGATGTATCCGAATATACCTTCCCTGCCCCACCCACTGGAAAAGTGGCAGCGGATGCCCATGGGTAGATATATCATTTTTTGTTTGAGATTTTATTTTTGAAAATTGGCAACTCAACTTTTACGAGCTCTCACCTCAATTATTGATTGTCTAAACAGACTTCTTCAATAATGCTTTCAAGCGATTTGTTCTCATTCTCCGTGAAACATTTTGTAAAACACAAATATGATAAAAATGATGATCTGCTGCTCAAAAATTCCCATGGGCACTCCAAGGGATTTTTTTCTTTCAAGGAGATTATCGTCAATGTGGACAGGCGCTCTCAAAGAGGTTCGCCACCCCTGGTCCAGTCTCCATAAGGGAAGAATAACTTGCCACTTGGCTGTTTGTTGGGCCTGTACGCATTAAAACAGCTTGAGGTGAGTTGACATTAGGATACTTGAAGTACTAAAGATGAATTATTACCTTGTAAAATAGCTTAAAGATTCTTTAGTGCCGACCCATACATAGATAACCCCGTCATTTTGGACGCGCAGATTCTAATATATATATATATATATATATATATGCAATGCTCTTCCAACGTGGAATGGGACACTCTGGTGGACGGGAAATATATATGCGTAAATAAATATATCGCTTAAATTCAACCTTACTGACCGCCCAGTTCCATGGAATAGAGGGAGGATACCAGCCTCTGGGTCTGAAGCGAAGGTTTCGATTCTACTTCGTGGTAATGGATGAGATAATGAATAGTCTATAGTCACACTGAAGAGTTGTAATACAACGCTGTCTGCGGGTGACACAATAATTATCTATCTATCTCTCTCTGTCCGTCTGTCTGTCTGTCTCTCTCTCTCTCTCTCTCTCTCTCTCTCTCTCTCTCTATATATATATATATATATATATATATATATATATATATATATGCTTTGCAGATTTAAAATATCCCCCTCCATTATATAATATAATTCTATTTCTATTAGTCATGTGAAAAGTCCACTTCATGAAGCTGGGCGAAATGCCTACTATCACTGTTTATAAAAGTATTACGCACAATATGGTTACACGTATATCAGTTTTTGAAAAAAAGACACGTTTTGCCCCACCTCCGCCAAAAAATGATAAATTAACATTGGATTTCTTTAAAGAGGAAGTTGAAGATGGAAATATGACGTCACTGTGATTCCAACGGAAAATTAACTGGTTTATATTATTATGCCATCCACAGACAGCTGTTTCGTTGTATTACAACTCTTCAGTGTGGCTATAGACTATCTGTTATCCCATCCAGTACCACGAGGCAGGATTAAATCCTTAGCTTCAGATCCGTTGTTTATTTTCTGAACGCTCCAATAAACTGAATGGTTGTTAACATTGAACTATGTTTATATGTTTCGACTCATCTCTATAAGACGTTTTTTCCGTCAGTCGGTCCGTCCAAGGAACAACAAATAGAAAGGAAGGAAGAGGCGTGATGTCATTAAAAGGTGCAACGCCGTTAAAAGATGACATTTATTCCGATCAAAAATGTCCATTTACGATTTTTATTGAAAATTATACTTGCAGAATATTTCTGTATCGCAGTATTTTACAAGTTTTGAGAATCATCATCAGTCTTTTAACGTCCGTTGTTGGGCATAGACCTTACCCTGGATTCACCACAATTCTCTGTCATGGGCGTCGCAGAGCCAGTATTTTCTAAATTTGTCTAGTTCGTCTCTCCATATTGTATTCTGCCAGCCTCAGTTTTGTATGTAATCTTTGGGGGATCCATGTTGTGATTCATGATGTCCATCAGTTTTCTTTCATTCTTGCAACATGGCCTACCCATTGATATATAAGTTGTTTTTTTTAATAGATCCTATGATGTCTCGGACTGCTTTTTTCCCTTATATACTGTGCTGTCTTGGGATCTCTCCATGTAAAGTCGAGCATGATTCTCTCATGCGTACATTGCATGCTTCTCAGTTTGCTGGTCTGTCTCTTGGTTAGGTTCCATGTTTCAGCTCTATAAGTGACTATCGGGAGAATGCATAGGTTGTATACTCTTCTTTTTACGATTATTGGGATCGTCCGGTTTTTTAAACTGGAGCTTGTTCTGCCGAAGGATTGCCATCCTAGAGTGATTTTCTGCTGGATTTCTTCTTCTTTTGTGGATTCCATAGATATTCGTTGTCCTAGGTAGATGTAGTGGTCTACCTTCACGAGTTTTGCATCTTCGATCTTGATCGTTATGTTTTTATTCTCTGTGTGATTGTTGCACATGATTTTCGTTTTACTGAAGTTCATGTGTAGGCCAAAGACTACTTGCACTTCCTCGTCCCCCAATTCAGCTACTACTACCACTGATGGTGGACGCACCATTGAACTCATGGTTCATGTTTTTGAGTTCGTGCACTTAGTTTCATCATATTTTCTTTGTTCACAAAATTTTTTTCACTTGCTTTAATTATGGAGTTTTTAGATTCTTCCAAGTCCATCTCCATGAGACAGTTTTCGGTCGGTCGCTCGGGTTACGACTTTTTTCAGAAAAAAGATTTTGTTTTTTATTTACCTACTGCTATTATATCAGAGGAGATGTGATGTGATTAAAATGTGTGATATCATTGATAGAACATCTCTCTGATCCATTTTTTTACCAGCTGCTATGATGTCAAAATAGAATGCCCGAGGTCCACATTTTTGGAGAGAGAAAACGCCAAAAATGGTCATTTACGATTTTTATCGAAAATAATACTCTCTGAACATTTCCATATCGCAATAATTTGCAAGTACGTGAATTAATTGATTCAAATAAAGACTACTTGCTCTTCGTCCTCTTCCTTCTGCCATAGATGGCTGGTGCATCGTTGAACGTTTGATTTTTGCTACTATGTCATCATCTGTTTGACAGAGAAGAGTTGTCGAAAGAATGTGAGCACAAATGGGCTTGGTGTATATTAAAGTAGATATGTCGGCTGACAATATGAAAAAACGGACGTAACTTTCAAAGCTTAAAAAAAAATGAATGTTTTCAACGGATGTAATCAAACTGATTATTTGTTATTGTTTATTACTTATTTTCAGTCTATTTTTTAAATTCTTTTTACTGCTACTTACTCTATCAGTTTTCGAAAATGTATCCGGCTATATCATCATGATTATCATCATCATCTTTTATCGTCCGCTGTTGGGCATAAACCTTCCACAGGATTCGCTACGTTTCTCAATCACGGGCGTTGCGGAGCCAGTATTTTCAGAATTTGTCTAGTTCGTCTCTCCATAGTGTATTCTGTCGGCCTCGATTTCACACGTGATCTCTGGGAATCCATGTTGTGAGTCGTGATGTCAATCAGTTGTTTGCCATTCTTGCAACGTAACTGGCCCATTGCCATCTAAGTTTTCTAGTAGATTCTATGATGTCTTGGACTCCTGTTTTCTCCACGATTTATTCTGCTGTCTGGTGATCTCTCCATGTGAGGTTGAGCATGATTCTCTCATGCGTACATTGCATGCTTCTCAGTTTGTTGGTCTGTCTCTTGGTTAGTTTCCGTGATTCAGCCTCATAAGTGACTATCGGGAGGATGCATTGGTTGAGTACTCTTCTTTTTAGGATTAATGGGATCGTCTCGTTTTTGAAGGTTGAGCTTGTTCTGCCGAAGGATTGCCATCCTAGAGTGATTCTCTGCTGGATTTCTTCTTCTTTTATGGGTTTCATAGATATTCGTTGTCCTTGGTAAATGTTGTGGTCTACCTTCACGAGTTTTGCATCTTCGATCTTGATCGTTATGTTCTTATTCTCTGTGTGATTGTTGCACATGATTTTCGTTTTACTGACGTTCGTACGAGATTTTTCTCCAATCTTTCTCCCAACCTAGAGCACAAAGATTTTGACCGTAAAATTAGCTTTTATACGAGCCCAGAGGGGTTTTTTTTATCAGGTGCCGATTTCCCGTGTTCATGCAGGGTCCCACCTACAATCAAAGAAAACGGACGTCACTTTCGAAGTTGTGAGAAAATAACGTTTTATAACAGATTGAATCATAATATGATTACTATTTATCATTTACCTCTGCCAACAAGTTGGAGAGGTATAAGTGTTTGGTCGCGTCTTTCCATCCGTCTCTCCACACGATATTTCCGAAAGTACTGAATGGATTTCAGGGAAATTTTGGAGAAGGATAGGTAAGGAAGGGGTGATTGAATCTTGGGCGGATCCAAGATTTTTTTTCGATTGAGAGATTTTCCCTTTTTTTCCCCATGCATTTATGTACACTTTCATGCCTGTCCACATGATATCTCCAAAAGTACTCTGAATTTCTATGAAATTCTGTGGATGGGTGGATAGTAGGCTTCGGGGGATACAATTCAATTTTGGGGCGGATCAATGTACAGTTATCTCTCCTGAGTCGTAGTTATAGGAGACACACAAAACAAAATCACCAAAAGTTCATATCTATCCTCACAATATCTCCAGAAGTTCTGCATGAATTCTTATGAAAGTTTGTGGAAGGGTGAATAATAGGCTATAGACAAAGATATTCTATATTGGGGCAGATCCATACTCAATTACTTCCCCTGACAATAGTGTTGACGGAGGTGTGTACTCTCTGAGTGTTTTCTAGTTTATTTAGTATTTGTTTGTGAAAATTCAGACTTTTAGTCTGCCAAATCTGTTTATTGAGATTTCATGATCAAACAGGGGAGGGGGAAGTTCCCTGGTCGAAACCCATATATTATTTGAGCTTTAAAAAAATGAAGGGGGTCACACTCGGTCAGGAAGGAGCTTACTCTATCCCTCTTTTTTGGTGAAATTAATTGGTTGTCTCCCCTCCTATTGTCTCATTAAAAATAGTAATTTCAACCCAGAATTAATCTCAGCAAATTCTACCCTAAATCAATTATGAAGTCAAATAAGACTAATTGACAAATTTGCAGCCCCTAGAGTGCAGCTGTTAAAAAAATCAGTTGTAAGCAAAAAGAATAAAGAAACAGCCTCATCTTTACAGTATTAGATGAAGATTTAATCATTGTTCATTCAAAGCCAAGATGAGTAATGCCAAAAAATGATCACAATAATCTATTTTATGTAGTATCAATAGTTTCTTTCCTTTACTGCATATTTTTTATATCTCACTTAGAACTAGTGAGATATCTGTCAAGAAATGGAACTGGCTGATGGAATATCTTTCAGGGAATTTCTTTATCCTGGAGTGGCTGATGAGATATTCTTGAAATTAGGATTCAACTGCCAGCTTTTCTCAGGACTATGTAATATCTTCTACCCATCTTTGTTGTTGACAGATTTCTGGCAATTTATTCTACGGCTTTCTTCAGGTGTAAAATGTTATGGACAATAGGATTTAACTGAATGTTTTTTTTTTGTTCTTTTCATTTACTTCTATCTGGATAGTTTTTTTCAATTGAGAAATATTTTTTCATGCATTTATTTATTCACTCATGTTTGTCCATTTGTTATCTCCAAAAGTTCTTAATGAATTCCAATGACATTTTGTTGAAGAGTAGGCCGTTGGCTAAAAGAGAAATGATTAAATTTTCAGGTGGATCCTTGTTTTTTTTTACAGTTACTTCCCCAGCACCGTTAGCTAGCAGGAACTGATTTCCGTCCAGTCTTTGTAATGTTAGCTATAGTAGAGGTATGCACTCTTCAAGTGCTTTTTAATTTATCTTGTAATCTGTAATGGCTGGCAGTAGTTGCATTTTTCAATTTGTTAAATCGTTTTTATCTTTGAATTATGATGCTTCTTGAATACACTGACTCTTTGCTGTATTTTGCAGACTTCTGTTATGGCTGGCAATAGCTATCTTTTTTTCATGGCTGTTTATAAGGAATATGCCCTGATGGTGTTTTCGCACATGACATGTTTATCCGTGGCCATTTGATTCTTGAACTTCATTTTGCCGGCAAACAACCATTAATCACCGCTACCCACAACAGACTGATTTAAACTATGTTGCTGGGTTTAAGTTATACTTTCATTTATAAGTATCTATTATTCTTTGGCTCTGTCCTCTGATTGCTAGCTTGCCATATGAAGCTTTATTAGAAATTGTCAGTATAGGTTTCTTCAGTTATCAAGTTGATCTGACTGGCTGGCTATGTATCATGTGCCCTGGCTGCACTAATGGGACTGGAAGGACTGAAAATTTAAACGTTTATTCCTTATTATGTCTAGAAGAAAACTTTCTTCTTTTTTTCTTTTTTTGAATTCTTCCTATAAATAAGTTTTTATTGGCAGGTTCAATTCACAATGTAAGCTCATACTAAATTGATCCCTTAGTTTGTGTCTGCCGACATCCATGCTTGTTTTTTTGAAAATTCAGATTCTTTAGTGATCGCTGCTTAACAAAAGGTGAGAGAAGTAACTTGCTCATTGATCTACCCTTTTATGATTTTTCTAATTAATCACCCCCAACATGGCATGCTGACAGAAAACATTGGTGACATGATTGTTTCATCTGAGTGACTTACCAGACTTGTTTTTAATTTTTGTCTCTATTATACAAGTTTCCTTCCTTTAGCATATGATTTCTTCATGTCTTTAAATCTGATTCTCAATGTGAGGTACATACCCCGCAAGGGAGCCATTCTATTATTTTAGAGGGCAATTTGGAATTCGGGTGTGAAGAGCAGAAAGCATACCAGGGTACAAAACTGAGATGTATTAGGATTTAATTGATTAATTTTTCATTTTACAATGCTATTGATTCCTAATTATACAATATATTCTTTGTATCAGAATTTTCAACAAATTTGCCACATGCTGTATAAATTTTTTTTCCTTTTTTGTACAGGCATCAAAAACAAAACCCTCAAAAACCACTGCTTTAAATCATCAAGAAGGGTTTTTGAAAACAAGCCATGCATTAACATTTAAATAAATCATTTAAATCTTCAAAGAAGATATTTAGATTATTGCACTATATTTTTTCAAACAATTATTAAAAAGTGTCTGATCCTTGCTATAATTTGTAATGCTTTTGGTAAGTACCTAGTTGAGATGAACACTATAAATCATAGCATTTTATATGAACTTATTTTTTGGGTTATGTATGTAAAATGTGAAAAGTGTATCCTTGTTCTAATTATGCTCACAGCCATACCGAAAGTCTTGGAAATTTTTGTTGAGTTATCTTTGCTTGTATATTATTGCTCATCTTGTTATGTTTTCATTTTTTCTCTCAAAGAAGTCAGCCCTCTCAATGGAACGTGTCAATGGAATAAACAGGTTTCATTACTAACAACGAATCTGCTTTCCACATAGTCTTTTTAATTCTATCCTGTCATGTATGTTAATATCATATCCAAACACTGATCATATGATTACGTACATTGGTTTTTCCAGTTTTGTATAGTCATGTATTTTCTATAGATGTACTCAAATTAAGAAAAATGAAGACTGTACTATTTTTCCTTTCATATATTTTTCTACCTTTGATGTATAATTTTGTTGATATTTAACTTTTGCTTCTATTATAAGATGCAGGGGTAGGCAACTTACTGTTCATGTCCAGCCCACAAAGGGATTTTGACTGGCTCGCGAGCAAATATTTGTACATCATACTTATGTTATTTTCTTAAGATTCCTTTTGTGTTTTTCAATAGATTCAAGAGAAGTCTTGATTGGAATAAATTGCAATTAAATTGAGTTCTTTAATTACCTATTGGCATCCTTGGTTAAGCATGAATCGTTTTCTAGCATGAGTTATTCATTGACTTGAGGCAAAGTATAACAATGTTTTTGGATGGATAATTCCCATATTCCAATCCTCCTTATGGCGATTATCTGGCCTACAACCAACTCATTAATATGCAATCCAGCCCACATAGTCAAAGAGGTTGCCAACCCCTGTAATAGATCATGGATTTTGCCAGCTGACCTGTCTCTCCAAAGAGTCTTTTGCTAGTGTAACGTTTCCTTATCTTATGCACTGATTATTACCTTCTTTTTATTTCTGTCATTGCAGTACTTCCGAAGAAGCACCAAGCTTGCAGACACTGCTCGCAAAATGAAAATGCAAATATGGAGCAGTGTGGTGACCATCGTACTGGTTAAGGGAAAGAACCTTCTACCAATGGATGACAATGGCCTTAGTGATCCATACGTTAAATTTAGATTAGGGAATGAAAAGTACAAAAGTAAAGTAAGTAATTTTAATTTCTTTTGATTTTCTATTTGTCTTTCAGGTATATGAGGATACTCTATCAGATAATTTAAGAGAAAAAAAAGTCAAATTGATAGAAGCTTGATGGTATGCAACATGGAAAAATCAATTTTAAGGTTAGTGGGGGGAAAAAATTGTCAAATTCTCCAGTTGAATATGTTGGTAAAGAATCAACTCAAAGAAGTTTTCTGTGTAATTAGTATTCTTAAAGATGATATTCCTCATTGCTGAATATATTTGGGGGATATCCTATGTAAGTGAGCCCTGTTTCAAAAATCAAATGATGTGTTACATAAACTAACATCCATATACAATACATTATGACAATACCCTACATAAAATAACAAACAACATGCTATATATTAAAGTCATAGCTGAAAGAGAGACAACTGATGATCCCAACAAGAGAAAATTTACACATAATACTATAATATCAAAGTATGTGCAAAGCATAAAAAAACACTAAAGATAATTACATAAATTACATTAATAGATATTGGAAAATAAGTGACTTGAAGTGACAAAATTTTTTTTAAAAAGCTTTTTAATGTTTTTAGTGTTGAAAGCTGTAAAGCTTTCTAGACTGTACTTATACAAAGAAATGGAGGTATATATATACGTGTGTATATATATGTATTTCGAGCTTGGGTACCTGGCATTACCCAGGGAAAAAACTAATCAATACTGTTAGGTCATGGAGTAAATTCTAACACAACACTTCAGGTAGGTTGAAAATACCAAAATTGGCCTTCAGAGGTCACCAGAGATCAGTGCTACCTATCCTATGTTAAATCTGGGTCAAGTTACCCACGTATACAGTTTTGCTGCCCAATTGGTTGGAAAGCATTTAGTATGAATATAGACATATTGTAGAATGTCTTGCCAATGTTCTTGGAGCATAAAGTATACACTAGCTTTGACTCACAGTTGTGAAATACGGAAAATAACAAAACCAACAGAGATCCATGGAAAGAGTAAGAGATAACTCTTAGATATAGAAAAAGATTAACATGGATATGGGGAAAGACTAGAGTGAAGGATATTATACAAATAGTTAAGCAACAAAAATAGAGATGGGCTGGAATGACAATAGATGGAGTAAAAGACAAGCTGCTCAGTAAACACAGCAGGAAAAGATGAGACATAAGATGGAGGGATGAGATAGTAAGGCCTGCTCATAAGACATTGCAGTCTCAGTTATCATGGAAGATGATGGGAAAGACCTCTCTCCTGCAGTGGATCTAGAATGGCTGATGATGATGATGATGATGATGATGATGATGACAAACTTTGTTTTGCATGCTCTTTGTACAAATTAGCCATAAGCTTTTTCTTTGTGATTCACTATGACATCTACTCTCAAGTAATATAAAACAAATTGCCTGAACAAAGAGATGGTCTTTCATATAAACATCAAAACAATGTTCAGTTTTATATGTGGATTTTAGCCTATGGAGAAGTTGTTGTTCTCTATAAAGACAGAATGAACAGATGGATCTTCGAATAAACTTGCTATAATTTTTCCTCTGCATTGCCTCGTAGGCAAAATTTCATAATGTGTTACCCAAACAATACCTACAATATGTTACCCAAAAGTTTAGGGAAGTAAATGCTCAGAAAGAAGTACTTTGTTTCCTGGTGGAATGACTTCAGGAGATGTGTGAAATGTCAGTTGGGACACAGTAAATGCTGGGTCACTTGACAGCTGAACTCATTAATTATTTTGTTTGAATTCCTGGAATTTTCGATAGAAATTCATAAGAGACTATCAGAAAAACTCTGAGAACTAGAACGCACTCTTAAAGCGCTTTCTGCTGCCAATGCAAGGGAAGTAACTGGGCATGAATCCACCCCAAAATTTAATCACTTCTTCCATGACCCATTGCCATCCCTTCCACAAAATTTAATTGAACTTCATTGAGAACTTTGTGAGATATCATGTTAATGGACATAAAATTTGGCAATATTATATGGCTTAACTTGATCAGTGATCATCCAGAACTGAATTATCCAAAGGGATTTAGCCATAACAGATTAACATTAGATTCCATTACAAACTACCATTGCATTCTGATTATATTGAACAATACTTTGATGCCGGCATTGAAGCATCTCCCAGCTCTATGCATAGTGAATGTCTTAATCTGTTATTCTCAGCTATGGCTCATTACCAATTATTATTCAATCAGGATCTTGATTAAATCTCTTAGAGCTAATTAAAGACCTATTTGACTCAACTTCGTCGCTTTCCTCAAGGGAAACATCAGATGGCTGCTGTGAGAGTTCTGCTGGTGCCATTCCAACTCCAAACAACTCCTGTACAACTCCACAGTATTTCTATTGTTTTTCCTCCAATGATAATCTAGTGGATTTTATTGATTCCTCAGAAACTCTCTTCGAGAGAAATCAATATCTGCTCTCCATTCTGTGTATTACTATTGCAACTTCTACTGCAGATACTACCACTTCAGAAATACTACTACTACTACTACTACTACTAATACTATCTCATCTCAATGTTTCTATTTGTTACTACTACTACTATCTCAATCTAATTGACTGCTATTTCTGAACCTACTTGTTACTACCACTACAACTATCTCAATCTTTCACTTTCTACTACTACTCCTACTATAACAATTAAAATTTTCCTCTGGTACTACTACCGTTACTATCTTAACCTTTCTATTGCTAGTTACTACTAATACAACTTCCACAATCTCAACTTTTTTTTCTACTTTCTACTTCTATTATAGCACAATTTTATCTACACATTCACTACTACAAAGACCACTACTAGTTTGAACTATCAAACTATAATATCTGCCTATGTATCATGCTCACATATTTAGAGAAGACTGAACCAGTTCTGATGAAGTTTAGTTTTAGATATTTGAATTTTTGTTATTGAGTTGGCATAAATTTCATAATTTTCACCATGATTTTTTCTATTGAAATCTAATCATGAACTAGATTTGTCTATGTATATATGCATCCACTCTACAAAGCCAATGTGAATATAATCACCTTAGCCCCACTTAACCAGCTAAGTAGGCTACAGGCTTTGCTCATCTATGTGTCTCCAGGTGCTCCTGGTCACATTTTTGGGGCTACAACCTTGAAAATTTGCATGAGTACACCACATGGCACCATGTAAAAACCTTTCTATTTTTCTTTTTTATCCTTGGGTCTCTATGGTCATTTTGGAACAACAATGCTCAAATTTTGTGCTGATATTCTTTAGACAATTTTAGATGAGAGATTCATTTCTTTTAGTGAATTTTTGATGAAAGATCCATTTTTTTAGATGAGAATTATAGGTAATTAGTTCTGTTACATGCTACATTGATTCATTTATATGAGGTATGGATATTCATACATTTCTTTTGAATACTGCCATTTGACCTTGGAAAAAGAAAAGGTTGGGAAAATTGATTTTACTTTTCACTCCTTACTCAAAGCTTTTCACACTCTTAATTACTGTATACACTTGTGCGTAGGTTGAGTTTTGAAGACCAAATTTTTTGGACCAAAATTGTGAATCAACCTATACATTTGTGATAATTTTGAAATTCAAACATAATGGGAAGTAAGAGCAACCCTTGGCTTCAAAAATGAAATATATTTAATCCTTAAATTCATAATAAAAAAATGGATGTCACTATTAGGGAAATAACTTCTGATTTAAATGCCCCACTCTGATCATTTAGTGAATTTAAATAGAACAGTGCCATAATTTTTTATCGTATCATTTGGAAAGTTTCACCATCAATTACAAGTGGTTTCAAGCAGTTCATGTTAATAGGTTAATGGTTACTGTTTGCAAATAATGAACATATAAAATATATACCAATTATTAATGGGTAGATGTGCAACACCTTCAATGAATAATCTCATGAATTTAAAATTGTGTAGTTTCTTATATAATATATTATCATATAATGTAACCTACATTCGATAATCATCCCTTAAAAAAGGGTCAACCTATGCACAAATCATGCCATAAATTACTAATTTCGTGACCATAAATCAAGGGTTGACCTTTACATGAAATCAGCTTATGTACAGGTATATACAGTATGCCTGAAAGTTTGGTTTGAAACTCATAAGAGACTATTGGAAAAAACTCTGAGAACCAGAAAGTATTTGATCTTTTGCCAACTGTAAAGCTCTTATAGCTCAAGCTGTAGAGCTGCTTTTACAGAAAGACAGACTTCCTGGGGCAAAATGGATGTAAGTTTCAGTCTTGCCAAGAGCTTATTCTTTATTCTAGATCCATGCTGTTCTTTAATGGCTGAAGACTGACAGTCTGAGTAGTAATGACGAAAAGCAACTACATCAGCCAATGTTTGAATTAAGGAAGACTTGTCAAAAACCAATGATAGTTAACATGAACATTGCTTAATCTAAAAAAATTCAAAATAAATGAACAACCATAGCCATCAAAGGTGATGAAAGGTCTGTCTCTTTTTATGAGTGTTTGTGTGTTCAAGTGCTCATGGTGATACCATTTTGTCAACAGACTTGAAAAATGGCATCAATATTGCTCTAAAGCCTTTCTAAAAATACTCTTTTGATTTTGGAGAAAAGAAGTTTTTCTTAACTTTTTGGGACCTTATTTCGATGGATTTATTAATGACATTTAGATTCTGGAGAATATAGATGTTCTGACATTTTTTTTACTGTATTTTAGATGTTTTCCAGTAACAAACACCACTGATGTCATAAATAGAATTTGTTTTGTCTATATTTAATCTTTGATGGAATTTTTTTACCTTACTACTGATTTTGATGCTACATTTGTTCAATTATTGACTGTGATGGCGAGTATTATATTATTTCAATTTTTTGCATATATTATCTATTTTATACATGTACAATGATTTTTCAAAATAGTTTGCCTTACTCTGCTCTATAGCAAGATGAACAATCATTCCTCTATTAATATTTGCTTATTAGTTATTGATTTAGCTACAGACATATTTTCAAAGTTACTTTTGTTCTTTACGAAAATGTCTAGATATTGTATGCAATGTAAAAGATCAAATAAATTCATGCTTCATATATTTCTTATTGCTTCCTTTATTGAAAAAATTTTCAAGGCATTATTGACATATTCGTGAGCCCTAAATTAAGGCTATTCATTTAAAGATCTGGATATATGACAATTTATATCGCTGGACATGGCAACCTTTTTGTCTCATTAACTCATTCAGCCTAGAAGGGCGCACAGATATGTTTTAAATTTCACCATTTTGACAGGTGACATGACCGTTATATTTGTCATGAATGAAATCTATATCTCTTATGCTTCAAAATGATATATGACTTTCCATGTTTTTCTAGAAAATGAGAAAACTTAAATCCAACCATTATGTCATTGCTTTGTAACCCTTAGAAAAAGACAGACCTGAATGATTTGATAAGTATATGGCAGGCCAGATAAATGCCATAAAAAGCTTGAAATATAGGAATTATCCACTTAAATATGTCTAATTATATTTTGCTTCAAATCAAGGAATGAAAATAGAAAATAATTTGTGCTTAACAGAGGATGCCAATTAGTAGTCAAAGAACCCAATTTAGTCACAATTTATTTTGATCAAGGCATCTTTTGAATTTTTTTAAAATTATTATTATCATTATCATCATCATCATCATTATAACAACAACGATTATAACAATTATAACAATAATGAAAATAATTATAGCAATAATGATAATTATAAAAATAGTATTCTGGGATAAGGTTTTAGTGATGGCCTCTTGTACCAGGCTCTAACATATGTTGATAGCTTCTTATCTTGCTGGCAATCAGATGATACTTATTTATTTCAATCATTTTGCCTCTGTATCTACAACAGTAATGTCGATAGTCTCAAAACCTGTAAGCTCACTGGGTTCAATTTTATGCCTGTTGCTGACGTTTTTGATTATCATCATTTGTTTTTTCTTATATGGGTTCCAAACTGGTTCTATATACTCTAAATGCAGTCTTACCATCGACACGAATAACTTTTTGAACATATTGATGTCATGATACATAAAATCACTGTGAATCATACCCATCACCGATTAGCTTTTTCTATGTTCATCCAATTTTAATTCGCTATGAAAAAAAAAGCCACAAAGACTCTTCAAAACAGAAAGTGAGCGTGGTATTTCAGTATTTTAAATAATCTTTAACACATAAAAAATAAGCATACTATCCCAATATTCCTTTTCCTACACCTGCTCATATCATTGATATTTCCATTTCTAGTTGCTTGTGACAATCATGCTGACCTTTTATGCTTTTTTTAATAGCTTTTCTAATTGGCTGAACTCTTTACTTTCTTAAATACTTGTTATTGGTCCTTGTAGGAAATTATGTCCAGGGAAAGGTAAAAGGTAACGACAGAGCTGGAAATGATATTTACATACTTGTACATTTAATACTATTTGAAAAAAATCCTTTTTCAAAATTAGCTTTTTCAACCAGGTATTGATAGTAAAGGCTGCCCATGCCTGCCAAGGCTGAAAAATATGCCAACTTTCAATGTCTGTGCACTCAAAGATGCAAAATTTCAACAATCAACCACATAAACATATTGATTTTCAAAATTCGACCACTAAAAAATGTTCTATTTCAATATTAAAAACTTTCAGACCCAGCCTGGGCACTAAAACATGTCAGCCTTCATCATTCAGTCACTATAAAGATGCTAAATTTCAATATTTGTTTATTCCAGTAGACAACCCATGGAGCATAGGACCGCATTGCAGTTTCAGAATCTAGTAGGTTTTTTTAGGTTGGACTTGCTAGCCACATACCCAAAATAGACTGCCTGGCAAGAATAAAAGGGCCACAACTACCCTGTTATTTACTCCTAGCCAGGCATAAGTGAGACATGAACACAAACGTGCTCAGCCAAAACTCAAACTCAGTTCATTAATTTCATTTTCCAATAAGCACTGTGACAACCAACACCTAAAAAAAATTGCTGTCCAATGTGTGACATAATTAACGGAACTGTTTTAATAGAAAACACTTTTTAGATGTGCTAGCATGTCAAGCACTAATTACGTTCCATCTAAATCTAGACGTGTTTGGTTGCGTCTATGTGTCAGAAATTGCTATTTAGGTGATTTTTAATAAGATAAGAAGTATTTTTCTTTAATCTATAGTAATAAAATAAGCTATATTTTTTATAAATTAAGTAATATCATAATGAAGCAAATGTCGAAAAATTAAGTTACATTTGATTTATTAATGATTTGTAATATATTTCCTTGATTTTATGCGTATGCATGGAGATTTTAGATATCTAGGTGTGTTGAGATATTTTTTGACTCAATTTTAGATGTACTCTTGAAAACAAGTTGGCAGCTCTGCCCTTGCTAGATCTTCACACTAGACACAAGAAAAGAACTAGTGCATCTATGGTCTGATTTTCACGCTTGTCATTCTAAAACAGACGATATGTGTGACAAATCTCATTTAGAAGCTCTTGATCACCATTATCAAGAATGTGAACAAAATAAGAAAATTCTTCAAAACACTCCAAGTCTGTGTCTAATTTACCAATGATAGATTTATCTATTATCTTGTCCAGCGGAATAAGATGAATGTACATTTATCCCTTGCCATTAATAAAGGCCAGGGGAGTTAGTGGGGTGCAAATAAGCTGAATCTGCAAATAATTTCTGCTGACCCCATCTCCCAATCCTTCCGTTCCCCAAAAACCATAAATCTTGTACCATAAACCTTTTGATTAACAAACACTTTACCATTTTCAAATTGTAAGTTAAATCTATAAAAATAATGAATACACTAAAGCATATGATAGCAAATATATAGTTAATTCATGAAGGACTCTTTGAAAGGAAGATTAAACTTTGTTTAGAATGTAGACAAGATGAACGCATTTTTCAAAATATTCTCAAGTGTGTTTCAAAGTGATTTCTTGAATGTTTACAAAGGATAGTGATTGTAACAAAAAGACAGAATTTGGTACTGAAAAACGTCAAATTTCAAGTATATATTTGAATATTTTCAATGTTCTCCCCTAAGAATTATGAAAGTGTATCCACTTTATGCCTAAATAGGTGCAAACAAGCAGATTAATAGATTGATTTTCTGATCTATGTAATTTTTTAAAATTTCAAATCAATACATTTAAAGACTTAACCTTGAACAACCAGCATTTTTTTTTCAAAGGCGCCAATATTTTTTGAACTTGAGAAACTTTGAAAGCATGTAACTTTTGTGTCTCTTCATGTATAACTGAAATTGACATGATAACACAACCGTGAAATTAAAACATGCCATCATTTGGAGGTGGGAGTCTTTTTACTCAGCAAGCGAAGTTGCTTACTGAGTGCTAAAGGTTAAACCCGGTGACTCAGAAAATCTATGCCTGTTGGTATCAGTAAACCAAAAAATTAGATGGATGGATCAATGTAGGTTCAACCAGCTGCAAGACTATAGAGAATTGAGCATGTCAGTGGTTAAGAATTGAGGCAAACATCAACCACTTGGAACCATATGAAAATTTTTGCAAGTAAAAATGATGCTTTCATTTCCAGTATATTTGGACCATACTGTATGAGTGAGTTCCTGTTGATAATAATTCTGTGAGGGAAGATATTCTTTTGCAGTGTCTTCATGTTTTTTTTTTTGTTGTTTCTTTTGTTCTTACTAACAGTAAAGGGATATTATATACATAGTGTAAATGTATCACTAATGATTTTACTTAAGAAATGGCAGCAAACAGGTTAAGTCCTCGAAATGTAGGTATTCCGAGAGTCTGTACTGAGAGGATGTGATGAGTGAATGCTGGAAGTAATCCAAGATGATTAGACAACCAAGATGTTCTGTTATGTAACATGATAATTCTGTCAAAAGTAGTATTGTATCTACCAGTTCTGATTTGTATATTTTTTGAATGCATTATTGCAGGTAATGGAGGCCAAGAGCTATGTAGAAATTAGAAAAAAATACATGTATATAAAATGCAATGGGTACCTATATATATATATATAGATAGATATAGATATAGATAGATAGATATTTATTCATTTTTCTTTCAGATATGTCCACATATCTCTATTAGATGCTTTTTGGTCAGTTGGTCCCAGATATATTAAACAACAGAAATAGGAAGGGAGGAAGAGGTATGACATTATTAAAAGGTGTGATTTCATGAAAAATATCTTCTGATCAATTTTTTTGGCCAGCTGCTAATGATGTTATGATAAAATGTCTGAAGTCCACCCTTTTTTTTTTTTTAAATGGCCAAAAAATGCCAAAAATACCCATTTATGATTTTTATTGAAAATGATGCCCTCGGAATATTTCCATATCACAATATTTTACAAGTATGAAAATCAATTGACTCAAAGAAAGCCTACTTGCTCTTCTTCCTCCTTGTCCTTCTCCTGCTGCCACTACTTTAGATGGTGGACACATCATTGAACTTATGGTTCTTGTTTTTTTGGATAACCCTTTTCAATTAGTGAATAAATAGTACAGTCTGATCCTAGGCAGGATTACCCAGTGGTGGGTAATGATTGATTCCTGGGAGGAATCGCGAGTGGGGAATGGGGGGGCACTTTGATCCTATCTAGAGTGCACAAAAATACAATGATCCTTGGTAGAAATGCTGATCTACATGTAAATGATACCATCACTTCATTTCGCTGGCACTTTGCTAGTAATAGTGATAGTGAACAATGATTTCTCCATCGTTCATGGGATATGCAGCAAGCATAGAAGGCAGCTGATATAGGATTGCTTTGGAACCTTGAATGTGACATGCAAATATATGTTACACAAAAAAGATATGTGGACTGATAACCTCTTTCCGGGGAAAAAGATTTAACTGGGGAAATAATTACATGAAGAGTTCTATGCTTAATAATATGATGAGTGATATCTTTTGAAGAAGTTTGCTGAGGAAGCTCAGTGCACACTACTTGGTATTGTTCTGCTGGATTTAAAAGGATGAAAAAAAAATTACTTTAAGAGCCTTTATGTTTGGAAAATTGATGATAACTTCTTTTTCTACTAGAAACCATCAACCAAAACTGTCAGCATGGGTTTCTTCAGTTTTTAAGTTGATCTGGTTGGCTGGCTATATATGTATGTATCATATATACTAGTGGCACCAACAGATCTAGAGGCAAGGTTGCCAAATTAGATTATTTTTCTTCTTTATTTTATCAAATTTGAGAGTCCTGTGTTGACAATGTTTAGATTCAATATAAAATTATTTTCAAGTTTTCAAGTCCAGCATTTCCAATCGAGTTGTCTTTTTTGTTAAATTTTCAAATTTTAGAGTGACTTCTAGGATCAAAAAAATTGAAAAATCACATCTAAATTGGCAACCCTGGCTAGAGGGCTGGAAATTTCACCATTCAATCCATATCATATCTAGAAAAAACATTTTTTTCTCATTGTTTTTCTTAATTTGTCCTCCAAAATAGGTTTTAAGTAGGGTGTTTAATTAGCAATATAAGATTATGCTAAATTGATTCCTTAGCTTGTGTCCTGCAGTGTTCATGCTTATTTTTTTGAAAATTCTGACTTTTTTCAGTGATTTTTATCGACAAAAAGGTGAGAGAAATAATTTATGCTATTGGTCACGCATTTTTACAATGTTTTAATTTATTACCCGCTACATGGCATGCTGCCAAAAGATGTCGGTCACATGATGGTTTCTATTGAGAGACTAACCAGACCTGTTGGAATAATGTTTGATGATGGAGTGTTTACTTGGAAAAAGTTCTATTCCTATGATTATGACACATGAAAAGAATCTGAGAGCTTGGGTAGGTACTGATTGTAAACTGAACCATCAAGTATGTTGAGTTGAGGAAAAAAATATACAGCCAATGTGGTTATTAGTCTGAAGGAACTGATGTGCCTTTTGTGTTTCTTGACAGGAAGAAGAAAAGCTAATTTTCTATTGGAAAATCTCTGTGAAGCATTAAAGTCATGTGTTGATTGATCTGTAATAATTTTTCTGTTAGAAAAAATCATACAGTGATACTACTTTAAAGTTCTAATTTTCATCTTGATATTTTGATATTGATTTTCATTAGGTTGTTACATAAGAAATGACACTTTTTTACATCATAGAGAATAAGGCTAACTGGGAAATCTTGTGATTTCCTAGAGATAATCTACTTTTCAAGCATATTGAAATTCATATCTCTTCTTCAGTTATATAAAACCTGTGCTTCACCTTAAACATTGGCACAGTTCAACCAAATTTGGCATGTATACTCAATGGACCTAAGGGGATGTTTTAAAGTAAACAGAATTTGACAAAGATTTTTTTTCAAATCATTCCAGACCGGGGTGGGGGTGAGTATAAAGCTAAACTGAACACTTACTTCCTGTTCAATATACATTACTTTCTATTATTCATCATATTCATTATCTCTCTCATTATATAAAGCAGCTGGTTCTGTTTGTCGACTTGTCCCTCATTATATTGCATCCCTGATTTGTACTGATTGTGTGTGAGTATATATATACTAGCTGGAAACTGCTCAATAGGGCGGGTTTCAGCTTGTCAGTAGTAAAAGGTTCAATGATAGGGAAGCCATGATTTGTGCTTTTGAATTTGTTAGCAGTAAACTAAAAGAATTTTATAGGGATGGTATATTATCATTAAAGGTACATTACTTTAAATGGGCCATAATTTAGATAAATATGTACTGTAACATTTTATATTGAACAACCTAACCTTATTCAATGCTGCTGAGTAGATGTGTAGGATAAAGAAAGAATAGAAAATGATAATATATTGAAAAAAATTTGAAAAACTTGTATGAGCATTAGAGAACTTTTTGTTTAATGAAGTATTGCCATATTTATTAGAGGTTCAATTAAAAAAGGGTAAATCATTTTTCATTTTCACCTTTTCCAAGTAAAAAAATTCAACAAGTTAATTGAATTGATGAATAAGAGCAGTCATATACATGGGATGTCATGGCTTTAGGGAATGATTTCAAAGTTGGAACATTATAGTCAATAATGGATAATGCTGCAGTACAATATTTTTATGTAAGCCCAACTTAATGTTCCCATATAAAAAGGCTGTATTATTCACTGGTGCTCACTATATTGTGCTCCCCCCTGCTTGGTCAGGTCATCAACAGTCAAGTGTACCCATCTGACATGTGGATCTTACAATGAGTTGTACTAGTTTACATGATAACTGGTGACAAGTAGAGTCCCTTTCCTCAGGTGGAATACCTATCGTATAACAAGGTTGCAAATAAGATGTAAGTTATATTCCAAATTATACCCTCCAGCTTTCTTCCTATCTGAAAATACGTGCTTTTACCCCTCCCCTGGAAATATGTGAAAAATGTCAGCGAATGCCCGTGGTCACATGTATAGAGTTCACTGGTCCTCTAATTTCCATTCTGGCACTTCGACTGTTATGTGAGCGAATGGTTTGCAGAAGATGAAATCTAACCATCTAATCTTACTCTTCATTTTTTCATTTAAGTAAAGAATATTTACTATCAATGTAGTTTACTAATGGCTGTAGACCATCTGTTTCAGTAGTTGCTATGAAAAGCAGCTAAAATTAAGATGCAAGAAATACTAGTCACAAACAAATCTGCTTAGTTCATCAATAGGAACTCTCATGTGGCCAGTGTCTTTTGGCAGCATACTGTTTTGGATGATTAACTAAAAAAATTAGAAGAAGGGTTAATCAATTAATAAGTTACTTCCCTTGCCTTTTGCTCAAAGTTGATTGTTAAAGAAGTCCGGATCTAAAAAAAACAAAACAATCTGAACATTTCTGGACACAAACTAAGGGACCAATTTAGCATAAACTTAAATTGCAAAATGAACACAAAGAAACTTATGTTGACTGTTTTGGTTGACTGTTTCTATTTAATAATTATGGTTTACAGATAAGTTTTTGATATATGTTCATTTTTATTACTTTGCAGTTCAAACCAAACACATTAAATCCAAAATGGTTGGAACAATTCGACCTGCGGATGTATGATGATCAGACAAGTTGCCTAGAATTAACTGTGTACGACCATGACGTTGCAGGGAAGGATGACTTCATGGGAAGGTAAGTTTTATAAGTATAATATAATATGCAATACCTCACATGTATATCAGCATAGCCTGCATGTGTGCCATAACTAATTATCTAAGATATTATCTAAAATCATCATATACTTTATCAATAATTATCTTTAAGACAAGAAATCTTTTATATAAGATTATCTTTAAAATAAAATACCAATGCAAGATTTGGGCTTTGTTGGTCCTAAAATGACCATAGAGACCCTAAAAAGTACTTTAAAAAAAAAAAAAATAATGTTCTAGATGGAGCCTAGATGTGTAATGCACATTTTCAAGGTTGTAGCTCCAAAAATGTGACCAGGAGCACCTAGAAACACATAGACACGTAGAAAGATAGATAGACACAGACACTCAAATAATGAAGAATCTGTAGCCTACTTGACTGGTTGGTTGGGCCATTTGTGGGGCTATACAATATATGATATACAATAAATATGATATATGATATTTATTGATTTATGGTGCACTCTCATGTCTAATACAAATACAGGAATCCCCCAATTTTCAAAAGTTCACTTCACACTGCTTTTATGAAAGATGTTAGTCGGCCATAGCTTTGAAATGTTTCTTTGAACATCTATGTTTTATCTCGGTTTATTTTATGCATCCATTTGCAAGATGAATCAGAAAAGCTCAAGTGAGCTAGTAAGGATGTTATGCTTAGCGAGGAACTGGCAGACATAGAAGAAAGTCATTTGGGGGCTGGGCCTGGAATACTCAAAAACTTTTCCCATGTAAAAAAAAATGGTAATTGCTTCTTCACATCACAACATTTTGGCTTACAAAAGGTTTCATGCAAACTCTCTACTTATGGATAGCAGTGAAACCTGTTTTATGAATATAATATACAATTGTGGAACCGCTGTACATGATAGTTATTCTATTGATACAAATAAACAAAGTTGCCATAATTCTGATACAAAATTCCTTGCATTGGTCAAAGTGTAGATTGATGAATCTAATCCCTTATATGTAGTTATCAGCTGAATTTTGATCTCAAGTTTCTCACTGCATAGTTGGAGATTTTGTTGAAAAATAATTATTTGATGAGCAAAAAAGATGCTCTTTTCATCTGTAAAGTACTGACTGATTGACAGTATATTAACTTTTAAAGAGGAAAACAAGCCAGAAAGTCAAACCATAGATGTGCTAGTTCTCTTCTTGTGTGGAGATCTAGCAAGAAGGAATGTAACTCAGGTTTCAGTATATCAGCTGTCAGTCAGTGACAGCAATCGGTGCCATTTGTTATTTTGGGAAAAAACATTGACATTTGCAACTTGCCATCAACAGAGAATTTATAACTCCTTCTCGCATGCAAAGAGAATGACCTTCTAAATCTTTTCATTACTCCATGCAAATTTAGTTGTTTTTATGTGCGCAATTTCGGTCTAATTACCATATTGAAGAAAAATGCGAAAACATTTATATTATTCTGTTTAGCAAGCCACAATTGAAATGTGTCCACACTCATCTCTATTAAACGTTTCAGTTAGTCGGTCAGTCCCGCTTATGTTAAACATCGGAAATAGGAAGGAAGGAAGAGGTGTGATATCATTAATGCTGTGACATCATTAGGAAACCAACTGTTGTGGTGTCAAAAGAAAATGAACAAGTTCAGAATTTTTGTACTTAAAAAAGCCAAAAATGGCTTTTAGGATTTGTATTGAAAATAATACTCAGAATATTCCCATATCACAATATTTTACAAGTATGAAAATCAACTGACTCAAAGAAAGATCACTTGCTCTTCTTCCTCCTCCTCCTGCTACTATTACCACAGATGGTGGACTCATCATTGAACTTATGGTTCTTTTCAAATACATAACTGTTCCATCAACTCTGCATACTTTTATTAACTAGACAGCTTTTCTATCAACAAGTTGGTACCTTTTTGCAGAGGTGTAGTACTAAAAAAATTAGTGCCACTTGCTCTCTGTGAAGTGAGGGGGGTCGCTTTAAGCCAAAGAAAATCTTTGAAATTTAACGGATTTCAGAGACATTTTGAGGCCATATGGGATGGGTATTTAGACTTACACTGGCTAATTTAGTTCCATCTGTGTATTGTTCAAATATATATATATATATATATCCATTTCCAAAAAAATATGGGAACGCCGTTCCCACAGGTTCTCATAGAACTATATCACTGACTAGGGTCACCTAACTGTGGAATAATAGTTAGTGAACTCCTCTAATAGATTTTTACTACTATGTATTGATTACGATACTCATTTGGAGCTCCACACTTGTGGTCCTGTGCCAAGCAAAGCTAGACTTAGTAAATACTTATTAGGACTACCTCACTATTAAGTAATGGTCATGAATCTCATAGAATCTCACTACTGTGTAATAAGTTTAAACCTCACTCGGTGCTTCAGCTAGTATGCAGAGTTGATGGAACAGCCGTATAGTTAAACAAGAACCAATAGAATCAACAATGTATCCACCATCCTACATTCATATTTTTTTTTTGCCGATTTCAAAGGGCTTCTATACAAAGTAGTAGTAGCTTTACAAGTTGTGGTCTTGTGCCAAACTAAGCTAAACTTGGTCAATGCTAACAACTTAGGAGGTGCCTCACCATGGAGTAGTGGTTAGCAAACTTTTCTAGCTGACCATTACGACAATTTAGTGAGTTTGATCCTCATTTGGCCGTCAGGGCTTATGAGATGCAGGTGCAGCAGGTGCATTGCACTGGCACCCAGACAGCCAAGGGGAGCCTGGGAGTTTCTTGAGTAAAGCTACCCTGGCTGATAAAAACAGGTCAGCCAAAAGACGATGGTGTAAATGCATTATTTTAAATCCCAAGGTCTTGGGACACCCTACACTCACATCAAACTAATCCTAGTAAATACTTATATTTATACATGAAAGCAGTAAACACTCTGAAACTGGCTCAAATAAAAGAATTTTTTCTCTTATCCAACAGTTGCAATGTATGGAATCACTGTAGCCCCACAAATGGTCTGACCAACCAGCTATGTGGGCTACAGATTCTTCTCTCTTTGAGTGTCAGTATGTGTCTCCAAGCTCTTCTGGTTATTTTTTTAGCTATAGCCTTGAAAAATTTGCATCATCTAAAACTGTTTTTTTGTTTTTTCAAATAATTGCTTTCTTGGGTTGCTATGGTCATTTTTTACCAATTAAGGATGCCTAAAGTTAACATATCTTTTTAGATAATTTCATATGAAAAATCTATTTTCTTATAGTTAATTTTAGATAAAAGATCCGTTATTTTGAGATGATTTAAATCATCATTCTGATACATATCATCATCATCATCATCATCATCATCATCATCAGTCTTTCAATGTCTGTCGTTGGACATAGACCTTCCCCAGGATTTGCCACACTTCTCTATCATGGGCGTCGTGGAGCCAGTACTTCCTGAACTTGTCTAGCTCGTCTCTCCATCTAATATTCTGCCGGCCTCGGTTGCGCATGTGATCTCGGGGGATCCATGTCGTGAGTCGTGATGTCCATTAGTCATATTAGAAACCATCAACCTGTTTTTTTAGATAATTAGTTCTGGTGCTGATGCAGACTGTGGTGATTCACTTATGCTAGTTATGGTATTTTTGTCTGATTTTATCTATAGTGTTGCCTAAAGACATAATTTTGGTTGAATAAGAGATTTAACTTATAGGTTTTCAAAAGATGTTTTTCTTTTTTTTCTTTTCATCCTTTTAAAATCTTTATTTACTCATAGGCAGTCTTGAATAACTTACCTGGAAAGAAATCTTATCTTCCGGCTCTACAGAATTCCTCATCTTAACAACTGTTAACCAAAACTGTCACCAAAAAGTGTCAATATTTCTTCAGTTTTCAAATTGGTCTGGCTGGCTGGCTATGTATGTATGTATGTATATCATGTGAACATGTTGTACCAATTGAGTTATAGGGTTGAAAATTTGAACATTTACTTCTCATTATGTCAAAAAAAAAAATTTCTTTTTAAATTCCCTTCCTATTTTTTCTTATTGGGGGTTCAATTTACAGTGTACATTTATGCTAAGTTAGTTACTTGGTTCGTGCCTGGCAACATTGCCAGTTGTTATAAACTGAATATAGATTTCAAGTTTACACTATAGAAAGATTATGTTGAAAAATAAATATCTGATGTGCTAAATAAATGTTTGTTCCAATATACTTTTCACTATGTCTAGAAAAATGTTTCTTTCATTTTTTGAAAATTTCCTCTTAGGCTTTCAGAAGGGGTTCAATATGCAAATTTTTCTGTTCATTTGTTTGTTTATATTTCTGTTTGTTTGTGTGTTTGCTCTCCAATTAGATTATCTCATTGATTGATTTACCATCTTATCATAACAGTAAAATTACGTCATAGAAACTCTTAAGACTTCATGACTGATCACCCATTAAAACGGCTTGAGATGAGTTGAGATGTTTTAAAAATCTTTAAATTAAGATCCTTGAAGTATTAAAAATAAATTACCTAATAGAAACTTTAGGTTCCTTTGTACCGATCTACACATAAATAACTGTCATTTTGGACAGGTATAATCTAGTAACAAATAAATAATATAATATAAATATATAGTTGTATGATCTAAATTAGAGCAAGTTTGACAACAATTGACTGATAGATAATAAAGTTTACAACAATTTCCAATACGGAGTTTTTTATCACCCATACTGTGTTTATATTATATGTATAATATCACTATTCTATCAATGAGACTTGCCCTTTATTCCTGATCACTAACAATCCCTTTCTTCCTTGTCATTAGCAATGCATTTAAATTATACATATAACTGCTTTATTCTGCCAGTAAAGTTTGTATTGATTCCTGACCTGACTATCGCTTTTTTTTCTTGATTTTCAATATACAAAAAACAGATTGAGTATTGAAAGTTGCTCAAACAGATCTTGAGAAGAAAAATCAAAAAAGAATTTCTTGTTAATCACACAAAAAAAAAATTTCTTGCAAAAAAATCTCATTAATCACTCTAAAATGGTCAACTTTATCCTCGTCATGTTATTGGACATAAGACTTCCTTAACTACCCATAATATGTTGGCAGGGACGAAGACATGGATTCATGCCTTTCACATGAGCATCAGTTCAAAGAGAACACAACCTGCTGCTGCCAGAGTTTGAAATTGGTTCATCAATACCATTCTATATGCTGTTAACTGCTTAGACACTTCCCACCCCATCTTTGCCACTTCCTCTTCTTATTTATGTGTTATCTATCTTTAGGACATGGGCGATCATCGCTCTTCACAAATTCCTTTATCTTTTCGCTCTCAGTAACTCAGTCACTTCTATGCCTTCCAGTATTCTTTCTGCTGTCCACCTGCTCAAACCCCTCCCAAGTAGGTTCCTCACTGCCTGCCTCTGCACCTTTTGTCTCCTATGCATCCTGTTGGCATTGAAAGCTCCCAGCCTTCCTTCCTCATTAGGTGTCCCCAAAATTCCTACTGTCTTGTTCTCATTGTCAGAAATACTTTCCTTGTACATTTTTCCTTGTAATTTTTGCTCTCCTTAAAAGTTCTTCATTTCTTTCATGTGCTCTGCCCATTCATTGAAAGAAACCTCATCTGGGTTGCTTGAATTCCTTCCTCCATTTGTGACGAAATCGTCCACCATTCACTGTTATAAAAGTGATTAGATATCACATTTTGTTACTTTCCTATCTTTGGATATCTTGCTGAGTCTTGTTATTTTTATTTAAAACCATCAACCAAAACTGTCATTATTACTTTCAAGTGAATCTGACTGGATGGATGGCTGATTGGTCAATGGAGCCAAAGGGCTGAAAATCTAAATACTTACTCTTTCTTATGTTTGAAAAATGTTTTTTGTTGTTTTTTGCAAGCACCCCTCCACCCAAATTGGGGAGGGTCTTTCAATTTACATGTAAGTTTATGGTATATTGGTCCCTTAGTTTTTGTGAAAATTCAGATTTTTTTGGTGATCACCACCCAATAGAAGGCAAGAAAAGTAATCTATTTGTTGAATGCACCTTTTCCAAATTTTTAATTGATCACCCCCAACATGTTGGTTACGTGACAGTTTTTGTTGAGTGACTAATCAGACCTGTTCTCTCTTGGATTTCTGTGTCTCCTTGCCTACAGTAACAAAATTGAAAATAAAAGATAATTCAATGACAAAGAATCATTGGAAGAGCTTAGCAGTATTCTACTAAGTTGGTCCAAATTGATTTTTCTGAATAATTCTATTATAAATGTAGCCAAGCCAGATTTAACTTCAGCGTATGAATTCAGAAAAGGCCATTGGCCTATTACTGCAAATGCAAATTCATTTGTCTCTCCAAGACAGGATTACCATTTAAAGTGTGATAGCAATTCCAGACTATTTCCTTTACTTGGGCCATAGGAAAGGACTGAAGAAACAGAAAGAACTGAATGGAGAATCAGGTGCATTGGCTATTAATCAAGCCAACCGAGTTTCAGATAATCTGGCATTTGAAAGAAGATGACTGAAATAGAAACAATGAATTCTTGTTTGAGACAATCAGCAACTCCAAAGGATGTCAAAGTTATTTTTAGCAGTTTGAGTTTACAAAAAGTTGAAGAAATGGACTGTTGGGTAAGTTAGAAAATTGGATATTTCTCACTGATGCAAGTGATCAGTGTTTAAATCTTGGTTTTAAAAAAAATAGAATTTTGAATGCTAATTTTCAAAGGGTGCATACCCTCCCCACTTGGAAGATTAGTGCAACACAATCTTTATGTCTTCATTAAACCTTGTGTTATACTGAGCCGAGCTTAGTATATTTGTACCTCTTTAATTTGGCAACCTCAGGACCTAGCTATTGAAGGACTCTCTAACATGCTTGAAAACAGTAATTGACTCTAAAGAACCTCCATATACTTACCCCCTAGTCTTGCTAGTTCATTCTGCATACATACTGCTGTTTTCTTTGTTTGTTTATGCCTTGTAAATGGTTGTTTTAAAAATAATTGATTAGATTCAGAAAAATGTAAGTAAGTACATGTCAAATTTTATCTTAAAATAAACATTGAAAGTTGTGTAATTTAGAGTTTTTTTTATTTAGCTTTAAACCACAGTTAGGTTTTTATTCATTCGGTGTAAAGAGTTGGTTTATGAAACTCTAAATTACAGTTAAAACTACAGTTCAAAATTGAATCAAAGAAAATGTCAGATCCACAAACTAATAGTGGAAGATTCAAGACATGCCAGACCATGGAAGTTGCCAGACCACATAGTGCCAGATTAGAGAGTTGCAACCTTTATATATAAAGACTTGATGAATTGACCACTTAGGATCAAATGTTAAAAGGTTGATGATGATCATCATCATCCATTTAACATTTGTTGTTTGACATAGACCTTTGCCAAGACTTGCAAGATCACTGTATCCTGGACATTGCAGCACTAATATCTCCTTAATGTGTCCAAGTCATCACGCCATCTCAATTTGATTTCTGGGAGAGAGACATTGTGAGACGTGACGTCCAGCGGTTGTCTGACATTCTTGCAACATGGCCCAGCCATGTCAGTAATTTTTTTAACCAGTGATAAAAATGTTCTTTGGAACTAAGAATATGGTAAAGCTGTATCTACAATTTATGCTGGGGATCAAATAGGGGTTGATGATGGATGAGCAAAGTGAGCTCATGCAGCTGGGGCTTCCGGGACACAATAAGAAGCCCACCCCCGTGGTAGTTTTTTTCAATATGGCCAATTTCCAGACCATTTTGAGGCACATAAAAAACCTGGAAATTGAGAAGTAGGTATATGCCGGATTTGCTCTCCGACCCCACCTGCTATTTCCACCATTGCCTTTAATTTGTCGTCTTTGATTCTCACCAAAATTATCAATGGAGTTGAAGAGAAGCCTCCTGAGGAAAGAAATGAAATACCTTCGTAAGGTCAATGGATATGGTAGGTGAAAAAAACTCAATCGAACCCATCATGTGACCAACATCTTTTGGCAGCATGCTGTGTTGCAGGTGATCAATTGAAAGATCGCAAGAAAAGGGTGATCAATGAATAAGTTACTCTTGGCCTTTTGCTGCGCAGTGATCACTAAAAATGTTTGAATTGAAAAAAAACAAGTGTGATAAAAACTAGGGAACAATTTAGCATAAAATTGCATCACACATAGAACTCCCCACTAAAAACCAATGGGGTTATCAAAGAAAGTTTTCTTCTAGACTTAATAATGAGTGAAAATTTGAATTTTCAGCCCGCAACCTCCATTGATACAGCCTTTACATGTGATGCATAAATAGCTAGCCAGACAGACTAACTTAAAAACTGGAGAAACCTATGTTAACTGTTTTGGTTGAAGGTTTCTAACGAGAGAAACTGTGCTGCAGTGGATCAAATGAAGGATAATGGTTATTCCTATGGAATCTATTTTCCGAGCTTTTGAATGTTTTTCCTGAGGCTTGTGAATGTTGCACCGAGAACCAAGGAAACTTCAAAGATACTCATAGCTTTGATGATCTAGAGAGAACCAGTGTATCTCACATGATTTGGCCGTAACCCTTAATCCTTGGTGAGAGATTCTTCAATCATAGTCCTTGCACAGAGTGCTTATTTTTATTTATTTATTTTTTTTCTAGAGGCATCCTCGCCTTTCTATGAGAGGTTCTATCTTTGGTACTGTTGGTACATCTGTCCCCATATTGTTTCTCAGTAGTTTTGAGTCGTATTTACTTGAAACTTGGCAGAAAGTTGTCCCTTGATAAGAATCTTACCTAAAAAATCTTCCACCAAGCAATAATGGCCTTTGTATTCTATGTTTTAAAATCAATTTTCCAAGCTGTTTTGAGTCAGATTTACTTGAAACTTGGAAAAAGGACTTCCTTGATGGAATGCGATATTCATAGTATTCTATTTAAAAACTAGTATACCTATGCCATCAAAAATGACAGCGTATATTAGGAATATATAGATACACATTGCATTTTATATACATTGATAGTAGAGATTTGCATCACAGTGTGCTTGGAGAATAGCTTTCTGTTAACTACAAATGGAATTCTATTATTATTTTTCATTTTTGTTCTTACTACTTTTTCTATTTTGCTATTATTCTTCAAATTTGACATTTTTATTACGTCATTTGAACATGAATAAAATTCTATTTTACTACATCAGTTGCATGAGTTATATTCTATTTTAATATGTCAGTTACATCCGCAATGCTAAATCTTCCACTCAGGGTCATATGATCTGGCAATATCGGCATTAAAACTTTATTTTAAAATCAATTTTCTCAGCAGTTCTAGAAACTTGAAAGAAGTATGTTTTTTGATAAGATACTTCTTACCTAAAATTAACCTCTACTTATAGTCATGTGATCTGGCAATACTGTCATTTAAACTTTATATTGGACACCTCATTGAACTTTCGGTTCTTGTTTTTTTTAAAGTTTTTATAATGACTTGGCGGTGGATTGAATTTCTCAGAAAAAACATTTTGGCAAATAATGAATTGAAATTGAATTAAAGGTCAGAAATATTAGCAAACTATCTAGATGACATTTTAATGCAAAAGTTATTGTTAGTTCTTTACTATCATTCACTAGGCAGTGGGTGGGTAGGGGCAGCTGCTATTCATCTACTTTTACTGCGCACATATTACGGAAATTTGAAGGTTATCATTTTTTTTTTCAATGGCTTTACTTAGTTTCATAAATATGAAAACCATATGGAATGAAACATGTCTGGTTAGTCTCTCCATAGAAACTGTAACCTGGCCAACATCATTTGGCAGCATGCTGCAATAGGGATGATCAATTAGAAAGATTGGAAAAGGGTCAATCAACGAATAAGTTGCCTCTCTTGCCTTTGTTGGGCAGTGATCACTAAAAAAAGTCTGAATTTTCAAAAAAAAAATAAGCATGAATGCTGCTGGACACAAACTTAAGAGATCAATTTAGGGAGAACTTATATTGCAAATTGAGCCCCCACCAAAAACCTATTTAGGGGTAAATTTTCAAAAAACAGAAAAGACATGAAAATGTTGAAATTAAAGTCCTCTAGCTCCATTGGTGCAGCCTGTATGATGTGTATACATACCCAGCCAACCAGGCCAACTTAAAAACTGAAAAAAACTAGGTTGATAGTCTTAGTGGCAGTTTTAGTTGATGGTTTTTCCATGAAATAGAAAGCTTATTTGTCAGTTATTGGTATCGACAGGAGCCTGTCTGTGAAAAGTAAATATAAGCTTTATAAGTGAGATAGACAATTTATTCAGAAAAATGAGTTTAAGTAAACACCTTGAAACACTGTGCAATTATATGATTTTTGCCATTTGAATTTTCAAAGCAAATTTCAAGATATTAACTCTTACTTTTGTATAAGGAAGGGCATAAGTCAATAACAAGGGATACAACTACTGATCAAAGTTACCTCCTATTAGATTTTTTCATTGATTTTTCTATTCCGAGTGATAAAATAAATTTAGCAAACTTTGTTTCCTCCCCAAAAGAGCTCCACTGTCTTTTAAGTGCGGTATCAAGTGAATTATTAGATTGAGAGTCAAAAATATGTTAATATATAAAGGAAGCCACTTATTGTGATCACTTTGGTAGAAGATATTCTAGGTACCAATAACTGGCTGATAACATTAAGCAGAGAATATTAAAAAAAAAATATATACATTCAGTGGTATATATTCATTGTTATAAACAGCTTTACATTATAAAAAAATCAATATGAAATTTTTTTCAAATTCATTGTAATTGACATTTAATTCATTTTTTTAATATTTAGGACTGACTGATTTTGATAGCAATAGTCATGATTATAATGAACAGCTTCTTCAGTGTATCCACGAGAAGCAAAGCTATTCAGTAACCTCTAAAGTACATATAGGCAACCACTTTAGCCCACAGCAATATTTTTGGTGGTCCACAACAAATCTAGATATTTATGTAAATCTTATGTAATTTTTTCCCAGAAAGTCAATTATATAATCAATATTATGAAATATTGTAAACATTGTTTGCCGGTTTGTCTGTGAGTCATTAGGATAGGTAAGCTAAAATAAGGAGGAAATAGAAAGGAAAAAAGATGAACAACACGTCCGTCTCCCAACCCACCCCACTTGATACCAACTCTCTCTTTCACCATTTTTTTTCTCTTGGGTCCCCTGCCTCAGTGCTTTCTCCTTCCATAACTCAGTTTCCTGCCTCATTGGTTAATGGAATATTCATCCTCAACAATTTATAGCCATTTCCAATTCATCCCATATACAATTCATCTCCAACAATTCATAACCATATACAATTCATCCCCAACAATTCATAGCCATATACAATTCATCCCCAACAATTCATAGCCATATACAATTCATCCCCAACAATTCATAGCCATATACAATTCATCCCCAACAATTCATAGCCATATACAATTCATCCCCAACAATTCATAGCCATATACATTTCATCCCCAACAATTCATCCCCAACAATTCATCCCCAACAATTCATAGCCATATACAATTCATCCCCAACAATTCATAACCATATACAATTCATTCTCAATAGCCATGGATTATAGAAAATTTATCCCCTACCTGGTTTAACAATATTATTACCAGTAACAAATTGATCGTAAAATTCCAATAATCATTACAATAAACTAAATTTCATGACTCTTGTTGTCATATAAATGTTAGTTGCCTCTTTTAACAGGTGAAGGAGTGGGAGGCAGGGAATAAACCACTGTTAATTTAGTAAAGTTAACATGTTTCATCAGGGTGCATTTTTTGACTGAACTCATATTAGAATATTTTTATATACAAAATTCATGTAAAAAATTACAGACTGAGCATTTTTTTCAAGCCCATTTGATGACAAAGGTGACATAAGTATCACACCACACCCCCTCCCGCCAAATACGTCAACGCCTACCAAGCAATATATTCGACTTACATTGGCTAAACAATAGTAAAAATAAATTAGACAAAAATATTATGCAGTCAATAAGAAAAAACATTTTTTTAAAATTTTTCCCACTTAAGAGCTTAGGCACACCAGTACTGTGAATCTTAGAGTACAGCTCTGTGGCTTCAAAGATATTGAAGTAAATAGATGTCTGAATATTTTTCAATTACTGAAATTTTGTTTTTTAAGTACTAAAACTTGTAATGTAGTTGTTATTTTGGTGGTATTATTTAATTGAAAACGAGCATTAATGAATGCCCTTGTTTATTTGTTCAAATCCAATTTGATTTTTAAACGATAGACAAAGTTAGCCATCTTTAACCTATTACCCACCCTTGAATATCACCCATATCTACCCTGCAGTTATCAATGCACGGTTATAATGCGGTTGGCTCTCTAGGATACCAATATCATGATGGAGGATGCCTGTATCAGTATCATTGATTAAGCATCTTATGTTTCCTCTTCCCTGTGATATAATTAACTTCAATCCCCAGGTAATAATTTTCCAACATCAAAATATCAACTTTTATATGAATGCCTGTGCTGAATCGATTGCTTTTTAAGTGATTACTGTCGATTTTTCAACAATTAACTGTCTATTTTGTTACCAATTAGCAGAAATCTTATTCTCGTTTAAAATAAGAGTTGTTCTGAAGATAATTGGGCATTCTGTGAAACTTTTTCAAGTGAGATATTCATAGTATTTCATTCAATAACTAGTTTACCTATGCTATAAAAAATAACAGTATATTTCTGGAATATATAGATACACATTGCATTTCATATACATTGATAATAGAGATTTGCATCACAGTGTGCTTGGAGAATAGCTTTCTGTTAACCACAAATGGAATTCTGTTTTTATTTTTCATTTTTGTTCTTATTACTTTTTCTCTTTTTCTATTATTCTTTAAATTTGGCATTTTTATTACGCCATTAGAATATGAATGAAATTCACTTTTACTACATCAGTTGCATGAGTGGTATTCTATTCTAATTTGTCGGTTGTATCCATATTGCTAATTATAATGTGTATGTATTCTCAAGTGATATATTTATTGTATTTCATTCTGTAATATGTAATGTTCATATATAACACATCATTTGCTCACTACATTCAGTTTCCTATTTTTGGTCTCAGTAATGTTTAATATAGAAATCAATAAGAAGAGGCTCTTTTTTCTATTGTAATCTCATTATTCTCAGTCTGCATACATTTCTCTAAATAGAATTTTCATCTCTGCCTTTCATCTCTTGTAATAAGATTGGTTTGATGGTCATCAAATGGCCAGCAATCTTCTGTCATGTGCATGTGAGGAAAATTATATAAGACTTGCTATCATAGTCAATAAATGAATAATCATAGCACCAAAATTTGAAGTCATGTGAAAAAATTTCATCAAAGAATAGATATGATCCAAATAAATTCTATTGATGACATAACTGGCATTTTCCACTTGAAAACATCTTAAATAGAGTTATAGAATCAGATGTTATTAATAAACTATACCCACGAGAATAAATCCCCAAAAAGATAAAAAAATTTTCATTTCTGAAAATAAGAATAAAAATTTAGGAAGGGTTTAGTAGAGTACTGATGCCAATTTCCAAGTCTGTATACAAAACGTTTTTTGCTGGAACACACAAACATATACACACAACACACACGTAAAAAAAGGAAGAACCCTTCACCACTTTGGTGGCCATTGTTGTTCAATTTTCACTATATCTTTTACCAAACAATCCTCTTTATTAACTGTTTTGATTGCATATTTTCCTTATCTTGCCACTTTGAATCTTTCAGAAAACATCTTTAAAAAGATTCCTACTCACTCAAATGAAAAAAAAGTTCAGCAAAAAATGCTCTGCAACTGTTACCATTTAAGAAATTACTTGCTTACAAAATATTTGTCAATACTTCAAGAATTATTCTCGGGCACTCATTACTTCTTATCTCTATCCACACCAAATATAGTAATATCTTCCAGGCACAGCCTCCAGGAAGAATTTTATAATGTGGTGCAAAGCGGTTTTCAGCCCCCACCTCCCGCCTATGCACAGCTCAAACGAAAACATAGAGAACATTTCTATTCATAAACAAACAGGTCTGATTAGTCACTCAATAGAAAACCTCATGTGCTTTTAGCAGCATGCCATGTTTGAGGTGATCAATTAAAAAAATTAAAAAGGGGGGGAATCAATGGATAAATTACATCTTTTATTGTTGGGTGGTGATCACAAAAAGTCTGAATTTTAAAAAAAAAGAACACAAATGCTGTCGGAGACAAACTAACTAATGAATCGATTTAGCATAAACTTACCTTGCAAATTGAACCACAGTAAAAAAAAAAAAAAAAAAAAACTATTGGGGTTTGGGGATTTTCAAGAGATAATAAAAATGTATTTCTAGACATAATAAAGATTGAATGTTTTAGATTTAGAGTCTTCTAATTCTAGTGTTGCAGCCAGTACCTGTAATACATTTGCCATCCCGCTGGCTATGCTTGTGTATATCAGGCATACAGGTTGCACCAATAGAGCTAGAGGGCTGAAAATTTAAATATTTACTCTCTATGTCTGCAAAACTGTTTTACACTAAATTGATCCCTTAGTTTATGTCCAGCAGCATTCATGCTTGTTTTTTGTTTTTTTTTGTTTTTGTTTTTTTCTTATTCACTGCCCCTCCTAAAACTGAGAGGAGTGATTTATTCATTGATCATCCCTTTTCCCAATTTTTTAATTGATCATCCCAAGCATGGCGTGCTGCCAAAAGAGTTGGTCGCGTGGCAGTTTCTATTGAGTGACTGTCCAGACCTGCTTTGTGATTAGTTTTTTGATATTTATTTTTTGTTATCTGTCTATTCTTTGTCCAGAGCAACGATCGACCTGTCCAATATCAAGCACGAGGAAACACATACTATAGAGCAGGTACTAGAAGATGGCGCTGGTACCATTACTCTCCTACTAACCATCAGTGGTACATCTGGCAGTGAGACAATTACGGACCTCACCAACTTTACACCAAATCCTCGAGAGAGAAATGACATTTTGTGCAGCTATGTAAGTATTTGATTATATACATATATGTGTATATATATATATATATATATATATATATATATATGTATATATGTATATATATATATATATATATATATATATATATATATATATATATATGTGTGTGTGTGTATGTATGCATGTACATATATGTTTGTATATCTCTATATATGTATGAGTATCTATGTGCATATACATGAACGTGTATATGTATATCATCATCAGCAGCAGCAGCAGCCATTTTGTCCAGTTCTGGATAAATGCCTTTCCCATCTCCTTCCATGACGACCATGATCAGTCTAACTTTCGCCAAGTTTTAATGGCAAACCTCTCTATCTCATCCCTCCATCTTGTGACTGGTCTTTTCCTACTGTGTTTACCATCCCATGGGCAACAGTCGGTTAGTCTTTTTTTGCTCCATCTATTATCATCTCTCCTTCAGGTGTCCAGCCTATTTTCATTCTTGTTTCTTAATTATTCATATGATATTGTTCACTCTAGTTCTCCCTCTGAATCCTTTTCTATCTCTTGGAGTTATTCCTAGCATTGATCTTTCAATGGCTCACAATTCTAAGTTTGTTCTCGGATTGTTTTGTTAATTTCTATTTTTCACATCCATAAGTCACAACTAGTATTATGCATTAATTGCATACTTTACACTTTAAGCACATTGACAAGGTGATCTTCAATAAGTCTCTATTCATACCAAATGATATGCAGCTAATTCGTAGGTAAATATATTTGTCAATCTCCTCTAGAGCCTCGCTCTCTATTCCTATGGTCTTTTGGGGGACTTTATCATGAAGCATCACTTTTGTCTTAGGTTCTGTTTATCTTTAGGCCTACTTTTTTTTACTTTCCCTCTTTAGATCAATCAACATGTTTTGCAATTGTTCGATGCTTCTGATGTCATGGAAATGTCATCAGTGACTCTCAAGTGGTTTAAATATTCTCCATGTTCATTCCCATCCTCTACCAGTCAGTTTTCCGAAAGATGCTCCCAAGTTTTGCCATTTGTATCTTGATGTAGTCTAATTATTGCAGTGTTCTGTATATAGATGTATTTGCATATATGTATATACTTGTATGTATTTGCATATATCTATATACTTGTATGTATTTGCATATATAAGTGTATATGTATATACATGCGTGTGTGTATGTTTGTTTATATATGCTTTGTATATACTTGTAGATGTGTATGTATATGTTTGCTTATGTATGCTTTGTATATATATATATATGTATGCATATGTTTGTTCATATGTTATGTATATACATGTATGTGTATATTAGAATGCATATGTATTTCGTTATATATATATGAGCTAGATTCTAAACTCAGTCAACCTTATGTTGGGTATTGTATAGTCATTCGAGAGAGGCTAAAACTAACTTCAACTGTCATGATAGAAATGTTTATGCACATTTCCTATTTTATCTTCTACAAAATGAAAAATAGTGTTCATTTGAATCATTTGAAAAAAATCTTTCTACGGAACATATAAAAACTCACTTTCAGTACTTCAAAATATCAAAGAAGGAAAAAATAATTTTTGCTTATTTCTTCATATAAACCTTTATGTACCTGTTAGATTCTGGCATTTTTGTAACATGAAAGAATCATGCTCAGCCTCATATAGAGAGATCCCAAGACAGCGCAATATATCAGAGAGAAAATAGGAGTTTGATACATCATAGAATCCATTATAAGACTCAAATGTCTATGGACTGGTTATGTTGCAAGAATGGCAGATAACCGATGGACAACACAACATGGATCCCAAGAGATCACATGTGCAACTGAGGCCAATAAAATACTTGATGGAGAGACAAACTAAACAAATTCAGAGAGAATTGGCTCTACGACACCCACTTTAGAGAGTTGTGACGAATCTTGGGGAAGGTCTATGTCCAACAAAGAACATTAACAGACTGATGATGATGATAGCTGATACATAAATACACCTACGTTTATACAGAAATCGTCATTTATAATTAATATCAACTCTGCCATTATAGTAACCCTGAGTAGAAATTGTTTATCTGTGACATCAGATATATCAGTGCTGCATCTACTTTTAAGCAGAAGCTACAATGATATATTGATTAAGTACCATTTTGTTCCAAGTTATGTCATTCTAAACTCTCCTTATTTGTTACATACTCTTTGGTACTTAATTGCTGAATACACTCATTATTGAAAAAAAATGCCCCTGCCCTTATTAGGGTGCCCCAGTTCTTATTAGGACCCCCCTGCTAAATCATTTTTGAGGGTCAATATCTACTCTCTCCCCTCTAGAGATTTGTCAAAATTTTCCCATTAAACAGAACTAATAAACAATGGAAGGGGGAGAACTTGGTTAACCAAATTCTATCATATTCACTAATTTCATTGATTTTTAAATTTTGTGACACCAAAAGACTTTTCAGTTCAGTTTTTATTCAAAAACCGAATAATTTTTTTTTGTTCCTGTCAATACTGCATATTTTTACTTCCCATGTGCCTACTCCATCCTTACTATAAATCTTTCTCAAATGACTTTGATTTGTTCAGATCCTTCTAAATTGTGTCTGTGGCCATAGTTTTGGAAATTGAGTACCTACGAGTTGGACATGATTCAGAATTGTTGAATAAATTCACATTATATAAAAATGATATTCACAGCCATTATTCTCATTTATATTGAAAATTTTCCGCTTTGGAGAAATGATTCGGACTATGAGAAAGTAATTCATTAGTGGAAAAAAGAAGAATGATTCACCATGTTCTGCTGTCAAATTTATTCAATGTTTGAAAAGCACCCTTAAGGCTCATGGGCAGAGCAAAGAATGAATCTTTGACATTTTAAGATAGTGAGGTTTCTTATGACTCTCTTTACAAGGTTTTCAGCTATTCAATATCAACAGAAAAATAGCCTTACTTCGAGCAGTGTCATCTTATTCATCTCCAAAGTATTGACACACTTATCTCAGTGTTCCTTCCACTTTTCAAAACAGTCAGCAAAGTCCTCTTTCAGGATCATCATCAGCTATTTTTTAGCATTCTCCTCAATCTTGTCTACTGACTGAAATCCTTTTTGGTAGAGCCAAAAGTTGCAGGGAGCCGAATCTAGATGTTTTGTCAAAAAAAAAACTGCTCATGAAGTGAAGAATAGGCAATGGTCAAATAGTACACTAGCTCACCCAATGGTGTCTTACTGTCCACTAAGTAACCTCAGTCATAGGTAAACCTTTTTGGAGAGTGTCTGTTCACGTACACGCACTTAGGTCAAATCTGTTTGTTTGTCTAGTGTCGTGAAGGCAACACAACTGGTTATTCATTGTGATTCAAAATGGCTGGATACTTGCCACACTGACCTTGTATAGGTTAGGTTAGTAGAGAGAGATTGTCTAGAGGTATGAATTTTGTTTAAATTTCGAGAATGATGAGGAATTTTATCTTATACTAATGTAGGTCACTTTCTTGTGAATTTCGGGGTAGAAATGTAGAGAAAATGAGGTTTTTGTTCCCATCCTCTGTACAAGTTTGGTGATGCTGTAGGAATCAGGGTGGAAAATTGAACAAATTCTATTATCACTCTGTCGTCAATACCTAACAAAAGATTTCCTAAGTTCCACTAAAACTGTCAACATTGGTTTATTCAGATTTTAAGTTGGTCTAGCTAGCTAGCCATAGGCATACATATCATGTGAATAGGCTGCACTACTAGAGCTTGGAGGCTGAATATTTAAACATTTACTCCTTATGTCCAGAAAAAAACTTCCTTTTTTTTTTTAACCCCAAATAGGTTTTGACTTAGGGGTTCAATTTGCAATGTAAGTTTGAACTCAATTGGTCATTTAGTTTGTGTTTGGCAGTATTCATGCTGTTTTTTTTAAAAATTAGACTTTTTAGTGATCACCACCAAACAAAAGGTGAAAGAAATAACTTATTCATTGATCACCCTTTCTTATTTTTTTCATTTGATCACCCTCAACAAGGTATGCTGTTGAAAGACATTGGTTACCTGACAGTTTCTATTGAGTGACTGACCAGATCTGTTGATTTTATCTATTCTTTTCTTGTTCCTTTTTTAAAATTTTGTTTGTTTTATTTCTTCCCAGGGTTTATTAAAGTCATTTAAAAATATCAAGGATGTTGGCTGGCTTCAAGTAAAAGGTTTGTTGTCTTCAAGATTTTATTATATTATATCAATCTAATTGTTATATTAAAGGCTGCCCCCAGTATACACTGGTTTTATTTATGCCAATTTAATATAATGTAGTTTTGGAAATTTTCCTCAATTTTTTCTTCCAAAAATTGAAAAATCATGAACAGTCATAGTTCATATTTCCATCTTAGTGCAATTTGGACTAAACTGCACAAAGATAAGGTGCATATTCACAGACATGATCGTTTCGTTTATACACCAATTTGTAGATTATCTTTTGTTATACTTTTGTTTTGTGATACTTGTTATGTTATAACAATTCCAATACTATAACTAGTGAGGTGGTTATTCATTGATTAATATGAAGTGTTATTTACCTGCTTCAAGTGATGTTTTGTGATTTAACAGTAATTATAAGCAATGTTTGTTTATAAATTTTTGGTAGCTTAGAATGCATGGATTGATTTTGGACCATATTTTTTTAAATGCCACCACCTCCAGAAACACATTCCAAATAAAATCAGGACAGCCTATACATCATATTATATAATAATATATTGAATTATATCATATTGAATGAAAAGTTTATTGTCTTTGAAATTATATATTGATTTTACGATTATATAAGACCACATGAAAAGTTTATTCTCTTCAAGATTATATGAGATTATATGAAAGGTTTCTTGTCTTAAAGATTTTATTATATTATTGTATTTCATCATATAGTATTAGATTAGATATATGTTGTGAGATTATATGTTGTTGTTAGAATTATATAAGTTAATGCAAAAGATATGCTGTTTTTACAATCATATAAAATCATTAAGTTTGTTATATTATAAATGTTTGTTATCTTTAAGATTATTATAGGATATCATATATGTTGACTTTAAGATATTGAGTCACTGTTGCCCTATAAATCATCTGACTAACCTAACAAGTTAACTATAGTTTATCTTGTTTAATGCAGAGCTTCAATTGTGAAGCTCTTAGTAAATACTGAAGTTATTAACAATAACCTGCAAGATTAACCTGATGATTATTGCTATATAGAAAGCCACAATAACTAAACAATATCTAAAGGGTCTTTTCAAAGATATATGATGGCCCCTGTCATGGTTGACAAAAAGCAGTAACAACTTTTTTTACTGCCTGGGTGGTGGTTATGGGAGAATGGTCTTCCCAAATGGTCACTCACTCACACTCTTCTCTAGTAGAGATTGTTGCATGCCAGTAGTGAGATATTGATATATCTGGCAATTGGATATAGTGCAAGGATGTGGATTTATGCTTTCTCCAAGGGTATTAGCGCCAAGTGATCATAAGCAGCCTTAGCCAAAGATCATTCAAATCAATTGTCCATACTAAAAAAAAAATTAACTGATACAAGATATCCCCTTAGCATTCATAGTGGAATGAGAACAGTCTACGTTAATGGATTGAATAAAGAGTTTGGTTCCAAATATCCAAGTTACTGAATATGATAGACTCCTGAAAAAGTCCAGAAGGTACAACAACTGAATTGTGACTAAAACAGCCAAGATGAGGACACTAGTCTGAATAGATAAATGTATAATGACAAATTCCTTATATCAGAAACAGCTGAAGTGTTGTGATCATAACAACCAGAATGAGGATGCTAGTTCAAATATTTCAATGTATAATAATGATAAGTCTCCGAAAATTCTGACAGAAATCACTTCAATTTGTTAATGCACTATTTTAATCAGAAAAGCTGTCACACCCATTACTGTTTCAATTGTCAAAACCTGGGAACATACAATTATTTTCTCTTAGTCATGTACTGTGACATTAGAAAAATACCATTCCAAATGCCAACCTGTCTGAAAAATTTCTCCAAGTGTGTAAATTCAGTGAAGTGAAAACTCTGCTTAAATTCCAATATCAGAAAATCAATACATCCTTCATGGAACCGATGTTCATACCTACATTTAATTTCTTACGTTGTTTTATACTTCACCGATCACTGTGACCCATTGGTATTATGCTTGCCTATTGTTTGGTAGATCGTGGTTCAATCCATTGCCGAGTTGTACCAAAAAAATTTTGAATGGTACTCAGTGCCTCTCTGCTAAGCACTCAGCTCAAGGACTAGGATTCAGTAAGCTTTCCCACTCTAAGGGGTTACAGCTAAATCATGTTGGATACACCAGTTCTTGTAAGATCACTGAAGTTAAGCAACATTGAGCCGAGTCATTACGTGGATGGTTGATCATTAGGAAATACCAGGGGCCGTAAGCAGGAAAAAGCTTCAGCAGGCCTTGTATGCCAAAAGTTGATTTTACTAATAACTGCTTGTATATACCTGACCTCTGCAACAACCTCAATGAAGGTACCAGAGAGAATGAAGATATATGTATATATATATATATATATATATATATATATATATATATATATATTCTTTTATACTATTTTGGTATTTCATTATTAATTTCAATTATTTTTTTTTTCTTCTTTAACATTGCTATAAATAGCAAGAACAAACATGAAAAGAAAAACTAATCAAAAATTGATAATAACGATGCTTTATCTAAAAACTTTGGACAACATAAGACTATTATGTCCACCACTACTTGAACAGTGAAAATAAAATGCAAAAAAAAGACTAATCAAAAACCAATAATAATTATGACCATTGGTATTTCTTCACTGGAAAGCATGTAAAATATAATGAAAGAAATACCTAGATTCAGGAAAATCTGGATGTTATTGATAAACCTATTGAAAAATAAGGCCCAGAAAAGATCAAACAAAAATTTAAAAAAAACATTTTAAAAAGAAGTCTAATGGAATACCACCAATTTTCAAGCAGCATGGCCTGAATCATTGAAACACACAAACACATGCATGTATAAAAATGAATAGAACCATTTGCCACCTTTGGTGGCTACAGTTGTTCAATGACAATGCTTCATCTAAGAAATCCAAGAAACTTGAAACTATTATGTCTAATACTACTACTACTACCCGCCTGGTCTTTTACTACGTACATTACCTAATAAAGTCAGGAAACTGCAATGAAAATTCTTTGGGAGTATCGTGCAAAGAGTGACATTAGAGCATTCAATTACAACTGGAAAGATGTCAGGCAAAAAAAGGTGGACCGAGAAAAAAAAAAAAATGATAGGTGGATTAACATCATGACTGAGAACAGGGAAGACAATGGGTGTAATTCGCTGGGCGGGGAAACCAGAGAAACATGATCGCCCACACCGAATGGCACAGCAACTGATTGGATATGACTACCATGCAGACAACAAAATAAGATGAAAAACAAGTAAAAAAGAAATAATAATGACAATGTTTCATCCAAGAAATTTGCACAACTTGTGACTATTACCTCTTCTATTTACTATTCAGATAATGAAAATAAGATGAAAGAAAAACTGCTCAAAAATTAATAATAATCACAAGCTTCATCTAAGGAATTCGGACAACTTAAGATTAGTATGTCTATTCCTACTGAGTGAACAAGCAACAAAAATAAGATGAATAGTTAACTAGTCTGATGATAATATGGACAATAATTCATCTAAAAAATGTACACAACTTGAAACCATTATGTCTACTATTACTAGGACAAGAAAAAATAAGATATAAGGAAATATAGTAAAAAATCAATAATGACAAGGCTTCATCGAAGAAATTGGGGCAAGTTAAGATCATTGTCTACTACTATTAGGAGAACAAAAGTAAGATGAAAAGAGAACTAGTCAAAAATTGGTAATATTGACCATGCTTCATTTTAAAAATTAAAAAGAACTTAAAACTATTATATCTATTACTACAGAATAGACAACAAAAATAAGATGGAACAACAAGTAAAAAAATAATAATAATCACCATGCTTCATTTACAAGACATTCAAACAATTTAAGACTATTACATCTATTACTATTCGGTGTGAACAAGCCTCAAAAAAGAGATGAAAGATAAACTAATAAGAAATTAATAATGATAATCCTTCCTTCATCTATAAGAAATTTGGACAACTTAACTGTTAATGCCATAAACCACTTGATACCACCTCTAATTGACAGTGGAGCTTTTCAATAAGGGAAACCAAATTTGTTAAATTTATTATGTCTGATGGAAAAAATAAGGGAGCCATTTTAGGCTTTTTTCTTTTTTAATACAAATAATTTACTACAACATATTAGCAGCTGGTGAGAACAAATTGATCAGAATAGTGTTCTTTTAATAACATCATATCTTATAATGATATCATACCTCTTCTTCCTATTTGTGTAATTTGATATACCTTGGACCGACTGACAGACAGACCAACCAAGAAGCATCTTATAGGGATGTGTGGACACATATTGAAATGAATGAAAAAATGTACCAAAAGTTTGATCAGTCGTTATTGTCCATGTTATTGACATCTACATTTTCTTATATAAAACTCAAAGTTAAGACTATCAGTTGTCTCCAAAAATGCACCATTACCTGCAAAACAACCCCAGACATCTGTTGAAGAAATATTCACAAATAATGTCATGAGGTGGACCAACGTGTTTATTATGAGAACAGATATGTAGCCAAATGGGCTACATTGTACACAAAAACAACAGATTAATAATCAGAAGTCGTCTCAACAAATTGAATAACAATCATATTCAGCTTTCTTGTTCAAAACAAGATTTTTTTCTCTTGTTATAAGATTGGGCTCTCTACTTGAGGAAAGAAAACATGTTACTATTATTGATTATAGATAAATCTTTCATAAGCATGTGTCATAACTCATTGGATATTTTGCCTCGTATTCATGAAAGAAGATTTCAGATATAAACAAATCTGACACATTTCTGAAGAGTCAACCTCGCCATCATTTTGACAGATAAATATTTTGCTTCAGCTTTTAATTCCTCTATATTTTTTATATCAGGATTAAAAACATTGGTTAAGTGCATCTAGTTATCATGTGGTTGTGAGTTCAATCCTTGGGTCAGGAAAGTTATATTCTCTGGTTCAATGGTAACAGCAGAAATTGGCATCAAAAGGACAAATTAACTGAACATAATCAACTGATATGAGATATCTTCTAGCATGAACAGCAGAATTATTACATGGAGCTGAAACATGGAACCTAACCATGAGACTGACCAACAGACTGAGAACCATGCAACATGCACATGAAAGAATTATGCTCAACTTCACATGGAATGACAGTACAATATATTAGGGAAAAAATAGGAGTCTGAGACATAGAATCCATTGAAAAATCAAATAGCAATAAGCTGGTCATGTTACAAGAAAGACAACCACTGAACATCACGACTCACAACATGGATTTCAAGAGATCACATGCAAAACCAAAGCTGGCAGAATACAAGATGGAGAGAAAATTAGACAAATCCAGAAAGTATTGGCTCCACAATGCCCATGATAAAGCAGTCTGGTTAATCCTAGGGAAGGTCAATGTCCAACAACAATAAAAGACTGATGATGATGAATCTAGTATGAAAGAATAGACATTAGGTTGAAGGTTTCCGAATTCCACTTCTCGATTGTCTTTCATGACAATGGTCTACATTAAACACTAATTAAATGCATTTACTTACCTGATAGTTGAGACTTCAGTCCATGGGTCAGGTGGTGAAAAGTTCAATTAATCTCTAACTCCAATTAAAGAGGTTTTTTTTTTTTTTTTTTTTTAGATTCTATTATAATTATTTCCAATCAATGTTTCTTTTGAATGATCAAAATTTTGATATGCTCTGATGTTTATTCATTATTTTCAGTTTACAAAGCACAAGGTTTGCTGTCAGCAGATATTGGTGGCAAAAGTGACCCATTCTGTGTTGTGGAATTGGTCAACTCTCGTTTACAAACACAGACAGAATACAAAAACTTGAATCCGCAATGGAACAAAATCTTCACTTTGTAAGTATTCATGTGTTACTAACCCATTGATAATTCAATATTTTTTTTACTGTACTTCAATTGAATAGTATGTTCATTAACTATAGGCTTATTTTGTTGAGTGTTGGCTCACATGCACTTTTTAAGTACAGATTTTGATTGCTTTCCATCCTACCATAGAGATATAAAGTCTTTAATGAATTTTATTGATATCTCTAAGATTGTACAGTCCTTTAAAATTATTATGTCCACTACTACAACTACTCAGGCAACATAAATAAGATGGAAAGAAAGATTTATCAAACATGAATAATGAGGATGCTTCATCAAAAAAGTTTAGCCTAGTCCAAGTATTAGTCAACAAAAATAGTATGGAGGATAAACTAGTCTGAAATGAATAATAATGCAAATGCTTAATCTAAGGAAACAGTTTTTTTGTTTGTAAGAAATTATATCCAGTGAGCAGAAAAAAATTTTCCATCTCTTCTTAATTTCATTTACTGATTATTCAGAGCTACAGAATTAAAAAAAACAGAATGCTTTTTTGTCATGTAGATATATCATTTTTTGCCTGTTTTTCTCCGTGCCTCTAACAAGCAATCAGCATATTGCACAGAAAATAGAACTAGAAAAAAAATTCAATGCCAAGGCTGAGTTTTTCTCTGTAGTGAAACAGTAGAAAGAAGGTCTAGATTTCATTCTGTTTTGCTCACATTTGCCATTTGCAAAATAAATCAATTTTCATGCTACAGTTAAAGAATTGAAGGTACAGGTAGCCTAACAGTTAGCAACACAAAAAATGGATACGTAAAACTGAGTTCAAACACTGGCAGAAATAGCTTGCGTTTGCTTCACTCTAGTGCCCTCAGTTGGTTTGTAACCAGTCTAAGAGAAGGACAACTCCAGATTCAAATAAAAAAAAAAGTTGTGAGAGGCTTGCAACTGACAGAGAAGAGAACAGGTTCCTAAAATGTGCAGTTAATTGGGTTCTGGTAAAGCTTTGACAGGCCTAGCAAGACATGTGGATTACAATAAGTTGCTCAAGTGAAATAAAGGTGAATATAAAAAAAAACAGGTGAATAAAATGATGTGGCTGTCTCCACATCCCTATGAGACCTCAATTACAAGAGGAAGATTTCATAGAAAAAGTCAAGAAATTTGGGGTTTTAGCAGCTTATAAATTATGTCAAATCTCAACAAATTGGAACTCTGGACAGACAGTCAAATGGTTTCTTGTTCAATTTCGTAGCAAAATGGAATTAAATTTTCTCACAGATATGATGAATGTATTAGAGCCAGGTAAATTGAATCAGAGTTATGTGCCCTTCTTCAAAGTTTGACGATTATGCCAATATCAAGCAGTTAATCTGATGAGAAAGATATGGAGTTTTCAGAAGAAGTGTTGTAACCCAGCTAGAGTTAAAATAGTCTAACTACAAACTACACTCACTATTTGTTGTTTCTTGGCAATTTAGTACTTCCAGGTGCAACTTTACACTTTAAAACGTAAATTTGTTTTCTCATTGGTGTCACTAAAATATATCCTGTTAAGTAGCAATTTACTTTAACTGCCTCATATATCATTTGTCATTTTTAGAGATTTTTGAACCCTTAACAGCAATAGTCACTAGTTGGACTTATTTTGAAGTCTGAATTAAAATTAGGACATAATGTTGCTCAAGCTCCTGATAAAATCAATAAAGCATTTGGAGTGAATACTACTCCAGTGCAAAGTGTTCAGTGCTGATACAATAGATTATGGCCTGGAAGTATGGATACTAATAATAAACCTAGAGGGAGGTCTAAACCTGTTCTGAATGATGAAGAATTATTGACAGTGGAGACCAATGGAAACAACCCACAAACAATAAATCAAGCATTTTCTGGAGACTAGGACTTCAACAAATTGGTAGAAAAAGTTATAAAATGGGTCCCGTATGGAATGAAATGCTCCATGACAGTGCCCAGCCCTACATCTGTCAGGTCATTGTGTCTAAGCTTAGAGAATTGGGATATTAAGTCTTGCAGTGTCCTCTATATTCTCCTGATATTTCTCCTATAGATTATCATTTTTCAAGCATTTTGAACTCTATATCCAAGGTAAAAGTTTCAATAATAGAGAAGCCATAGTTTGTGCTTGCACTGAATTTGTGACCCCTAAATTTGAAGAATTCTATAGAGATGGCATATTATTATTACAGGATCATTGGAAAAGGGTTATTGCTTCTGATGGGCCATTTTTCATCATATATCCATTGTTTTTTATATCGCCCTTTATCTTACTATTCAAAAACCAATACATCATATGAAACAACCTTATAATTTTGTCCTGATCTTTATGTACTGGTTTCAATTTTTTTTCATGTTGCAAATCTTTCTCTGAATACTCACGAATAATTTTAACTTTCCTCACTGTTTTTGTTCATTCCTCAGCAACGTCAAGGATATTCATTCTGTGTTGGAAGTGACTGTGTTTGATGAAGACAGGGATAAAAAAGTGGAGTTTTTAGGCAAAGTATGCATCCCATTACTGAAGGTAAGGAAAATACATCTTTCCTTTTTAATGTTTGATATTTCTGTTTGCCCAAGTGATTCAATTGCAGCAATTTGTAATTTGTTTTTCTATTAATAGACATACATCAGTACATGCTGCATCTTCATGGTAGCAAATCTATACCATTTCATTCATGGCAATTTCTCTAAATCATAATCTCTACCAGCATAGGAAACATGAAAAATGATGGGATTATTAATGGATGAATTATACAAATATATGTTTAAGTATAAATATATTTATCACAAACAAAAAATTGCATACCACAAATTGAATAAATTTTTCTGTCAAATTTCTATAACTCTCCTTATCTTCTGTCGAATTTCCTCAACTCTCCATATCTTCTGTCGAATTTCCTCAACTCTCCATATCTTCTGTTGAATTTCACCAATATCATATTTTCTGTTGAATTTCCACAACTTGTTATATTTTCTGTTTTTCCATCATTCAAAAACAATAGAATAACAGAATTACAGAAGAAACAATTTTTTTCAATATGGGAAAAACCAGTTATATTCATGAAGGATTAGAGATGCCAATATTTTTCAATGCTACTAATAAGACATCAGTGGCAGTAGTAGTAGTAGAAGTAGAGATGCAAATATACAGACACCAGCTGCTTGCTTAAGGATACGTCAAAACATAAGTTTTGCTTTCTCTTAGCCTTTCTTCCTGTTTGCTTTAGTGTACCAGAAACCAATAAACAAACAAAAAAGTGACATGGGCTTTTATGTATTAAGATTTTATAGTTTTCATCCGTTCAAATAAATCTGGTTCTTTGGATATTCCTATGTTTTGATTTAGTTATTGCAACAGACTTATTGTCTTTTGCAAGTTTGATAAAGCCATTGATACGTTATTGGACTGGCCAATCATTATCCTTTTCTTCCTCTATCATCCTCGTGATGAAAATAGATATCTTTGATATTTTCTGAGATTACTTTAGTCTTGCACTCACTCCCTGCTGAGGTAAGGTAAAGAGTTACGTCTCTTAAGAGACAACCCCCAAAGAAGTACGACGACCAGAGACAAACTCCTGGTCTCTGTTGCATGCTACGCTTAGTTATCCTTGCAAGTCTGGTCAAGGCCAGGACTTTATACCTGTAAGTTTTTATGATCACCCTTTTAGCAGGATGTAAGTCCATCGAAGGGATACTTCCACCCTAATCACACAGCTTAGAGTGTACTCAATTAGCTGCTGAGTGCACAGGGAAATTTGTCTTAAGAGATTTCCACACTCATCGCTCATACCAGGAATTGAACCCAGGACCTTCTATCTGTAATGTAGACATGCTAATCATTGCACTATCAAAGGAGACCTTGGTGTGATACCTAGACATCTAGACATTTAATTAGCTTAGCTCTGTACAACACAAGACCACAAGTGTAGGAGCACCAAGTAAGGATTAAACTTATCACTTCAGCAATAATCTGCGATACTAAGTTGCTTACTATCCAAATATATTGATATTTAGAAAACTTACCTTAGTCTGGCACAGGACCAGTAGTCTGGAAACACCCAGTAAAGATTAACCTTGTCACTAATGGTCTGTGAGATTAACTGCTACTCTATAGTGAGGCACTTCTAATGAAAATATTGTCTTGTAGATTTAGTTACTACCTCTGTCCCATGATAGTCGTTTCATCCATAAGAGAAATATGTATGCAAGTGTAACAACTATTATGGGATATCAGTAGTTTTTTTTTTTTCTTCTGTTAATGAAATAGGAGAGGAAGATTTGGTTGTTTGAATATTGATAATACTATTCGAAATTCCGTCTAAAAATTATGCCTCAGTTCAAACAATGATTTCAAAGACTTGGACAGATGGCAACCAATACGAATATTGTCATCAATATAAACACAGAGCCTGTTAGACAATTATTCCACTTTTTATTGTAAGGGTCAGTGCTGCAGTCAAAATAGTAAAAAAAGTAATAATGGGGTGTGAGTAGACAATTCAGTGAACAACCGTTCCATGCGAAAACAATTCATCACATCAGCTCGATGGTAAAAAAAAAAATTTGAACCAATAACATAAGATCCAAATTTAGATAAAAGTAGTAAAATCAAATGTTGTATGAAATACAGAAAACTCTTGCACAGTGCATCAACAGCAATTTCGAAAATAACTAACTTGCATGACATAACGTTTTCATTGTTAACATTCAACAGCACCTTAAGAGCATGAAAATGCAAAGTTTCTTCTTTGTAATCTTACAAATGATTATTATGAACTATATATATATATATGTATATATATATATATATATATATATGTGTATATATATATATATATATATATATATATATATATATATATATATATAGATAGATAGATAGATAGATAGATAGATACACATACAGTATATGTGGTACAAATCAGGCTAGCAGTATAACATAATATAATAATATGTTAATAATGTAAAGCCACATCTGAAATGTAATGGATTTATTTCATTTATTTTATCTATTTATATATATATATATATATATAAAATTTAAAACTCTGGTATGGCATTAATCATACTTGGTTACTCTAGGATGGTATTGTTTCCTTTTCAAGTTGCTCACTTTTTAGCTTATTATTTTGCTACAACCCTTTACTAATTCAAAAATAAATAAACAAACCCTATCAAGTTATTTTGTCAGAGAGCAAAAGCACATGTTATTAAATGGGTTTTGCTATTGTTTGAATAGAAAACTTGGAAATCGAAAAGAGTCTTTGCACTGTATTGAAGACTAATGCAAAAGTTGATACCATGTTAATAGAAGTTTGAGAAAATGTCGGAAACATTGCTATGTACCATAACCAGCAGTATGAGTAATGAAGCAGACACTTTTAAATATTCATGAGAGGGTTAGAGCGTCTAATGATACTCAGGAGAGAATAATCCAAGAGATATAAATCAGATGCCAGACAAAGCAACGATTTTACTTCCAAAATATACTTCACTGCAACAAACTGCTCAGTGTCATAGAAAATTAGATAGATTGTTTTTGTTGCTGCTTGTGATGTATTTTCAATGAAGAATTGCTCTGCACATAAATGTCAGCAAGCCATTAAGAAATATAAATGATTAGTACACTATACTTCTGGGATTTGAAGCAATTGTTGATAATGAGTTATAAGAACCCTAACCCAATAGCAAGATATACACTGAGGTTCGGGTTGGCATTAGAGTTAAAAACATTGAAAATAGAATCAGCAAGCCAAGTTCAGTTTGAGACAAGGCTGCTTATGACCACTTCACTCTTAGGAAATGCATGAATAAGTTTCTTCTCCCCAACTATGAGCAAGTAGCAGGGCCCTTTAGCCCTATAAGGCAGTCCAATGTAAGCCCAAGTAAAGCAGGAAGGTCAGGCATGGGGCTAGCAACTCCAATCTGTAGTTTGTACTTACTATAGAACTCACTGCAGCATCACTCCAGTGGTGTCTTTGCAGCCCTATGCTCCACAATGGGTTTACGGGAATAAATGGAAACAAAATAGGATATGTATTTTTGGAAGTTGATTTAGATTTTTTCTTACAATGTCTTTCACTGAATTTCCTATCTTAGCTTTTTAGGTGTGTCCATGCATCTCTATGAAATGCTTTTCAGTTGGTCGGTCGATCTATCTGTCAGTCCGTCCCAATAACATTAAACTACAGAAATAAAAAGGAAGTGATGTGATGTCATTTAAAGGTGTGACTTCATTAAAAGAACATCTTATCCAATCAGTTTTTCTTTACCAGCTGCTAATGATATCATGATAGCCAAGAATGGCCAAAAATGGCTATTTATGATTTTTATTGAAAATAACACTTGCAGAATATTTCCACGTCTCAATATTTTACAAGTATGAGAATCAATGAGAAAGACTACTTGCTCTTCTTCCCCTGTTTCGCTCTCTCTCTGCTACTATAACCATAGATGGTATACACATCATTGAATTTTTTTTTTAATACTTGTGTATGCATGTTCCAGCACTCCTGGCCATACTGTTTTGTCAACTGACCTGTAAATTGGTACCAGTACTCTGCTAGACCCCTTCTAAAAAGGTTTTTGTTCTTTTTTAATCTTTTAGGGGCCTTATTTTAACACATTCATTTATATTATTTAGATTCTACAGAATTTAGATGTTTCTAGATGTTTTTTTTAGATAGTTTGGAATGAGAAATACCAGTGATGTCATGAATGGAATTCATTTTGACCATATTTATTCCTTGATTGAATTTTTTTTATATTACTTTGAATTCTGAAGCAACTCTAATTCAATTATTAACTGTGGTGGCTAGTTCTTTGGGTGGGGGGTTGTTTGTTTGTTTATTTTTGTTGTTTTTTTTCAGAATTAGAAAAAACAATTTGGCATAAACTTTCATCGTGAATTGAGCCCCCCAATAAAAACTTATAGGGGGGGTGCAAAGAAACCATTTCTCTACACATCGAGGGGAATTTGAGCGCTAAATTTCAATTTTCAATTATAAACAGTTAGGGTAGAGCAAAGTTCATTATTTGTGTACATCTTTTTCCTTATATAACTTTTTCTACAGGCATAGAGTAAAGAATTATTTTAGCTACCCTTAATTTAATCACTTCGGAATGGTCGATGAGAGGTTTCTTGGAGCAGCTGACAGTAAGCAGTTTTCTCTTGTGAAAAAATGCTCTTTCTCGAGTCCTCTCACTCTGTCAGTGAATCAAATAATGAAGTCTTTAGCTTTCCTCAGGTTTCGAATTTGCCAAGTATACGGGGGTGAGAGGAATCCCACTATCGACAGTTCTGGATCTATGCATCAGAGATTCCTGCAGACGGCATCAATATTTTTTTCTTTCATTTCTTTTACTATGTTCATTAAAGGAGCAACACTGGAAAGAACCCAAACCGCTGGAAAAATTGGTATCTCCCGTGTCGCAAGAATGTACTAAGAAGATTAGCATATCTGCAGATCTACTTGGTATATATAACAGGATTTTTTACCGGTCTGTAGGAGAAAAAGTTTGTTGCCACCTGCAGAAATCACTAATTCCCAGATACAGAACTATTAATGATGGTAGCCACATCCTACTGAATGGACAATTCACTTGAGGAAGGATAAAGAATTCACCAGCCAAAACCAACATCAATGAGAACTAGCATTCCAAGAGAGATTATGAATCACCACTGCCCATATATGCTCATTTTTATCAAGGAAATTTTGTATAAACTCATATTGTAAATTGAACCCTCCACTGAAAACTTTGTGGACGCAAACTAAAGGATCAATTTAGCATTAACTTACATTGCATACTGAACTCCTCTCTAAAATGTATTTCAGCGGAGGAGGGGGGGATTTTGAAAAAATAAAATCATTGTTTTTTGTAAACATAGTAAGGAGTAAATGTCGAAATTTTCAGCCCTCTAGCTCTATCAGTGCAACCTGTATGCATGATGCATTTATACATACATACATTCAGGCCTTTGCATTACTGGCAACAGTTCAGCTCAATGGTAAGAGCATTGCTATGTTGCTACCCTATCGGTGGCAGGTTCAATTCCTGCAGCAGCCCCATTTTCTTTAATTGTTTATTCTATTCATATTTTTCAGGGTAAATGATACATCAAACATGTAATGACAGGAGACCATTTCAAATAATAGTTTCAATATAATATAACGTGATTTATAATCATTCTGTCGGATTATATATAGATCCATTTCTTAATACATGCATACATACATATACAGCCAGCCAGCCAGCCAGACCAGCTTAAAAACTGAAAAAAACCTGTTGACAGTTTTGGTGACAGTTTCTAATTTTGGCCGATGAGGAAGGCTAGAGAATGCATTGGTCAAAATGCATTGATAAAGTCTGCAATGTTCACTGCTGAACACATCTTGTAAGCTTCACTGTTTGGATCTTTAATGAAAGAAACTCATGTTGATTATTCAAAAGATCCAAACATTAAATTAAGATTTCCAAGTTGGAAAGATTTGATTGACATCTGTCTCTTTTCAAACATGTTATGGACATCTTCCTCCTTCCTAGATTTCTCAATAAAGAAAAAAGTTCTCAAAGTTCTAAGTGATCAAGTCTCAGTGAATTTTAGACTCATTAAAAAGACCAAATTAAAATCACTCACTATGAATTCAATTTCTATTTTTCTTGGAGCATTAAAACAGATGTTTTTGTTTTTCTTTCTTTTTGGATACTATGTTTGTCTTCAGTTCCACAAATCAGCTTCTGTGGCAGCTGCCAAGGTGTCCTTTTTCTTTTAAAAAAACCTGCAGACATTGTCTCTTTATTGTTTGTTTATTTTAAAACATAATTATTATTCCGTGTTTTGCAATTAATTAAAAAAAAGATGATCAACAAAAATGCATCTCAGTTAACATTCAAATATTCCTCAGGCCCAATTTATTTATTTTTTCTCCCCAATCAGTAAACATGCATAACTGTATTAGATATGAGGGTGGATCAAGAAATCGATAGCCTGACTTGTATATATTAGCCATGTTTTGATCTGAAATTTTCACTGCATGATATTCACCACTGAATTAACCAACCAATATTTTCTCTGTAAAATATGTTCTTTTTTCATTATTAAGCTATGGATTTTTGCTGTACCAACATATGAAGATTGATCAATAAGTCTGCAGCACAACATAGATATTAGCTGAATTTTGATCTGAAATTTTCACTGTTTAATACTTGGTCTATATGATATTATTCACCTCTGAATTAAGTGCAATAACAAAATAAATGCCTTTTCATCATCAGGCAACAGACTTATATTCTATGTATGTAAAGAAGCGAACCCCTGGAAAGTAACTTAATAAAATACTCAAATTCCATGTTTTTTGATTAACTTTAACCTTTTATAACACTCTGTTATTCTGCAGATAAAACCGGGAGAAAGAAAATGGTATGCCTTGAAAGACAAGAAACTTATGCGGAAAACCAAAGGTTCCATATTACTAGAGATGGATCTCATCTTCAATCATGTGAGTTTTTATCTTCTTTTTATTGCTTGCTTATTTGATAAATTTTATTTGAGGTGCTCTCAAAAGAAAGCTGTTTTTACCTCCTATTTCTTTAGAATCAGCTTAAAAAAATAACCTTTCAAAGTTCATGTATATCCATATATATACTTCATGTCTTGAGCAGTCTGTTCATTTGACATTTGATCAAAGATGTGTAAGTATGGAAACTAAATGTTAGAAAGCTGATGTTTACAAGCAAATTTCTTTGTGGTCTTTTTATGTTTAATATTTAAATGATATTATATGCATGTGTGTGTAAGGTCCGTCTGCCTCCCCATGAGGGCAATTTTGACATGTACAGGTGGGCAGAAAAGAGAATGCTCTGTTCCCACGAGTGTTGCAAAATTTGTCTTTTAGTGCAAAAGGCAGAAAAATAACATAACATAACCATAAAATATAAGAGGAGTTGTGAAGGCCTTTGTGCAGCAGTGAACCTGAAGTGATTGATGATGATGATGATGATGATGATGATGATGATATATATGCAAAGCTTAGTGTGTGCGTATATGTTTTTGCTCTATTGATAGCATCTCTTCTTTGCCACTAGATCTATCATTATCTGGAAATATAAAATAATAATAATGTTAATGTTAATAGTAATGCTGCTACTATTATTCTTAATAATAATGGAAGGAATAAGATAGCTATGGTGATTAATTTTTGTATACATGTATTTGGGGTGTTAAATTATGTTTTTTTTTATTGAAATTAAGAGCAGTGCTGGCACTTCAATGCTACTTCATTTTTCTATTCAATAATTCTGCCTTTTGTTTTTTAGTTCTATTGGCAAAGGTGAGGATTTCAAATTTCTCATTTAGGCGTAGGTAACGTGGGGTTTCAACGTTCCTGGCATATGTGTGTTTGTTTTATTATTTTCCATTTCACTATGGGTGTGAAGTTGCTATCCATTTGTCTATATTGACTGTGATGTACTGTTTCGGTATTTTTTTGTTTGTAAATGATAATATATGGTTTGCTAATCTTAGTTTAAAGGGTGTATTAGATATTCCTATATAGTATTTCACTTAGGGTTTCTCTTGGGTTGATATTTCAGCTTGATGTACAATATTTGATTTGAGACATTTGTCTTGCAAAAGGGTATCTGTTTCTGTTTATGCAATCGCTGTCTGGTTCATTTATGCTTTCTCCATTAATATCATTTCTTATTACTTTACTGTTATGTTTTGTTATGAACTTATTAAATCATCTGTAAAACTATAACTTATTTTCAATTTGTTCTTGTTGAATAATTTACATAGTGGGTTGCTATGGGGGGAGTGTTTTAACAAGCAGTGACTAACAACTGAACATGGAAAAGAAAGAAGAAAAAGAAAAGTCATATAAATAAAATAAGAGGAACGTTCCCCACCCAAGAAAAATAGACCCCCCCCCCCATAAAACATCCTAGATAGTGATCCAAAATAAATCGAATTATTTGCCAGTAGAAACCCAAACAAGTCAGAAACGTGTTTGTGTAGCTAATCATTTATTTGTCATATTTCAAGCTTTACTCCAACTCAATCTACTGTTGAATGTATCAAGCACTTTATGAAATAAACCCATCACACATCAGCTATTGCATTATATCATATATTATATTCCTGGTTTATATTTTATACAAATATATATATGTATATATATTAGTTTTTTTGTATTTGCAGAGAATACATAGTGCTCCATATTTCTGAAATACACACTTGATAAATTGTAGTATGCTATTCATATTATAAAATTATTAATTATATCTATACATAAGCATTCTATAATTCATGTATTGGAGACCCATAAGCTTACAAACAAAACTGCTTAGGTTTTTGTTAAGCTTTCTATAAATATTAATCCTTGGAATATTTTGGACGTTTTTTTTTTTTAGTTTTTGAATCGTCATCTTTGGATTCAATCTGTACATTGAAGTTTCCACAGCGATCTATGTATAATTTGTTTTTCTGTACTTAAAGAGAATACATAGTGCCCCATATTTTAGAAATATATGCATGATAAGTTGTAGTACACTCATTAACTATATATACATATATATATATATATATATATATATATATATATATATATATATATATATATATATATTTGAACATTCTATTGGAGACCCATAAGCATACAAACAAAACTGTTTTGAGTTTTTCTTAAGCTTTCTGTAAATACTAATCCTCGGAATATTTGGGACAATTTTTTTTTAGTTTTTGAATCATCATCTTTGGATTCAATCCATACATTGAAATGTTCACGGTAAGCTATAGAGCTAGAATTTCCTTTCCTTTTTCTCTTCCTTTTCATTGGCAGTAAATCTTTGTTTTATTCATTGTAGATCAAAGCTGGAATACGAACTATAAATCCAAAAGAAGAAAAATTTATGCAACCTGAACAAAAATTCAAAATATCAGTGAGTTCAGAACTTTTATAACCTATCATTTTGATTTAAACATTTTTTGGTTGACCCATTCTGTGGCATCCTATAGAATTGAGAGGAGTCGACATCATTCCAAGAGTTGTTCAGACTCATTGATTTTGTTTTTTTTTTTTTATTCCAGCCAATCCATTCTATAACCTTTTTCAGGTGTACCTTTTGTAGTTTTAAGATTAGTCATTATTATTGTAAAAGTTGTTTGGGCTATTCAACTCATTTTTTGTTGCTTTTGTTGTTTTCACAACACAGACAATTTTATTACATTGGTATTCTGGGCGGTTGCGAGGGGGCCCTGTTATTTTGAGGTCCCCAAATTTCAATTTGAAAGAATAAAAACTTAAATTTTAATGTGTTCAGGCTAGGCAGGGTTTGGAGTTCCCTGTGCATTGCTCTACCCAAGGGCCTTAAGTATTCTTAAGATGGTCCTAATCACAAGTAGTAACAACAAAAGACGGTTTGAATTTTCTCAGCAAAGAAATAATTGAAGAGCATCCCTATGTAATAAAAAAATAGAGAATCTCCTGTGTTGTGTTCGTTGCTGAGAATAGAATCCCTTGCTTGGAGTAGGCTGAACCAACTGGTTCATTTGTTACCATTTCTTTTCTGTTTGCCACTATTCTCTGTGGTAGGAAAATAGATCTCTCAAAAGATTATACTCCAGAAGAAGGTTGTAGAATGAATCAGCCAAAACATTGTGGTGACAACAAAAACAATAAAGAGAATGAGTTCAACTGTTTCAACAACTCTGGGGATGATAATGACTCATCTCCAAATAGTAAAAGATATTTTATAGTGTGTTAATATCATAGATTTTAGTTCAACATGGATTGATCATTAAAATTCTTTCATCTTTGAAGCAAAACTTTCAGTAATTATTACTACTGATACCAGACCGAGGAAGGAACCCCATACTATTGAGTGCCCAGCCCCTTTTTTGCACAGCAGTGAAAGAATTGGAAGCAACCTTTCATCTTACTGATGTAAAATATGATAGTTGAACACAGCATACAAAGGCTCCGAAAGTCAAACAAAAGCTTCAGATAGTATAACTATACAATATATTGATCAGATATTGATGCAATAATGAAGTTAAAACCCATTAATTTGTTCTCCATCAAATAGCCAGACTGATGAAACATCTCTGGATGAGCCTCTAAAAGAAATTTGGCACATCAGATGCACTGTGACCATCATACCTAAACAAGTTCATGGTGTGCAATATTCTGATAAAGACAAATCTATGGCTTTTAACTTCATTATTGCATCAATATCTGATCAATACATTGTATTGTTTGAACTTTTGGAACCTTTTGTATGTTTATCTATTAAATTTTACATCCATAAAACCAAGGATGACAGGATTTGGAAGCATCCCTGTCTATAGAAAATATTAAATCTGCTGTGTTACACTGGCTATTGAGAATGAAATCGCATGTCTGGCATGAATTGCTGGCGATGAATTGAATCAATCATTGTATTTACCACAATTTTTTTCTGTTTGCCACTATTTTATGGAAAAAGAGATCCCCAACTCTCTTTCCTTACAGACTGTACACCTGAAGAAGACTGTAGAATAGATCTTCTAAAATGTTATGGTCACAATAAAATCAACAAAAATGATATCTTTAGATTATAACATTAGATTTTAGAATTCATCTTTCTGAGTCTTATCAATTTGGTCCATGTTGCTTTCAAATAAAATATGATTTTTTTTTTTTCTTTTTGATATTTTTAATCATGGAAGTTAGAATGTTGGCTGTTCCAACAACAGGAATAATCCAGAGAGAAAGAAAAGTTCCAAGTTCATTCAAACATGTGGAAATGCAAAATACAAAATACAAACTCATCTAAATGTCAACTTTGAGATTTTTCGTATTAAATGTCATCAAAAACTTGTCCTTTGGAAATTAACAATGATTTTTGTTACTTGTTTTAAATTGTCATAAAGAGAAACAAACGTATTATTGAACTACCCAGCTTCCTGTCATGAGTAACCTCAGGATAGTGAATTCTATTTAAAAGCTTCTGTACTATTTTTGTTTTTATTATATTTTTAGGTAATGAAAAGAAATATCAACAGAGTCTCTACACTTGTCTCCTCATTTGTGGATACTGGAAAATTTATACAAAGCTGTTTTGATCATGAATCAAAACCTCGAACCATCACTGCCTTTATTGTGAGTGCAAACCATGGAATTTCTCTTATCATTGTTCCAATGTTACCGTATTGCAATAATGTTGATATTTTGTTATTGTTTTTCATTCCTGTAGACTCTTTGTGGAGCATAGGACCACACCCAATCTTCCTCCATTACCCAGGCTTAGGACTAGCTATGGAAACTGCTAAACTGTTGGTTATTTTCTGTCAAAGTAACCTTCTCTTGGATGGACTCCCTTCAATGCTAAAGAATACCATCTGCCCTGCTATTTATCCATAGCTGGGGAAGAAGTGGATCCATGCCTTTCTCAAAGACATTAGAGCAAAGTTAATGTAGAAAGCCTTGGCTAAAAGTCAAACTTGGTCTGCCTATTCTGTTTTCCATGCTAGTAACTGTTATGCCACTCCAAATCTTCACTCTTTTTAACCTTAGCAGATTAGATTCCCAATTACCCAAAGTAACAGACAAAAGGGACTGTAGCAACGTGAGTTCAGACTGTCCAGTATGTTCTTCCTATCTTTGATGATAATGCAATGTTTTGGGTGGATTCAGTCAAAGATTGGAAGAAGAATTGGATTCTCCAAACAAAAGTTACTATATTGATGACTTTTGTAGAAAGGGACAGTCGGAAGGGACTTTATTTTTCTCTCTAACTCTAAATGATTAAAACCTGTAGCAACTCATGCCTGGAATTGGTTACCAATTGTACAGGTTAGCTTGGGGTTTAAAAAGTTTCAGAGAAATGAGGTAGGCCATTGCAATCATGAATGGCCTTTGTAATTTTCAGTTGCATTTTCATACTTTTATTAACTCTCAAATTCACTCTAGTTATAAAAAAAAGTAATTCAAGAAGAATAACTTTTGGTTAAAGTTACCTACCTTTTTGGTGATTAAAAAATTTTTTACTTAATTTTATCCACAAAAGAGTTCTATTTTTTAATCCTATTCATTGGCAAGTTCCACAGCATTTATAAGTGGTCTATGAATTAAAGGGTTAACATGAAAACACAAAGAATAAAAGGAAAAATTACCGTATTGGAAAAAATGATGATTAATCTTTGAAAAGGACCATTTTCAAATCTATTTCAACCATCATTATTTTTTATTCATTAGCATATATTTATGCATTTATTTATTTAGCATTTTCAAATACTTCAGAAAATATTTATAACCATTTAGGGGAATAGCACATTCTATTTTAAACCTACTATTTTACAAGAGTAATATATACTGAATGTACTATGGAAATTTTAGCATCGAATGTACCAGATGTATTTTACTTGATATATCACTGTACAGATGATTGCAAACAGTCATGCTGTCATGTGCCTTGAACCTGAGCTTCAACCAACACTGTGAACCGTATTGTTGTGTTACCCCTCTGAAAGGGCAGCAGAACTCTACAGCCAGCTTGGGCATCTGCTTAAACAGTGTTAGACTTGCACTTCAATATATATATACTTATACTATATATATCAGCACAGACAACCATACTGACAGATTACTCCTCCAAAGAGGCAAAAATGGGGGACAGACCCCTATAGCTATCTCAGGCATCTGCCAGGAGAAGGAAACGCCTATCAAACCTATGACCCACAATAGAATGCTGGTGTGGAAGTTGTGACAAGAAGCAACTGAAATTGAGATGAAAGAAGAGCTATTTTGTGTACAAGGCGTTCTGCCATTTAAATGTCCAAAATCCTCGTCCACAAAGCTAAGCCATTCATTTATTCATATAGGTATTTGCCACATTTAAATAACAATTAGGTTTGGATAGTGGATCTGTGCTGCTTATTGACAACTGTAGAATAACAGTTACAATAAAACGTTACTAAAATTAAGATGAAAAAAAATCCTAGTTAAAAATTAAACCTTTTACACTGGTGAAAACACGTTTATGTCACCATTTGCTTACTGGTAGAGTGACATTATTGTCGTTTTTGCTCTTTGTTATTTAAATGAACTCTGGGAGTAAACACTGGCTAGAATTGAGTTTCCATCAACGTTTCATTGTGTCTAGATAAACTGCCTGTTTGTGTCTATATCTGTAGTATTAATACCAAGTGGTATTTTATAGCTGAGTGAAAGTTGACCGGTAAAAGGGTTAATAAGATCCCAGCATAAATGTATCACCATAGTCTGCACATATACAATAACAAATCATCTAAAAAATTGATCTTTTATCTAAAATTATCTATTAAAAAAATACCAGCACAAGATGTGGGCATTGTTGGTCCAAAATAATTATAGAAACCCAAAAGAAAAAACTTTTTTAAAAAAACAAACAGAATCACTTTTTAGATGGCGCTTAGTGGTAACATCATCAGTCTTTTAACGTCCATAGTTGGACATAGACCTTCCCCAGGATTCGCCACAATTCTGTATCATGGGCGTCGCTGAAACAGTATTTTCTAACAACCTCTCTGATAGAAGCTGCCACTACGTTCAAACCAAGAAGCACACAGACCCTCAGTAAAATCTCTGACAAAGCTTAGTGGTATACTGATACAAATTTTCAAGGTTGTAGCTTCAAAAGGTGTGAACAGGAGAGCCCAGAAACATACACAGACAGATGTACATAGAGAGAAGAAATTAAAAATACTACTATTTTGAGGTGTTTGTTCAATAAATCCTATTCACGATATCACAGTTCGTTACGTATATAAGTCTGTAAATGAAACATAGCCTAAACAGATTAGTATGCACAAAAATCATGCTTTTTACATTAGAAGAATTCTTACAGAGATTCATGCCCAACTCTGCCAAAATTAAGCAACGATTCGCCTTTGATGGTTTTTGGCAGTGTATGCCAATAATTTGTTCTCTTGCCAAAAATATGGCAACAGCGTCATGGTGCACAGTGAATCGTGCAGACAAAGAGAAATTTTCTGGCATAGATTTTTACGTCCTTAGTTTATTCCCTATATCAAGAAACAAATTGCCTGTCTCACGAATAGGAGATGCTGGCTGGCTATGCAGAGAGTGACTCAGTGAATGGACTCAGCAAGCCTAGTAATGCCTTTGGGAGAGGCATGAATCCACTTCTCATCCTAGCTACAGGTGAAATAGCGGTGTGAAGTGAGTGACAATACTTCCTCTGCGTGTTGCCTCTATTTCACATATTGAATGGGCAGAGTAAGTCGTAATTGTATTTTGTGGAGCCAAAGCAAGGACTTAAAAAGCTGTAGCCACCATAAGGACACTATTTACTTACTGTCCCATGGATTCTATCAATATCCCACCTTTGACAACGAAGAAAGTGAGAACAAGGAAACTCCCAATGTTATACAAATATTTAATTTTTCTTTGTTTTGTTGGTAAGCAGAGGTAAATAGACAGTATAGTTTGTTTTATCATTGGTAATACAAAAGGAAATCTTTTATAAACAGATGCTGATGTGCTACTAAGTTCTATGTATTTGATATAAGAAAACATTAAGTATTCATATACCCATTATATTTGATGTAAAAAATGAGTATTCATAGAACTAATATGATAGAGAAAAATGTTTTGTTTCCATGCCTCAAAGAATTGAGGCCATCATAGAAGTTTTTCCTTTCCTTGATTTTGACAATAAATATGCCATTAATTCGAATAATTTAAACTAATTTGTTTGAGGCCAGAATGTTCAGCTGTTGAACAAATAGCGTTTTCTGTTTCATCATCATTAGTCTTTTTTCATCCATTGTTGGACATAGACCTTCCACAGGATTTGCCACACCTCTCTATCATATTTACTGAACTTGTCTCATTTGTCTCGCCATCTTATATTTTGCCAGCCTCAGTTTCACATTTGATCTCTAGCGATCTGTGTTGTGAGTAATAATGTCCAGCAGTTGTTTGCCATTCTTGTAACATGACCAGCCCATTGTCATTTTAGTTTTCTAATGGATTCTATGAGGTCTTGAACTTCTGTTTTTTTCCCTAATATATTGTGCTGTCTTGTGATACTCCATGTGAGGTTTGAGGGTCAGTCTCTTGATTAGGTTCCATGTTCCAGCTCCATAGGTAACAATCTGGAGGAAGCATTGGTTGTATACTCTTCTTTTTAGGACTAATGAGATTTTTTTGTTCTTGAAGGTTGAGCTTGTTCTACCAAAAACTTGCCATCCTAAAGTGATTCTTTGCTTGATTACTTCTTCTTTTGAGGTTTTCATTGAAATTCATTATCCTAAGTAGTCTATTTTCTCCAGCTTTGTGTTTTGATTTCGATCATTGATGATTTTATTAATTTGTTTCAAAGTAAAAAAGCAGGGTGATCATCCTCTAAGTATGGTGATTCCATTACTCATGCCAGGGGTTATAATTATGAAATATATTGAATAATTAATTGAATAGTCATTACATAATTGATAATATTTTTTCGTAAATAACCATGGAATTTCCATGGAACCATCTAGTTTATATTATTCTGCTTACTTCATTATTAAAGTTATCATCTATGCAATGAGTTGATTAACTAATTTAAAGATTAAAAGTGGTCTAGTAACAATAAAATTAACCTAAAAATTCAATGAATCTTTTTGTAGTTATTATAACCTAAGCTGTTTCAGATAATATTGCTATTATTCCTGAAGAGTGATAACATTTCTTTCTTATTTTACAGGTGTATATCATGGTTGTATGGAATTTTGAGTTATATATGCTTCCTGTAACATTACTTCTCATATTTATGAAAAATTTAATTATTGCTATGGTCATGGACAATTTTGTGAAAGAGCCTGGGATAGAGGTAAGTACAACACTTCCTGAAATTCTTACTTTTGTTCTGATTGAACAACCTTTGCCACTTATGTAGTGAAGGGTTTTATCCTTTCTATATGTGCGTGTGTATGTGTGTTACTGTGCTGCTGGCCATACCATTTTGTCTACAGACTTGGAAAGTGGCAGCAGTACTCCACTAAACCCTTTTTAAAAATTCAATTTTAAAAAAGTTGTTTTGACCTTTTTGTGGCCTCGTTATAACTGATTTATCAATAACGTTTAGATTATCCAGAATCTAGAAGTTTCTAGATGTTTTTTAGTATATTTCAGATATTTCCCTGTAGGGAATGCCAGTGATGTCTAAGCTAGAATTAATTCTAACCATATTTATTCTTCAATGCATTTTTTTAATATGACTTCTAAATTTTGACAATTCATTTCTTCAATTATTGACTGTTTACTGAATTTTTCAAGACGGTATGCTCTCTGGTTATATCATTATTACACTAAATCAAGTAAACTTTGAAATTAGAATCAAATGACTGGATGCTGGAGAAGAAAATTTCTTTTCTGTGTTTGGTGCAATTAAAAAAGAATTCTTTGCTACAAATTTCTGAAACCCAGTCAAACTGTTACTTCACAATGCTACATGAGCAATTGTCTTGTTTGAATGACATATTGGAAGAGGAAAGACATTCTTGGCAAGGAAGTTAAGCACCAGTTTTGCTGTATGACAGCAACCATTGTCATGTTATTAATATGATACTGCAAACAATCATGGAGCTTGGATAGATAAGTTCATCAAAATACAAAGTATTCTCAAAACCTGTTGTCTTCAGACTATCACTGTCTGGCCCAAGATTTAAACAAGTTTAAGATATAAAACCAGGTTCTTTTATGATGGAAAACACAATTCAGCTGAAACCTTGCATAAGGTCATAGAAAACAATGGGAGATACTTTAATCGTTGAATAATGATGCTCTGAATTTATGGTATTATTTAACTTCTTCTACCTGCTTTCGAATGTTAAACTTTCAGTAATATAATAAAGGTTATGTAGTTCAATGAGAGAGTGGGAAGAGAGAGGACAGAAAAGATAGGGAATTTAATTAGAATGTAGAAAAATAGGGGGCAGGAGAGAAAATTATGTAGTTTACTGAGATTTAGGAAATTAATCCCATGTTTGTTTAACATTTTGATGAAACATGGATTGCCATGAAGGGAGAGAATCTGAAGATACAGACAGAAAGTTTTGGTCATCAACACTCGTGGAATTTCTATGGTTTCCGCTTATCTGTATGAATAAAAGACTTTGGCAAAAAATGCTGGAAAATTTTTAATTGTGTTAACACTTTTTTTTCCATCTGCTGTGCCACCAGCTTAGATTTGAGGCACTGATTTAACGGTTCTTCTATCTTTCCAGATTATCAGAAGTAGAAATGTGTCATTGATAAAATTACGTTTTGGATGTGTTTTACTTTTTCTTATTTCGTTTTTTGTTCTTTTCTTTTTGTAGGATTATGTGGATGATGATGATGATGAGGATGAGGAAGACAAAGAAAAGGTGAGTGTTTCTTTTGAAAAATTAAAATGTTATCTCAACATCATCTCCCCTGGTTTAGTGGGAGAATATTTGATTGCCAAAAGTAAGGGGAGAGAACCCATGGCTGACAGCTAAATGCAAACAACATTCTTCCTCTGCTTGTAGAGAACCCATTGCCAGTTATTCATTGGTTACAGCAAAACGACCTTTTAAAATATGAAGTTAAGTATGAGGTGTCTAATGAAACACTGTATTGGTCCAATTGTTAGCTCTTCCTTAGTTACAACAAAATAGTCTTTCGAAATATGAAGGTAAGTGATGAGTCTGATGAATACTCAGAAAAAGGGTACGCTTGGAAATAGCAAAATAAATTTGTTGATGAAAAATTTTACCTATCCACATGAGTGAACAATATCCTCTTAAATTTAACCAGTAAAATAAAGCATTCCTCCTTCCACCCTTTTGACTGCTTTAGGTGGGTGGGATGTTCAATTCCCAAAACTTAGAAGGAATGATATTCAAGTAAGCCTCTCTGGCTTGGAGGATCTTAAAGTTTATTCCTACTCCTTTCCACTAGAAAATTCCCCTGTAACTTTTGCATCACAATAATAAAAACTGATAACTCTCGTTTACGTGTAATGTATTAACAGGTTTGGGGAGTCAGAAACCATCATGTGACCAACATCTTTTGGCAGCATGCTGTTTTGTTATTGGTATCATTCAGAAATTGGAAAAGGGGGATGATCAATAAATGTTACTTCTCTTGCCTTTTTGTTCGGTGGTGATCACTAAAAAATGCCAGAATTTTTCATCAACAAGGACGAACGCTGCCAGTCACAAACTCAGGGATCAAAACTTACTTTGCAAATTGAACCCCCCACTAAAAACATATAACGGGGTAAAATTTTTTTTTTCTTCAAATTTCATCTACATATAATAAGGAATAAACGTTTAGATTTTCAGCCCTCTAGCTCCTTTTGTGTGGCCTGTACATGCGATACTTACATAGCTAGCTATCAATAGAATTTGAAACAGATCCTCGTAAACTTTACAATATTACAATATATTAATACAATACATTAAACAAAACAATATTGATTCACTTTGATGATTATGTATTGAGTGACGCCATAAATTCTTGAAGCATACACATATGCTAATGATATTAACTTTGGCAGTATACTTAGAAGGTGCAAAGGTTATTTATTAGTTGCTCTCACATAAGAATTTGTTATAGCCCACTCTTGATAAAAATTATTCAATAATTATCCTTTAAACAAGTTTCAAGCCTCAATCTGTATATTGTGCATTAGAAACCAAAAAGGTCAGAAATTCAGGTAAGTGTTACTGATAGAATCTGGGCTCTTAGATATATAGTATAAGTACATTGTAAATGTATTGAACATCAGAGGGAAGGGATTGTTAGTGGTCAAGAATTGGATACTTTTCGAATATCTGGATATAATTTTCTATCAAAATGAGTAAGTTCCCTTCTTCATTATATTTTGGTTAGTTTTAATCAAGTATGAATGATTGATAAAATTTTGATTAAATTTCATCACTTTTTTCAATTCTCATTTTAAAAGTTCAATTTTAAAATTTTATTTTATTTTCTATTAAAAATGTTTCCAAAAATTCTAATTACTTTTGATTTGATTTCTTCTTTGCTGCCCCTGTAAAGAAAAAATAGTCATAATAGAAAATATTGTTTTTATTGTACTTTTATTTATTCACCAGCATATACCCATAAAAAATGATTATATCAGCACTAAGGATCCTAAAACTATAACATGTGATTCATTTTTGTCTAGAACATGCCCATTAGGAAGGTTCGTGATTTAAATAGTGTCATTGATAACAACAATCAAAACAGAAATATCATCATAAATTGTGATGATAATCAAAACAAAATTTTTTCTGTGAAGTCATCATTACTATAATTTGATTTAATCTCGTTCTACAGAAAAAAAAAACAATCTGATTCTCTCTGATTCTCTCTCTCTTCTCTCTTTCTTTCTCTATACCTCTCTACACCAATCATAAAACTATGCTCATGAACACTGGTGACATATATTTGGGCAATAAAACCATATCCATTTCAAGATGAATTTTTATTATAAATCGGGCACTCCCCTCATATTGAGAACCATAAATCCAAACAACTTCAAACTCGACACTGCAATGTCCGGTGCACAGCCCAACATATCTGGTGAATATCCATACATACAATGTCAATGGTCATCTCAGTCTGCACACACACTTACACAGATTTCTCAAATCATAATAAGGATGATTCAAGTATCCTAATTTTAAGGTTTTTTTTCAAGTCTCAACTCAATATTAAACCTTTTTTTGAGTCACTTACACATTTTCTTTCTTATTATTTTAGTTCCAAATATCCAGCGATTCTTTGACATAATCTTCATTGTTATGTCAAAACAGCCTTTTTTTTATTTATTGGTTTTAATTAGCTGTATTAATCTGTTTCACATGGACCTATCCATTATAACTTTCAGGTTATAACAGGAATCTAACAAAATAGATACACAGCCATACTATTGTACATTCTAATTTTCATATACGGCTTTTACATGGATAGATTTTTCTTTACGATTTTGTTTCAAGACTTTTGTTATCATAAAACAATAGAAAGATTTCATCTTGAATGGCTTCATAAATAACACTGTGATCATTCATCTCAACTGATGGAATTTAATCAAAATTTAATTCTATCAGACATTTATACTCAATCAAAACTAACCAGAACGGGTCTGGTTTATCACTTTCATCAGCATGCCCTGTTGGGGGTGTGCAATTAAAAAATTGGAAGAGGGCGTTATCAATAAATAAATAACTTCTCTTGCCTTTTGTTGGGCATTTTTTCAAGACAAAATCAGGAAAAGATTTTCAATTTTCAGCTCTCTAGCTCCATTGGTGCAGCCCTATGTATGATATATACAAACATAGCCAGCCAGACCTTAAAAACAAAAGAAATCTGTTGACAGTTTTGGTTGACTGTTTCTGGTATAATGAGAAGGGGAACTTACTCATTCTTATAAAAAAAATCATTGAGCCAGATATTCAGAAAGTAACTGTGAATGAATTGCAAATGATTTTCCTCCAGAATTACAGTGGAGATCTGGAAGAAAAGAAATATCTGTGGCCAGGAATTAAGGTAAGCTTCACTGACCAAATAGTACTATCATATGAAAATTGTAAATTAATTGTTAATGATTTTACTATAGACATGTATTGAAAATCAAGAAGAAAGAGATAGATAGGAATTAAAACAAGCTTTACTGACAGAATAGGGCTATTATACACATAATATAAATGTGTTGTTCATGATTTTACTATGGAAATGTATTGAAAGTCAGGAAGAAAGGAATTGTCAGTGTTCAAAAATAAATAGCAGTGTAACTGACAAAATAAAGCTATGTGTATAACTAGCATATAGCTGTTAAAATTGGTGGTATTATTTATGTATAGATTGGCACTAAGAAGCATGAATTTTTGATAATCCGATTATCCCAATTTTGATTTTTTTCAAGTCTCAATTCATCTTGAGCTGTTCTGTATAACGTAATTTTCATTGTTATGTCATAACAGGAAGGTGAATTAACCAATCAGGGTATCCCATTTGAGCGCAAACAAACAAACAGAAGAAATTTGCATGTATGCTCATTATATATATATGGATATAAATGCATTGTGAATGAGGAAGAAAAAGCATTGTCAATGGTCAGGAATTAATGCAAGTGTTACTGATAGAATAGGGTTATTATATGGATAATATAAATGCATGGTTAATGATTTTACCATGGAAATGTACCTTATTGAGTAGAAAGCTTAAAAAAATAATTGGTTGCGAAATTTTTTTGCTGCGGTGTTTCCCTCCTAATGAAAGTTAAAGATCACCATCCTCTACTATGGAATGTTTTCATTCAAATTAAGGCGAGATACTGTAACTGACAGAAGAAAACATTTGATGAGAAGATAAAGTAAAAGTTAATTATAGTTAAATTGTTAATAAAACCATTTGAAAATCTTTTTTTGTAAAAACCAAATAGTTCAAGTTTTTCAACTAGGTCTACTAAGTATGCATACCAAATTTGATTGAGCTGTACCAATGTTTCAAGTGAGGACAGACAGAGGGAAACAGTAGTTTTTATATCAATGGATTTATCCCAAGTGCTTTAAAGTGGCAATCTTTTTCAAAAATTAAGAGATGCTGCCTCCTCCTCCTCCTCCTGATGATGAGGAGGAGGAGGAGGGGGATTGATTGCATACTTGTAGATGGGACAATGGGAAGCTGGTTGAGAAACAAAACAAGTTATAAATTTCACATCCTCAATATATATGTTTACCACAAAAATTAGTTTTTTATGAGTCATCATCATCATCATCATCATCAGTCTTTTATCGTCCTTTATTGGACATTGACCTTCTCTAGGATTCACTACATCTCTCTATCATTGGCGTCGTGGAGCTGATATTTTCTGAACCTGTATAGTTTGTCTGGCCATCTCATATTCTGCCAGTTTTGATTCCGCATTTGATCTATGGGGATCCATGTCGTGAGTTGTGATGTCCAGCGGTTGTCTGCCATTCTTGCAACACGGTCAGCCCACTGCCATTTGAGTTTCCTAATGGTTTCTATGATGTCTGCTGTTTTGTGATCTCTCCATCTGATGTTGAGCATGGTTCTCTCATGTGCACGTTGCATGGCTCTCGGTTTGAGTGTCAGTCTAAAAAATATAAATATAATGAATTAAGTCATTCATCCTTCGTGTTTCATCCATCTTTCATTTACCCCTGTAGTTTCATTCACCCTCAAAATGATTTCATTCACCCTTGGGTCATTCACTCTCAAGTATTTATCAAAGAATTATGTGTAAAATTCTATATAATTATTTATGAATTGATTGCAAATTGAAGAAATTTAATGTTTTAGTTATATCAAGAGAGTTTTTTGAGGAAATTTTTTTTTTTTATTCACTTTTATCTGGATGAACGGACAATAATATAGATTATCGCCTCGTATAGCGAATCCCGATACTGCAAACCATGATATATCACAGGAATCCTATAATAACAACACTTCATCTCAGAAATCCAGGTAGAAAAAGTTTTCTTTTAGTTTATTTTTAGTCACCTTCTCCTCTTTGGTTTATATTTTTCCTTGGTTGATCAACCTTGTCTTCATCTTTTAACTATAATATTCTATTATTATTTTTCTCTCAACAGCTAAAGGTAAGAAATATTTCTTTGTTGACATGATTGGTTTTGGACTAAAATATTTTTATTAACTCTGATATTTTTCATCTCATACCTTTTTTTTTTTGATATGCCAACAGATTAAAAAAAAGAAGGAAATGAAGGAGGTGTTGGTTGTGCTCCAACTTCATCCTTTTTTAAATTTCTCAGCTTTTAAGGCCATATTCGCTATTCCATAGTGAAATTAGTATGGTGTTGTCCATGTCAGACAGGTTCTCAAGGACACATAATTTAATATAAAGTCTCACACTAAACAAAAACTTGACTCATTTTATTCCTATATGTGTGTGATTTTTCTATTTGTTTTCTATAACTTTGACAAGAGTACTGTAAATTTAACTATAACATTTTGATGCATATTAAAAAATTGCCTAGCATTTCTTAACTGGGCTTGTTATGAAACATTGATTGATTCATTTTTATAAGAATATGGCCAGATGCATTGGAGGTGTTTTTTGCATGGTGTTTTGTATAGTGTCAACTCTGTGATATTTAATCTGTCATCAACAGATATCTGCGCGTGTGTTTACCCTAAACAAAATTTGAGCTGTGGCTAGCCAGTTGTCAAGTTGATGATAAGGAACCCAGTCTGGAATGTTAAGTACTTTGGGTGATGAAAATGGGAAATATCACTCTAATGTGGTTTGACAGGACAAAAAAAACAAGGTCTCAATAAGTAAGTGCTTTGGCCAGCCAGAGATTAGAGAATGATTCTGCCAGCAGTTTAGACCGTTAGAATTTCTGCTTACCAGGGAGAAAGTGCAAGAATAAAAAAATAAGAGGTATGAATCAAGATAGTCCCAGAGTGTCAGCTGTCATCGAGGAAAATAGGGCTAAGCTATATTAGCCAACTGTATTAACAGTGTGTAAAAAATATGGGTAGAGCTTTTTTCCACTTTGAAACCTACTGGTATTTTTGCAGCTGTCTTTGTCTTCACAAACAAATGAATGAGTCCCTAATGCAAGAAGCGAAGAAAATAAACATTAAAGTGCTTATTTTTCTACATGGTATGTTTCTATCGAATGTGCCTTGCATGGAATGTACATCCTCCTCTTTACAGGACTACGTCTTTGTTTTGCTTGACAAGTGTGTTGTTTCCTCCCTATTCCCTGGTTTCATTAACTGTATCAATGCAGAAATGCTAAATTTTTATTTAGATTAATTTAACTATTAGTTTAATAGATCATGAATTCCGGTATTGGAACAGTAAAGGCAAGGACAACAAATTGAATATACACAAAATTTTCTCAGACTAGTTTTCACTGGATATTATGATAATAGATACTCTGAAGATGAGAAAACTGGTCCAAAAGAATCAACATATAAAAGTAAAAAGACCACATCTCAAAATTTGAGATGTTTGGAAGGTTGGAGAGTGCAATGACTGAAACATTAGGATGAAGACAACAAAGATAAGAAAACCAATTTGAAAGAATCAATGTATAATAGTAATAACACCTTCTCTTGGTCATTTAGAATGAAAAATGCAATGGTACAGTGAAGGAAATATTCTGATAAAGATAGCAAAAACAAATTGGTTTGGAAAGATCATTCACATACATAAAATACAATATGTGTGTGTAACACTTTTCAAGAAGCTGGTATAGAATCTCTTCCGCCAGACTCACTTGATTTCCAAATTCAATGTTATTTCAATGCCTACGCTGGATAGGTCTCCAAGAAGGAGCTTTTATTTATAATTCATATTTATATTTCCGCTTTTAGCCAAATTTGGCAGCCCTGTGTCTTTCTGCTTCTTTCTATCTCTCCCTCTGCTATTTGTATTCAATGGATTGTTGTGGTGTCAATCGCCATTAGCTTCAAAGATTATCTTTATGTTGACACATCGAAACCAATCTCCACATCTTCAACATTTGTTCTGACATGATTCAATAATCTTTTTATCAAATTCAATGAAAAACTTCTAAACATCTCATCAAGATCAATATTTTATTGCTGAGCTAATCGATTGAAACAGCTTGAAAAACACTTGCATGAATAACTAGGAGGTTAAAGCATGAATAAAAAAAACAATGATACCTACACGTTCCTATAATCCCTCTTTTATATATTAAAATACACAAACACGTATATATCTATCTATATATATATATATATATATACATATACATATATATATATATATATATATATATATATAGAGAGAGAGAGAGAGAGAGAGAGAGAGAGATATTCCCAAAACAAATTTTTTTGTGCTTTAATAAAGTCCATATATTAACAATAAAGTATGAAAGAAATTTGTTTTGGGAAAACATCACAAATTTTTATTCATTTAATTATATATTAATGAGATATATTCCCAGAGCAAACACTCGTACACACATTTTCATGTACTTATATAAGTAAAAAAAATATGTGATATATTCCCAAAACAAATTTGTTTCTTACTTTATTGTCAGTGTATGGACAATAAAGCACAAAACTAATTTGTTTGGGGAATATATCCCATACTTTTATTTATTTATTTATTTATTTATATATCTCTATTTCTTATTTATACGGAGCAATGTATTTTTAAAGAAAATAAATTTTCCCTAAAAAATATGTACATTCATATAATTACAAATACGCTATATCATTTTGAACATGATTTTATGATTATTTCTGTCCGATTGTATATCCATTTCCGCATTATGTATGTATGTATGTATGAATATATATATATATATATATATATATATATATATATATATATATATATGAACAAACATACAAGGTGCTACCCAAACATTACCAGAATTTATTTTGGGAATATATCATATATTTTTATGTATTCATTCATACAGCTGTATTTTTATTTATATTGAGCAATGTATTTTTAAAAACTACTAATCTTCCCTAAAAAAATATATTTATAATCATGAATGATTTCATGATTATTTCTGTTAGATTGTATATGCATTTCTTAATTTTATATATATATATATATATATATATATATATATATATATATATATATATATATATATATATATATATATATATGAACTAACATACAAAGTACTACCCAAGTGAGTTTTTTGAGGAAATTCTTTTTTTTATTCACTTTTATCTGGATGAATGGACAATAATGTAGGTTATTGCCTCATATAACAAATCCTGTTTCTTAGCAGAATTTGGTTTTGGGTCCTCACAACCTTTGGGGGGTCCTTTAATGGCCACAGGGCACCAAGCAGCCACTTGGTTTTCTAAAACCTTGGCAGGGATCCGTACTTGACCATCAGCTGTTTCTTTTTTTAATACATGCGCAATTATTCATTGCAAGTAACCATAATTAAAACAGTTTTGTATATTCCTTTGAAAGAGGCATTGAGTTCAAACAATGGAATTGAGAATAGAATAAGAGAATATAACTAGTTTTTTTTCCGCAAAGTAAGCAATAAACAAGAACAAGTTATGTAAAGTTTTTTGAGGACTCTTGTCATCATCTAGGTTCATCTCTTGAACACAATGATTCAGCCATTATACTCTACAGCCATCTTCAGGTGATGAGTGGATGTTTCCACACAATCATCAGGCCGGGCTCTCCCCTGTCTCAATGGTCAAAAATACATCCACTCATCACCTGAAGATAGCTATAGGGTACAACCCTCAAATTGTTTTGTTGAAAAAAAGACCAAAATCAGGATAAGAGTCCACAAAAAACATTACATATTGATATTCCCCCCCAAAATAACAAATTGATTATAGATTTTTTTAATCAGTACAACATATATATTTTCATGTACAGTATAATTTTTTTATTTAGTCAATTTTAGAAATATTTTTATTAATAAAAAAAATGAATAGATTGATAAAAATAGAAAATTATTAGATAAATGAATAAATAGTATTTATAATCCACCATTTTTTAAAATTTCATGTATTTACAATTGAATTACAATATTTTTTTTACCTCTAACTCATGGCATTGTTCTTTTTTACAATTTGATTTACTTATTACAATGTACTTTACAACTGGAATTTCTTGAACGGATTTTGGACATCTTCCACACTTGTGAAAATTTATCTTTATTTTTGATATTTATTTTTGAGAATAAAAAACCTGGCATAGGGCCACAACTCCTCGGATTTGGTTCCAATTGCAAGAAAGTTATTTTTATGGGGTGGAGTTACTAGCCCTAAATCCAACCCATCCTCCCTGACCCAGGTTTTGGACCAAATATAGTGACTGCCATGCTTTAGGTTTTTCATATCAGAATAATCTTCTCTTTGATGGACTGCCTTTCCTTCGGGATCAAAGTGTAGTACCTGTTCCACGGCATAGACCGAGGCGCAGATACTGACACTTGCCCGTGGAATGGGCCAGGGATTGTGTTGTGGTTGGCATCAATGACCGAGTGCGCCGATGCAAGTGTTAGCCATTGAGGTTCTAATGAGGCTGCGTTTGCTAAGCGCATCAAGAGGCCTTTGGACTCGTCCTTCGGCTCTCCTATTGTTACTCGGCCCAGCTGCAGGGGGTCAGTTTCCATTGCACTTAAAGGAGCAGGTCCCCTGGTGGACACTTTGTGGTGGAGGTTGTCTAGCTTCTACAGTCGCTTGGCAATCGAAGTTGCATCGGCTGGAGCCATTTTTGGAAGGGTTGACCTATTTTCCCCACGTTAAGCCCGACGTTGTGTCAAATATTGTTGTGGTGAAACAGTGATTAAATAAATGCCTTACAAGGCTAAAAAGCTTTTAACCCTGAGGTAGGGTAAAAAGTGGATTCATACCTTTCCTGGCATTAGTATAAAATGAACATAAACAGCTTTGGCTAAAACTTGAACTTGGTCCACTAATTTCATTTTCTGTGCTAGTAATCATTAGGCTATTCTGCATCTTCTTAAAAAACTTGAAGGCGCTTCATGAGATAATGTAAAATATGACTTCAGGATTTGTCTAATCCTTGTTATTTTTTTTCTTCTTTTTCCCGAAGGAGGAGAAGAGATCATTTAAAGAGAAACTTCAAGCCATCCAGGAAGTCTGTCTCCAGGTTCAACAAGCCATGGACATGATTGCATGCTTAGGCGAGCGAGTCAAAAAGTGAGTTTCAACATTTACAGGATTTTGAGTCCAATTTTTTTTCTTTCCTTTCTACATCTGTCTAATTAGGTAATTGTTGTAATAAATTTTTAAGGTTAATTCATGATTACTTGGGATTATTTGCATTTTTCATGTTTCATTTCTTTATAAAGATATCTAAAAAGAAAAATTTTTCAAATGGTTTGCCTGAGCAGGTAACAGGTGATCTTGATCAACCACCTGTATCCGCACATGATTCAGTTCTAGATTATTTACCAATCTGCGAAGCAAAGGCAAGATAATCTTAAAATAAGCTTCTGTACAGAGGTTTGTGATGATTTATTAAGAAATCCACTGATAGGGTTATTGACTTATTAGAGCAATCGTTACTGGGTAATTAATCACCCAAAATTTTTAGGGGGTGATTAATGGAGAAGCCTTAGGTTAAGAGAAGAAGGTAGATGCAAATGGGGATCAATTGTCCGTAGCCTGGTATGAAGTTATTAGCTGAATTTTGATCTGAAATTTTCACTGTATAAAGTTTGATCTATACATTCTCTGCTACTTCAACAAGAAAGAAGATTATGAAAAATAAATATCTGTTGTATATAATTAATATTTTTTTCATCATTAAGCAAGAGACTTATTGATGTACCTACGTATTCTTTCTTGGAGAATACTTTATCCTCCTATAGCAAAGATAAATGAAATAAAAGCTTACAAATAGAAAAGAATGCATCATCAAAAAAGAATATTTAACAGAGCTGGAAAACATACCATAATAATAACTTCAAAATCAATCTAAAGATTTTGTGATTTAAAAAGTAGAAAACTTTGATTTAAAATTTTTAATCTACTTATTTATTTTCAAACTGAATTTAGTGAATATCTTACCTTCTATTCCAAATTTTATTGTGATCACTTGGTTCTTTTAGATAGCAATTCATTGTTATAAATGTTCTTATATCTTGTATCTTATTATTGGATGAAGTATTGTAGCACATTATTTTTAAAAAATTTGACTATCTTTCACCTCTGTCTTAATTCTTAGTTGTAGTGAGGATGTGTATTCAATTCTCACTGGAATCTTACTCTTTATTTACAATACCATAGAAACAACAGCCCAAATTGAAAGTTGTATAAAAGCGACTAAAATTCAAATAAAGGTAGAAGTCAGTCAAATTTAATAAAAATAATTCATAGTTATAGTTATCAAATACACTTTTATCAGCATTTTTATATTATAAAAAATTTAATGATAAAAATCTTTCAAATCAATTTTAGATAATGGATATGTGACCGACTGATTTTGATAACAAAAAACGTTTAATAACACTATCTGTGATTATAATGAATAGCTTCCTCTATAATTGATTTGGAAATATTTTTTTTAAATTTATGCTTTTGTTATTTGGTTATTATAATAGATCTACTTGTAAATTTTGTGTGGAAAGCTTTTCTTGATTCATTATTTTTACTTCCAATTTTTCCATTTTTTTTTCTTTTTTCAGCACCTTCAATTGGAGTGTGCCATGGCTCTCCACTTTGGCCATTATTGCTTTGAGTTTGGCCACCATTATTCTTTATTTAATTCCTTTGCGAATATTGCTTCTACTCTGGGGTACGTTTCTTTTCATTCTTATTCCATCTAATAATATGTAGTAAATACAAATATCAATTTTTTCTATTATAATTATTATGAATAATAATAATCATAATATGGTATATGAAAGTGGATAACAGCTCTAGGAGTTGTTTGAACTATTGAACTCATTCTTTTCGTTGCTTTTGTTGTTGTCACAACATTTCAACCTGTCTATTCTACAGCCTTCTTCAAGTGCACAAAGATACTTTCAGTTCTTCAGATGAGTCATTATCATTCTGGGAGTTGTTTGGTCTATTGAACCTAATTTTTTTCTTGATATTGTTCTATTTACTTTTAAATGTCAAAAATTCTGAATTTTATTTTTTTTTTCCGTTGAATCCAGGAATCAACAAGTTCACAAAGAAAATCCGTTCTCCAAATGCTATTCCTAATAATGAACTCTTAGATTTCCTCTCAAGAGTTCCCTGTGACGCAGAACTGGTAAGAAACCTTCTTGTATGGATCAATCAAGATTCATTTTCTCTTGTTTATTGAAAACTAATCATCAATAGGTTTGATAAGTCAGCTAATAGAAACCGTCATCTGACCAATGTCTTTTGGCAGCAGGCCATATTGGGGTTGATCCATTAGAAGATTCGAAAAAGGGATTATCACTTTTATACCTCTCACCTTTAGTTGGGCAATGATAATTAAAAGAGTCTGAATTTTCAAAAAAAAATAAGCATGAATGTCGCTGGACACAAACTAAGGGATCTATTCAGCAAATTGACCTCCCCACTAAAATCCTAGAAGGGGGTGGTCAAGAAACAAAAAAATTGCTTTGTTCTAAGGAATAAGGAGTAAGTGTTCAAAACTTCAGCCCCCTACCTCCATTGGTGTGGTCTGTTTGTGTACGACATACATATTTAGCCAACCAGCTAAACCAACTTGGAAACTGAAGAAATGAATGTTGATAGTTTCAACATCTCGCAAAAATGGATCACCATAGCCTGTTTGTGTACCAGAACTAATTAACTAAATAATTTGTTCTTTTATCTGAAATTATCTTTAAAAAATACCAGCACCAAACATTCTTGGTCCAAAGTGACCATAGAGACCCAAAAAAGCACATTATTGAAAAAACAAAAAAAAAGGTTTTTAGATGGTGCCAAGTGATGTACATGTGCGATCTTTCATGGCTGTAGCCTCGAAAATGTTACCAGCAGTGCATGGAAACACAGACAGACAGACACACAAATAAACAGATAGAGAATAATCATTAGCCAACTTTGGTTGTTTGATCAGTTCAGCCATTGACACATTTCTGGGGATTCTACAAAGAATCACTTTCTATCATTGCATTTGGGGGAGTGGCATACTCTATATTTATCTCACACACCTCTCTTAGGGAGGATATCCCCACCAAATACATATGTGTAAATATACATATATATATTATCTCTACTATTATTCGAACTCTCCTCACCTTCGTTGTTTTTTACACAACATTTCGGCCCTTGTACTCTACAGCCATCATCTGGTGAGTGTGGGGAAGTAATAGACCGAATACTTTATCTAACCATACGCCCCTTCTTGGAATAAATGGTATTATTATTGCCAAACACTGGGATTGAACCCGAAACCAACGAATTACTTGCAGTGATATATATATATATATATTTAGATATATATAAATATTTACATATGAATATAGATAGATAAATTCACATACATGTATATATTTACATATATATATATATTAACATATATATATATATTAACATATATATGTATATATATTTACATACACATATATATATATATATTTACATATATATATATATTTACATATATATGTATTTACATATATATATATGAATATGTCTTTACATATATATATATATATGTTTGGATATATATATTTATTGACGTATATGTATATATATATATATATATATATTTGAATATGTATATATATATATATATATTGACATATATGTATATTTACATATATATGTATGTATATATATATTTATTTACATTTATGTATATATATATATATTTAAATATGTATATATATATATATATATATTGACATATATGTATATATATATTTACAAATATATATATATATATATATTTACAAATATATATATATATATATATATACATATACATTTACAAATATAAATATATATAAATTTACAAATATATATATATGTATATGTACAAATATATATATATACATATTTACAAATATATATATTTACAAATATATATATATATATATATTTACAAATATATATATATATATTTATATATATATATATATTAACAGATATATATATATATATTTACAAATATATATATGTATATTTACAAATATATATATGTATATTTACAAATATATATATATATTTACAAATATATATATGTATATTTACAAATATATATATATATTTACAAATATATGTATATATTTACAAATATATGTATATATTTACAAATATATGTATATATTTACAAATATATATATATATATTTACAAATATATATATATATATTTACAAATATATGTATATATTTACAAATATATATATATATATTTACAAATATATATATATATATTTACAAATATATATATATATATTAACAAATATATATATATTTACAAATATATATTATATATATATATATATATTTACAAATATATATGTATATTTACAAATATATATATATATATATTTACAGATATATATGTATATTTACAAATATATATATATATATATATTTACAGATATATATGTATATATATTTACAGATATATATTTTTACAGATATATATATATATATTTACAAATATATATATATATATTTACAAATATATATATATATATTTACAAATATATATATATATATATTTACAAATATATATATATATTTACAAATATATATATATATATATTTACAAACAGATATATATATATATTTACAAATATATATATATATATTTACAAATATGTATATATATATATTTACAAATATATATATATATATTTACAAATATATATATATATATATATTCACAAATATATATATATATATATATTTACAAATATATATATATATATTTACAAATATATATATATATATTTACAAATATATATATATATATATTTACAAATATATATATATATATATTTACAAATATATATATATATATATATTTACAAATATATATATATATATATTTACAAATATATATATATATATATATTTACAAATATATATATATATATTTACAAATATATATATATATATATTCACATATATATATATATATTTACATATATATATATATATATATATATTTACATATATATATATATATTTACATATATATATATATATATATTTACATATATATATATATATATATTTACATA